>VWZK01006022.1:0-13073 GCA_013396935.1 Baryphthengus martii
CTGTGTTCAGTTTTGGGCCCCTCACTACACAAATGATGTTGAGGTACTAGAGCATGTCCAAAGAAGGGCAACAAAGCTGGTGAAGAGTCTAGAGCACAAATCTGATGGGGAACGGCTGAGAGAATTGGAGTTGCTTAGCCTGGAGAAAAGGAGGCTCGGGGGAGACCTTATCGCTCTCTACAGCTACCTGAAAGGAGATTGCAGAAAGGTGGGGGTCATGCTGTTCAACCAAATAAGAAGTGATAGGACAAGAGTAAATAGCCTTAAGTTGCTCCAAGGGAAGTTTAGATTGTATGTTCGGAAGAATTTCTTTACTGAATGGTTATAAGGCGTTGGAATGACTTGCCCAGGGAAGTAGGTTGAATTCCCATCCCTGGAGATATTTAAGAGTCCTGTAGACTCTTAATGCTTAGTAATATGGTTTAGTTGAGGTCTTGTCAGTGTTAGATTAATGATTGGAATAGATGATCAAACAGTTTTTTTTCCAGTCTAGGAGATTCTGTGATTCTGTGATATGTGGGGACTGTGGTATGGCTTTTTGTGTCTGCTCACTAGGACTGTGGATAAATTGCTCAAGAATACCTCTAAAACTCTTTGGGTCTCTTTCTTCTCTCTGTTCTGGTACACCAATTTATTTATTTATTTATTTATTTTAAAGATCTTCTTCTGAAGAAAGAATTTAAATCTGTAAAATTTGCTCTCAGATCTGACAGCTCTCCCCTCTGTTTCTGCACCTGTCTGAGCTCATGGATATATCTGCTCATGAGAGGTCTGATTTATACTTCAAATTCAGACCACTAGAGAAAAAGAGAGGCTAAAATGCAGCCACATAAAGAAAATTTTTATTTGAATGAGTTTGAAACTTTAGGGTTTCTTACATTCCTATTTTCTCTCTCCTGTTTCCTTTTTTTTCCCCTCTGCATTAATTCTTTACATTGTCTAGCTCAATTTTTTTTTTTTTTTGTAACCTTCTGTCTCTCTTTTGCCTCATATCTTTTTCATTTCATGACTTACTTGACTTCCTTGTTCACGTTTGCATCCTCATACATGTTATCAGCAGTACTTACAGACTTCTAAGTGTTTGGTGACCTGTGTCATTTTAGTGTTCCAGTTTTTCTGTATTGGATATCCAGGTGCTCATGAACCCCATTGTCAAATGTGTGTTTCTATTCTGCACTGTTCCAGAGGTGAAGTGTGATGACATTGTCCTCAGCTTAGGAAGGATGTGACTGTTTAGACAGATGAAACAATCCTAGGTCCCTATTTAAGTCCGTTATGATTGAAACATACTGATGGCCCTCACATTAGGCAAACTTTCTGTGAAGCTTCTCTGAATCCTCCTGTTTATATCTAAATACAAGTACTGAACACAAAAATATATGTCTGAGGATAGACAGACAGGGATATACATTGTATATACATATCCATTAATCTATATTTTTTGTATTCTGCATTGTAAATGACACTTGAAAACAAGTAAGTAATGTTGGTTTAGGTCATGTCTGTAGCTGCCCATTCTAAAGCAAAGACCCCCCACAGCTTCATCACTTCTCAGTCCTCGTCAGTCCACAGTCTCACATTGTCCATAACTTAATTAAATCAAGTTTCCAAGCATAAGCTCAGGGAAAGGAACCTGCTCTGAAATTCTTGCTAAAGATGACCTCCCAAGTAAGGAGACTTCAGCTTTGTAAAGCAAATCTCCTGAGTATTACGTGAAGTCAGAAAGAGAGTGACCTTATTAGAATGTCTTTCCTGTTCTTTTATAGAAAGATCTGGCTAAACTAGCTCCCTGGTTTTCATTTCAGCTGTGTTGTTTATCCGTTCTATGTGGCTCTAGTAAACATATGAAGTATTAAAATCAAAAGCTTTTCATATAAATAGAGAATGGAGACAAAACCTTCTCATGGGAAGATCAGGAGTGATCTACCTTTTATTACTGCTCCAGCCAAACACGTTTTGTGTGATCCTAGGTAACTTGCTTTTCGCATCCACAGAAGTATTACCATTCATAATTCTAACAAAAGATATTTCTCCATTGCGAAATGTCATTTGAGGCCTGTATATAAAAGCAGGAGTGTTAAGAGTGCTTTTGGAAAATAGAAAATACCTGCACAGCAAAATACTAGCTGCTTGGAGAATCATGGTGAAAACTGTGTCCATGGGGATGGAAGGGTTAAATCCTGCTGCTTCCTTTTAGCACGATGGCAGGCATGCCAACCTCATTGTGCGTGCAGAGCAGTCATAGCATCCCAGAGAGCTTCACCAATTAGTTACTGCTCACATTTCCCTTGTTTCATAAATCACAGTCGTGTAAGGCCTGGTCACAGAATACCAGAAGAATGTGGTTAAGATGTTTTTATTTGGAGGGGGAAGGGGAGGAGGGAAAAAAAAAAAAAAAAAAAAAAAAAAAAGAAGAAGAAATAACTGTGCTTATAGCATGTTCCTTTTCTATTTTTCTGATGTATACCAAAAAAAGGAAGTAAGTTATTCTCAATCCACAGAAGTTGAATAATTACCTCTGTTCCTTAAGGCAGTGTTATCATATTCGATGTATTTTTTCATTAAGCGTATCGGACAGAGATCAATGAATGTAGAGTAGTTCTCTCTTCCCCGTAGCAGTGAATGCTAATGGTACTGAATTGCTGTGATACCTCACACCTCTCAGAGAGAAACAAATGCTGTGCACTCCATTAGAAACCTAAGAGCCTTTGCTACGAACAGAAGAAAGCTCCATTTTGAGCCTTGATGAATTGAAAGTTATGCAGCTACAAATCCACCATTAATGTAGGGAAGCATCCCTTTTCTTTTCTGAGCCCTCAACTAATGCCATTCAGGCAGGAGATGAGAGGACTGCATATCGGCAATCTCTTCTCTTGATGGTTGTTTAAAATGTAAGCATTCACATGCACACAGACTCACTATAATTATAACCAAAATGTTGAAAAATTGAAGTTTTTCACATATGAGGGTCAGCACACTCAGTGAAGACAAGAGTGATTTTGTGACTGTCTTTTTTCACTTAGCGTCACCATCACTTATATGGGTTGTACCTACCAGTTGACAGTGAGATAAACAGAGAGTCATTCCAGTAAAGCCTCTTTCTGACACTTTTCCAATTCCTGGAAAAGTCTGGAGCTTCTGCAGGCCAACGTGGAACAAAATAGGATAGTTCATGACCAAAAGTATAAAGGTAGCTTTTGTTTGATAATCATACCTTCTTTGCAATTTCACCAATGGTATCTCAGAATTAACTTTTAGCTAGTAAAATCTTTACAGAAAGAAATCAGATTTACTTTATCAAGTCTCAACAACAGAATTTATTCTGGAAATAAAGACAGTGCCGCTGATATGGGTACGCTTGCATTATTCACTTCAGTCAATATAGGGAAAAATTAGCATTTTTGCAGTATAGTTCATCTCAGATTTATGTCTGCATTTTTCCATGTGAAACCCAACCAGTGAGATTTAACAGCAAGAGTCTTTCTGAAAGATCACAAAAGTGCATATGTGTGTCTTCTGCTAATGGAAACATTAATTCAAGATTCATAAAGACAAAGTAGATGTTGGGTTTAATTCATATATATCATTTAACATGATGAAATATACATCCGCTATAAAAAGTCCCAGAAACAGAAACATGAAAAGAATTGTGTGCTTTTTCAGTTGTGTTACTCACAGGACTTAGGTTAATGACTGGATTAAGGAGTCATAGATCCACTGACTTCAATAGAGAAGTTATAGTTTCTATAAACAGAGGATGTCCTAGGGTTTATTAAACAAATATGGTATAAAAAAAGGAGTGAGGAAAAATTGTTTGGCACAAAATATTCCCAACAGACTCCCACTGAAATACTTCAGAATAATTCAAGGAAAGAAGGAAAGATTGCATAAAAGTAGTTTTCCCTTGAAATGTTCCTGCAGCGTCTTGACACTTGCAACCATTCCCGAAGTATGAAGTAGTCTTGGGATTATTTAGCCATCATGTTTAAATAACTGAGTTATGTAGTTTTATCTTTTGTGGTTAGATTGAGAATAAATGCTGCCTTTTCCTGGTTTGTCAAATTTAACTTTAGTTTTTGCTTTGTCTGAGGGGTCCCTTGTGAAAATACCATGTAGTTTATTTGTGCTTCATTTGTAAAGCAGATTGGTTTGGATAAATAGACAAAAATGAGAAGTGAACTGATGTGGAAGCTAGTGTACGTATTTTACCCTACTTAAATTATGTTTAACCTCTATCTGCAAGACTTCAGTGGCCTGCAGACCCTCTGTTGGCACTTGGCAGCTACGTTTTATGCCCTGAATAAACCCATATATTTGTGAATATTTATCCAGCTGGACTGTATCTGTGTATCCAGGTTTTCTGTATCACAACAAACTGTGCCTATTCTTCCTTTGTCTTTTCAACCACTGTAATTTTCTTACCACATACAAAACGCCTGGCTATATACTAACTAAAAGGCTCAAGCTGAACCCTGATGTGAACAGATCTGGTCATCTTGATTCTGTTGTGTAAGTATGTTTGATATCTTACGTAGTAAATAACATCACTCTTCATAACTGAAGGCAGTTTGGCTTTAACTAGCCAGGAATATGAAACCAAGGGAAATGAAAGAAGACTTTAAAGCCCCCTCAAAAAACCATACTGAACACTGACAGGAAGTTAACAATTTTAGCGCTATTGAAGGCACTCTATTAAACTGAAAGATTTGGGCTTTTGAAACAATATATGTGAATTAAACATCTGGAGAGAATATAAAAAAAAAGAAACTCATTTAGAGGGAAATGAATCCCCCACAGTAAGTGTGCTAGTCATAAGGACAGAATGTAGTCTGTAACTCATGCTGAGGAAGGGATGCATTAACGCATTAATTTTAAGAGTCTCAATCTCACTTTTATTTATATTTAAGCTTTTAATCCTTGAATAATTAGTCATTACTAGTATTTAACGACTGGTTTGCTAATTGGGTATCCCTAGATGGAACTAAAGGCAGTTAAACCCTAACAAAGTGATCATTAACTACAGTAATGATCAAATTCTCTGGGATTATTACTATTATAAACCATAATTAACACTTTATAACAGCTATATTTTATTTTGTATTTTGTTTCCTCTAAAGAAAACATCCTGGAGTACTGCTGTGAAGCTGTGGTAAAATTCTCACTATTAGATATTTTGTGGTGAAAGCACCCATTTCCTCCAGTTACAGAGGGAAATATTTAAATGTTTTCCTAAAATGGCTGTTATAGTAGGTGTTCTGTTGTCAAATATTGGCTGAAGAAGACAAGAATGATGTGTTCTGGATGCTGGGAAAAAAAAAATCCAACAAAAATAATTCAGAAGTTGGGGAGCGAATGAAAGTCTAACAGATTCTGTAAATTCACACTTAACCTTTCGACATCTCACCCTTTCTTATTCACTTAAATGGTCGTATTTACAACTCGACACCATGTGTGCTGTTTGCTAGTCTGTCTTCTTGATGTCACTTGAATCAGTCTGTTCATGTCTAAATACCTCATCTTGTTGAAATTATTATTCCTTAAATTAGTCTAAAATACCTTGGCCCAAGCTTCTGGGCTCTAAAGATCTGTCAGTTCTTAACATATTCAATTTCACATTTTCCCGAGGAAAAAAAAAAAACAAAACCAAAACAATTGCTGACAGAGTGCCTGGTTTTATGCCTCTTTTCTCATTTCATGTCCCAGGTACTGTGTTCACAGACTTTGTGATCATAAACTAGGCCTGAAGAAGAAATCTGATTATTTTAAATTTTTCCCTTCATTTAGGTCCCAAATTATTTCTTCATTCAAGAGGAATTGTATCTGCTTTTCACTTTTGAGGTATAACCTACAATAATCAGCACAGACTCAATTCCTCTGTGTTGTCTGAGGACATGGATTAAGCAGTCTAGTCTTGCTCCATGTTTCACCTTTCCTATTCCTCTTCTATGCTCACATTTTCCTGTCTGCTCCTGCTACCTAGTAAAGGTTAACTCTAGAAGCTATATGGATTTTTTTTTTAAAAAGGTCTCTAGGCACTTCAGTTGTCCATTTTGTCCACAGCTGTCTAGTTTACCCAGGACTTATCTATCTGCCAATGTAGAGGTCTAACCTTAACCCAAGTCAAACTATAATTCACTTGCTTTTCTCCTGACAGTCATGTCTAAGTGTAGTGGACTCTGGACTATGACAAATGTGTTCAGGCAGTAGAGAAAAAACTGAGTCATGAATTGTCTTGTCACAGGAGTGTAAAACCACCACTTTCACTCATTAGCCAAAATCCTGAACAGCAAAAAGGGAAAACAGAGAGAAAAGAGTGGGAGTGGTCTTTCTGGTGTGTTCATGGCAACAATATTACTTGGCCTTTTAGATAATTAAGATGGTGATATACCTTAAACAGGGATAAACTGAGAAAGCAGAGTAGGGGCAATGGAGACATTTTGTGGTATACAGAATAGAGATGAGGAACAGGGATGGGAATACAATTCAAGAGAGAAGCTTAAGGTACATGGGCGTCCAGGATGATTTCAAGGATGTACTTGAGCTCAGGTTATCAGTACACCCTGGATTTTGTTATGAGAACTGAATAGATATATCTGCAGGAATCAGTCCTGAAGTAAGAAGGTGCCAAAAATGATTCATAATAGACCTGCAGGTCTGTGGGTTCCTCTGATATGAAAGGGCTTGCTTCTCATATTGAATCCTCATTATTATCAGAGGATACTAACACAGTCTGGTCTAGTAGCTCCATTTTCCTAAATGACTTTCATATGTCACAAAAGAAGCTTAAAAAGCTAAAACCAAGTAAAGAAATTGTTCAGGTTTTGAGGGACATAAAAGTTGTAAAAAACAGAAGAGTGTTTGAACCCTAGTTTTCCAAAAGGCAGTGGCAAACATAGCAAAAACAGAAACAAAAACAAAACAAAAAAAAAAACCAAAACCAAAAAAACCAACAGGATTGTAGCAACAGTGGTGCAGCAACCAGAAAAACAAGGTTCAAGAAGACAGTGTAGTAGTAGTAGTCATGCCCTAAAGCACACTGTAGCCTTCATATCACTGGGTTCTTCATGCTTACAGAGCGGTTCAACAACCACAGAACAACACACAGGGAGAATTAACTTATCAGCTAATGGGGTTTGCAAACTAAAATCAGTCAGTTTGGGAAAACACTCATGGCTAAAGTAAACAACAGGAGGAAACACAACTTTGGGTTTTAGCCTGGAGTCCATCTCTGACCTTAGACTATCAGCTTGTGTTGCACTGCTCAGCAGGTGACAATGCAGATGGCAGGAGCAGTTCCAGAAGCAGCATGGGGGAACCAGTGAAGTACTTCAGAGAGGTTAACCCTATTAGAAGGTCATAACTGTCCAAATACAGATTTAAGCTGAAACATCAGGATCAGAACTATAAACTCTGAGTATCTCACTGAATTGCATAAATACATCAACTTGTTCAGCATAAGCTGATACAGTTGATTGAGACAGGGTAACGCACAATGCGGTATTGCTGTCCCATATACTGCAAAATCCCAGACCAGCCGTGGAGCAGCAGTGGTGTTGGAGGTAGCTCAGGCCAGCTCTGCTGTCTTCCCTGACTCATGGGGACAGGATAAAATCTATGGTGAAAAGCTTATTTTCAACAGATAAGGATCTGCCTAACTGCCCAAACGCAGAATACAAATGCTCTTGCACTTAATTTACTGTGTCTACATTAGTAGCCCACTTGTAACAGCACAACCACTGCTTTTTGTACTCACGTTTCTGATTCTATAGGAGCTAACTGAAAAAGCTGCATATTTAGGGGGTAGGAAGTTGTGTGAAAGCACAATGTTTTCCTCAAAGTCATCAAGAATTTATTGAATCAAGGAAGTGTCTTACTGTGACTTTACACAGAATTTTAGATACCACAGAGAGACTGATGATAGCTTAGTCTAACATGCTTACCTTAGCTAAAATAACTCTTCCTATTGGAAGTGTAACATGCAGGAGTATCAGACAGGAAAAGTAGCCCAGTGCCACAACTTCTACCGTTACGAAGTAGTTTGTCAAAATTCCCCGAGGACTCCTTGTGCTTCTCATCATGTTCCATAACAGGGAACACCAGCATTATAACTCTGAGTTCACAACCAGTACATAAAGGATGTAGACTCTTAAATGCAGTTTGTATATGTGGAATGCAACTGTTTAAATAATACAAATTGGATAGCTCTGAGGTTTTATTAGAGAGAACTCAATGCTTGACAACAGACTTCCATTTACATGATTAAGACAGATGTTACCACTGCAATAGGCTCTCCAGTACATTGTTATTTTTGTTTGTTTGTTTATGATTATATCAGTTGAGAAAGTCCAGAGCTGATATACATATATATATATTTAATTTTATTTTTTTTAATCCTCGTAGACTGTTGTAGCTGGTTTGAGGATTGTTTCTTTCTTATTTTACTTTTATTCTAAACCATGCCCTAGATCCTGCTGTGCACAATGAAGTTCTGGAAGAGAAAGATAGTTCTAAATTAGGAAGGAAATAATCAATTTACAAGTTAAAAGTCCCACTTTTAACAGTGCAATTCAAAGAACAATAGCTGTTTGCTGAGGTACTACCGCAAATCGAGTATGTTTCCTCACTAAATGAGTGGTTCATTTTCAGTCCAAGTTAAATTAGATTGAACGTCGTTATCAGCATCAAGACTGGTTAACTGCTTTGCTGGTGTCAAGGGTTAGGTCCGGGCCAGCCACTAGACAAATGACAGATGCTCTCTGTTAACCCCTTTCCATTTTCAGAAGGAGAAGAAACGGGGAATATGGGAAAGAAAGATTTATGGATTGGAAATACAAAGGAAACTAGCTTTAATGAAAATAAAAACAATAAAATGAAATATATACAAAAGTACACAAAAGCAATATCGAACCCAACCCCCCGATGACAATTACACCACCATAACCGCTGCTGAGTGCAGGCACTGAGGAAGCCCCGTATTTCATTCAGCAGCAGAAGAAAACTAGATCCAGGAGCTGAACTCTGGGATGGGATTCAGGAACACATGGATCAGGATAAAAGGCAGAACGGACAGAGTTCTCCTTGGATGCTAGCCATTGAAGAAGAGAGGTAAAAGCTGAAAGGAAGAGCTGAGAGCTTGACCCTTGTGATCCCTCAGCTGTATGGGATGGAATCCCTCAATGACCAGTTTGGGGTCACCTGTTTTGACCTCTCCTCCCCACAGGTGTGGCCTATTACTTTCTGCACCTCTAATGTGGAGAACAAGATTGAGCAGTGACCTTGGTCTGCACAGGAGCAGGTATAAGCCAGAGCTTTTCTGCACATGCCAGTCCTTGGTAGTAACTATAAACATCGAGCATCATCACTACTAGAAGCAGACACTGTCTGAAAACACACTGTTACCTTCAGAAAGTGCAGTTAGTAAGAAGAGTCTCTGTAGAAAGTACAACCATTGAACAGAATTAATTCTTTTCTAGCTCAAACCAGGACAGTTAGGAAGGTCTCACTTCTCTGCCAGCTTATACTGACATGAAAGTAATCTGACCTAATGGTATCTAAGGGTCATACGCTCATTGATCATTTTTTTGTCATCAAACTTTTTTCATATGTAAACCCATATCAGATTCAGCAATGAGATTAAAGATTTTCTAGCAAATGTACTTGCTTTTGCTGATGGAAATGGTCTTTTGGAAGCTAATAACCTACTGGTAAAGGATATGTTTTCTCTCTTTAGATTGTGTGCACCTGCAAATAGAGTTGATTGGAACTTTTCTACTAGAAATTAGCAACAAATGAATTTGGTTTGTTGCATAGCAGCAAGGGTTCATATCTAGGGTCTCTGTCCTCAGAACTACTTATGCGAAGTGTTACATCTAAATTAAAATTATGTAGGAGCTAAAAGCCACTCTGTAACACACGAACAAAACCATCCAGCTTTGCTTCCCCTACCTGTTTACCTTTCTATCCCTGTACTGTACCAGAATGAAGAAGTGCAGGGAAAGAGCTGACAGAGGATCTCATTGACACCACATCCTGTGCAGAGGGTTGGAACATCTGGAGTGTGGAGTAAGGCTGCCTATGAGAGGGCACTGTAGCCTCCTGTAAAACAGGAAACCCTGTATTTAATAGGAGCACTTTTTCCACATGGAACCTGCAGAGCTGTGCAGAACACCTCTTTGCTGAGCAGGATTTCTCACTAGGAAAGGTAATAATTTGAAATCTTACTAAAGTCTACACGGAGATCGTGCTGTTGTAATCACAAATGTTCTCTGGGTAGAGGTGACTGTTGGGTATCAGGCTGTTCCAGGTTATGCATCTTAGGTTGTCTCATTAAAGGCTAATTAAAGACCTGGTGAGGATCAGAGGAGTAATTACAGGGAGAGGAGCCCTGTAAGTTTTCAAGTGAAAAGGGAGTATCCAGAATCCCTCACTCCCTGAGACCATAAAGGGCAGTGAGTAGACAATGGTAAAGGTGTCTCCCTGAATTCATTGCAAAAAACCAGGCAAATTCATTTGAAACAGGTATTAAACATAGAAGTATACAAATAAATGAGAGCTCAGGAAATTGTTGGAAGGATGGATCGTTACTTATCCTCTCATTCATTCTCCTCAGCACCTGCTATCCTCAAAGTAAGTGGCAGATGTGTTACCAGTATAGTAATATGATAGACCTCGAAACTACTTAGTGTGGGACAGGTTTTCAAGGGCTTGGAGAACATCTGACAGTCTTCTCAGAGTAAAGAAGCACACAAGGCAGAAATAAATGTGAGAATGTGCTGTTATGCAGAAACTGGAGATGGAAAATGGTTCCAGATTAAGATAAATGTATTCAGTGTTCTTCATGAGCACATGGTTTACAAGCTGATAGAACAGTCACCACAGAGACCTAGAACTTGTTTAAGTGGCTTTAACACGGGCATGTAACGCATTCTGAAAAGCCTTAGCATGTCAGAGGTATCTACTTAATGCAAATAGCCCTACTTAAGTCTTTTCTTTTCAGGAGTGCAGCAATGATACATCAAAAATGACAGAAGGAACCCATATTTTGGTAAACGATCAGAGTCACCAATCCGTGGAAGCTTGAGCTGAAAACAGCTGAGCCTCTATAGAAAACCGTTAATGGCAGAGCAGCTGAACTCCAAACTTATTTCTGTGCCTGTTGTGACAGTAGGAAGAATTTTACTGCCCAAACTCTTCCATTTTAAACACCTCAACATAGATATTAGTGTAGCCAAATTATTTTATACCCTTTCTTCAACTACTTCTCTGGAATATCATTACTCTCCAATAGATCACAGGGTCTGTTTGCTTGAGTTGTCTGGATATTGTGGGACATCATAAGTTGTTTGAAATGACATGAAGGTCCTGTGTGCTGGCAACAATGCTGGCTTAGACCCTAAGCCTCCATTCAATCCTGAGGCAGATATTTACAGGAAGACATCTTACTCTAGAATTGAATCTCATCCAAACTTGTTGTTCTACCAAGTCAGTTGGATAAATAACCAACACAATGAAGCCTTATGTGGGTGTGAGTATGTATAGCATTGAATGTAAAGCATTGCACCTTTGACTAAATAATAGCAGGTTAGCAGGATCTCCAGGTTCAACTCGGTTCACTGCAGGTTTTCTTAAAATTCATACACCTGTGATGGTTATGCCAGCTGCTATGTACTTCTGGTTTTCAGCTACAGGAGGGGTCCTGGTTTAATTTGAAGGAGTAGTAGAAAGAAATTGAAAGAGCAGAGAGCATAGTAAATAATATGGGATCACGTACCTTAGGGCTTCAGTATTCTCTTGGGAAAGTGGATGCAGTGGTGTCAATGTAGCTGCCTCAATAAATCAAAGTCATAAATACTCAGAACTGTGGGTTTTATTTTCACATGATTTTGGTGTGCGGTCAGATCATATTTGTTTTTCTCCACTTTGAATGTTTAAGATCACAGGAGTCTGCAAGTCACAGCGAATCTCAAGACTGTGAGCTATTGTGTACCAAATCTCAGAAAGCCTTTGTGTTGTGTTTGTGAAAATATTGAAGCCTGACCTTGTTTTTGTTGTCTACATACATTTCTTTCATATACAAAATTTGAATTAATCCATGTATTTAAATCTTTCTTTGTGAAGATAGAAAAACTATAGTTTATTATTTTTACTGTTGTTTTTCATTTTAAGGTATATTATTTCTTGCTTCAATACTACATTGTATGGGATAGTTCAACCTTGCATCCCTATTATTTAGAAAACAAGCAATTTCACAGTTAAAGCCTTTAGTAAATGAGTTTTACAGGAGATGAGAAAGAGACTGGGTGAAATCTATTAAATCCTTCTGATGATGTGAACATTTCCCTGAATTCTTTATCATCATTAGCTGTTAGAGTCATGTTCACAGCAACCTTTTGATCTATCACTTAAGTATAAATTACATTCTCTCTAGCTTTGTCCATTTACAAAGCTTGCAAATCAAAGCAGTTCTTGTATTTTCTAGTGGCTGAAGTTGCTTACGTTTGGCCTTTGGTCTTATAAATCCTCATGAGGGGCATCATTTTGTACAACACCTACTGTGTCTTAGACTATTGTAAAACCTTTAAAATTATATGAAACTCAACTGATATACTGGAAATTATAATCATATTTAAGAAACTATGATGAAAATTTACAGCATTGAATTCTAGGCACCTAATTTATATGTTTGTGTTAGGTACCTATTAACTGTAGACCTCACAGTTAAATGATGGGTAACAGAAGTCTAACTGGAGGTCTCTGGATTGCACTGTGAATTCTTTATTGAATACGTATAAAGGCTATGGAGATCAGCCTCCAAATGAATATATCCAAGTAAAATTTTCAAATTTGAGCAGAGCTAATAGCCCTGTTTTTTTTCTCCATCCAACTTGAATTCTAGTTACAAATGACTTTTACAGAGAACTTGTAACTGTGGGGAAGGTACAGATACATCTCACCTTCACTAAATATAATTACTTACAAAGGAAACAGTGCATATGTGAGCATTCCTTTCAGTCAGTATAGTGTTTAGAAAAGAAAGAGGAAAGGGAAAAAGAAAAAGAAAAAAGAAAAAAAGA
>VWZK01006023.1:1389-16719 GCA_013396935.1 Baryphthengus martii
GGTTGTCAATGGGTCTATGTTGAAGTGGAGGCCAGTGACAAGTGGAGTCCCTAGAGGATCAGTACTGGAACTGGTCTTGTTTAACATCGTTGTCGGCGACATGGACAGTGGCACTGAGTGCACCCTCAGCAAATCTGGTGATGACACCAAGCTGTGTGATGCGGTTGACGTTCTGGAGGGAAGGGATTCCATCCAGAGGGACCTTGACAGGCTGGAGAAGTGGGCCCATGCCAACCTCATGAAGTTCAACAAGACCAAGCAAAAAGTCCTGCACCAGGGTCAGGGCAATCCCAAGCACTGATACAGGCTGGGCAGTGACTGTCTTGAGAGCAGCTCTGAAGAAAATGTTGGATGGGGCTCTGGGCAACCTGGTCTAGTGGGAGATGTCCTTGCCCATGGCAAGGGGGTTGGAACTCAATGATCTTCAAGGTCTCTTCCAATCCTGACGATTCTATGATTCTAAAAAGCAAAGAGAACTAATGAATGGAGGAACACAAGACTTCTGTGTGCTAGTTACAGTAGCTGGCTGGCTTCAGAGGCAGAAGTAAACTACTTCATATAAAAGACTGAGATAATTCTCCCTAGTTGGGAAGAAGAGGTAAAGAAGGGTGGAAGCTTACAAACCAACATAAAGTGAATTAACAGTGAATTACTCTAATTTTCTTTTTTCCTTTCAGTCTCTTTTGTGTTCTTATAGATCTGGATGCTGAATTCTTCATGCTACTAAAATGTTCTTCATTTCAATTTTGCTACCGTTGTCAGCTGTTTGCATTGTGGTGCAGCATCATTCTCCAATAAAATCTATATATTTTTGTCCTGGGTTGACTAGGATAGGGCTAATTTTCACAAAAAGCCAGGAGGGGCTACAACCAGGTTAGCCAACTGGAACTAGTCAAGGAGATATTCAATACTGATATCGATACTCAGTATAAAAGGGGAGCTGGCCTGGGAAGGGCACATAGCTGTGGGCCAGGTGGCAAGTTATGGGTGATGAGAAGTTGCTTTGTAGATTATTTTATACAGTATTTCATTAATGTTATTGTTATTACTGTTGTCTCTTGTTTTTTTTGTGTTTTTCTATTAAATTCTCCTTATCTCAGCCCACAGGGTTTTACCTTATTCTCCCATTTCTCCTTCCCATCCCACTTGAGGGAAGCGGAGGAGTGAGTCAGTGGCCACTCGATGGTCACGAGTGGCTTTGTTGCTGTCTGGGCCTAAACCATAACAGTTCTGCAGCTTCAGCTGCACATTTTCATTAGCCTTTGTATGTCAGAAATATTTCAGAGAACTAAAAATTTCACAAACCAGTTCAAACAAGGAGGATTTGTGCTTACAAAATACCAAGAATATAATATGAAAAATACTGTCATCATAATAGTGTGCAGATTGTGTTGTTAAATATTAAAAACAAAAGCAAAATTTTCAGTCTTAAGGCTCATCCTTAGGGTTATCTACAGTTAAAACAACAGAAGGTTAAAAACAGGGTTTAGAAATACTCTCCGATTTGGATAACCTGGAGAAAAGATTTTTGTTGTTTTATATTTGGAGAATGAGGGTTGAGAATGGATTTTTAAGTGCTGTTCAAATAATTCAAGTCAGAGCTTAAATGCTTTCAGCATGTATTTCTGCGGCAATTCACAAAGAATGGTGTTATCCACTATGATCCAAGCTAAATCAGAACTCCCCACGTTGCAATACTGTAATACATTAGCTTCCTTTGCTCTTTGAGATCAGTTTTTCAGTTCACACTTGAAAATTACCCTGGATGAGATCAGCCCTTCAGTTTACACTTGAAAATTCCCTGGAACATTGATTAGGAAGACCATGTATTCAGCAGCTGAAATTCTTCTAAGAAAAAGTTCCATTATATTTGTACCTGCCTTGCAGAGCCGCATGAAAATATAAAGCTATGTATCTTAATGTTTACGTGTGAGTCAGACTCCTCTGAAAATACCAGATGCAGTTCAGTGCTTTGATTGCCCTGCCACTAAAATGGGCAGAGTTTGAGAGAGTAAGCATGAAAATAGCACCAAACCCGTTCTATTCACTATGGGCCTTTGATCATGTAATAACACCTCCTGAAGGAAATCACTTGATGGCATGTTTTCTCACTTATTACCTTCCCCAGACAATACTTACACAGAACTAAATGAACAAAATGGGGAGACAAAGACAGATTATTAGACACTGATTCTTTTCACTCTCATTTTCTAAGTCTCTCCCTGCACAGCAGCTACGCAAATCTCTGTTCACAGTACCAAATAAATGTCCTCTAAATATAATGTTCTTCACAGTAGAGGAAGCACAAGCAGCCCAGGCTAAAGAGGAAAAGCTACAGATGACAGAATGCAGATTGCAAATAGATATCAATTCAGACAGAAGAGTAAACCATACAGAATTATATTGGGATCATTGATTCTCCTGTATTTAAAGGAAAAAAAAAAAAAAAGAATAAGCAGAGGAGTGGGAAGAGAGAGAAGGAGGAAAAAAAAAATAAAAAAAAAGATGTGGAGAGACTCAATGCTGATCAATCTTCTCTGCATACTATTTCTGTAGATCACGTGCATAATCTCTTTAACCTCTGTCTTCCCCTTTGTTTCCATTCTATGGTGAAGCTCCAATATATTTCCTGACTAGAGAAGCGATAAAAAACCACATGAAGATCCAAATGCAATTTCAGGTCCTTCCCTTACAAGCTCACAGTTGGGCAGAGGCTCTCGCTGCTTCTGTAGCAGAGATGTCCCGTGCTCTGGTAGCCATAACAGACACCTTTGACTCATTTCCCAAGCGCAGAGTTTATGCAGAAGTCTATCTGCAGACTGTCTCTAATCTGTGATCTGTCTAGACCTCTGTGAAAAAGAGGCAATAAGGCTCTCTTTTCCACTCCAGAATACATACAGCAAGGCTGAAAAAGATTTAATACTCTTTTGGGAGATGGAGATGCTCAGCAACAGTTTGAATAAAAAAGGATCATGTTCATGAATCTTGATTACAGAAAAGCTGTGTTCAGTACAAAGCTTGATTTATGAAACAGGAGCCTGGAGACCATGAGGGATTAAATCAGACTTCAGTGTAAACCGAATCAGCGTCAGGGTTTATAATGGAAAACCACATGGTTGATCATAATAACCAGACAGATTTGGGTGGAAAGAACACAATTTTGGTCAGGGTCTGACACATCTACAATGCAAGTAGAATTAGTTTGGCTGATTATGTGTTTCTTGGAGATGTCTCCATGTCACTGAACAGAACCACTTATTACCAGAATTTAATTTTAATTATTTTGGTTTTGTTTTTTTCTGCGCACAAAAAATTAACTACCGAGTAACTCTCTCACTGTCTCATAAAGGACAATTGCAAAGTAATTTTCAATTTATGTTTCTATTTCCAAAGGCGACAGTATTTTGTCTCTTTTTCTATACAGAAATAAGACATGGACTTTTTCTTTTTGTCTGGAAAATGTGGTATTGCTATGCATTAGCTGAGATATAGCTTGAGAAAAACTAAGGCTATCCTTATTAATATATAGAAATGTTCTTCAGGCTAGGAGAATAATAGCAGGTAAAACAGTATAAAATTGCAAAAGGCATCTGATCTGTACTGAAGAAAGTAAGTATTTCTACATTTCTGTTCCAGAGAGAGTCGGGATAGCAGAATCTGAAAATTCTGAAGAAGAACAGATATGGAGTAAAAGTGAGCTTTCCACAGCTCATACTTCTCTCTTACAGTGATAACAGAAGAAAAATAAATACCAAGGAAAACGAGAGATAAAATGACAACAATAAAAAATAAAACATGATCTGAAAAAATGTGCCTCAAAGCAATTTAACAATACACTTTTTTTTTCGCATTGTAGAGACTTGGTTTTCTTTTCCATGGGAATGTTTATTATTCGTACCTGTGGATATCCATATTCCGCTACACAAAATTAAATTGCTAATAGCTGATGATTGCTTTAGAAAACAGTATTATGTTTAAGATGGTCCAGAGATGAAAAATTCTGATTCAAAGTAATTTCAAAGCAGTGATGCTTTCAGAGTCTTTTTCTGTCCCAAAACAAAACATACATGGGAGCAGTCTCCTCACTCCTTTTTCAGCACTTTAGCTGCAAACAAATCAGAGAGAGAACTGAGTCCTCATGATGAATGGAACTGAAAACCAGGACTTGGGTGACTTGAGCATCTGATACCCATTTCAGGCAGAGAAGGCGTGAAGAGCAACTCTAGGTGCTCATTAGCAGAAGTGCTGGGGTAGTCAACTGCTGCAGGACCTCCCTTCCCAAAACACCTGTACATAGAGGGCTGTGCAGCATTCACCTCCAGCCTCAGTGTAGGATGCCAGGGTCAGGCTGTGCTTTACTAAACTTGTACTAGAACTGACACAAGCCAGCACCATTTTCCAGCTGCCTTCAAATAATATAAATGTACTCCTGTAGTATTTCTGTCTCAGTTTGTAGCTCAGTTAAGGTCTTTTATGAGCTGGAAACTCTTCTTCCCTCCCTCCTTCTCCTCAGGTAGTTTTGTGCAGAGACTCTACTTATCATATAGCCACAAAAAAAAAACAAAAAACCACCAACAACAAAAAAGATGTATCATGTCCCAAAGGAGGGAATGTGTTTAAAAGACTAGAAAATGGAGGAAGAACAGAATCTTTCCTTTTGACAGCAACCTGGATTTATACTGCATTCAAATGGCCCTGTAACCACAGTCTACACACATTAAGTAAGGATTTAGGAAACTGCAGACACAGACATTCTAAGTTTAGGCAACACACTTTTCATTGTGTCGCTTATCCCATTCTTTAAATTGGAGAGCAATACTCTTCAAGGTCATTATGAGGGTGTAAATATTAATGTGTATTAGGAAATCAAACACTGTAATGAAAATCCCCACTGGAAATAAATACTAAGTAAAACTATTACAGGGAAAGTTAAGCCAAAAATTTTGTTTACTGGCATTGAGGAACACAAATAAAATACCTGCATCTCCAACAGATAGAGATATAAATATATGAGTAAATTTAATGTCTCCAGTATGAAAAAAAGACATTGGTTGCATGATTGAAAACTTTAAAAAAGTAAATATCCATAATTTTGAGCAATTATTTCAGAATTATAATAAAAATTATCTGTAAGTTAGTTTTCTGAAAGTCTTTAAAGAAACTGACACACTGTAAGAAATTCATAATTATGCTATCATACAAAAATGGAGTTAAATGTAATTATGAAGCATCTAGATTATTGAAAAGAAAATTTTAGACAATTAAATGGTGAAATCTCTTATCAGCCACTTGCTGATTATCTGACAGATTTAAAGAGACATTGATACAAGTTTAGAAATAGGATTAAAGATTGCTAATGAGGCGCTACAAAAAAGTTTCACTCAAGAATAGGCAATCTTATCTGCATTTTTATACACCAAATTTTAATAAATGCTTTAACACTGACTCTTCAATGGATTAATCAATGTTTATATTTTCATGCTATGTTTATAATTTTTAGACTCACATGTTTTAAAATAAATAACGTAAGCTACATTTGCTTATCCTGTTTATCTTCACAAAGCCATTTGTCACTTTAAAAAGAGACAGCAAAACCATTAGATAGACCTGCCTAGGAGGCCAAGAAACTAGGCTTCATGTACCAATTAGTGTGTTAATACATATATTTCATTAAACCTCCCCAGCATATCATATATGAGTAAGCCTTGAGGAACACAGGCAAGAGTGGACCAATACATATTAATACCTGTAATTTACCTGTCCAAATATTCTGCAAAAATTCTCATTAGTTTCATTTACGCTGTGTAAAGTATTAGATAAGTGGCATGATTATAGCATACTCATTCACCTTCATAATAAGTTGCTGTGAAAAATGGATGACCATGGAGAGCATCTATTTAAAAAAATTTATCTATGCCACCAAGGGACTGTTGAACTCACTGGGCTCAGGATCAATTATCAAGTTCTTATAACCTTTTCCTGACAAGTGAGATACATAAATCTGATTAAAGTAAAAGTCTGTAGAACTTAAGACATTCAAGCTAAGCTCACATTGTTCAATTTTTAGTGACAAAAATGTCAATATTAATTATAATGAGTTAAGAGTCCGACATCATAATAAACAAATAGAAAATGGGGTCATTCAACTTTATTCTAGAACCAGACTCCTTGTAGTTCATCTAAAATGCACTCATCCATGGATACCTTGTTACAAAGACCATACTTCATTGTATCTCTCATCTGAAATATAATGGCAAGTTGTAGTGTTTTTCAGAGCAACAGTTTAAGAATAGCGAATTGATTTATTGTATTTTTTGTGGTATTTTACCAGCTTCCAAAGAAATCCTGATAGGCTTGTAGGCCATATGTGTAGATAAGCTGAAGTCCCATCTTTGTAGCCATATCACATTTATTTTGTTCTGTAAATAGCAAAAGACGTAACAGATGTACTGCTGATGTGGAGCATGATTGAGCTTGAGTCTTGCCAAAACAATACTAGGAGTACATACTATTGATATTAAAGAGGGTCCAAACACTTTAAGAAGAATTGAGGAACTGATATCCTGGGAAATGAGTCCTTAACTCAATATGATGTCATCACATAAACTTCTTGGATCAGAATATCTTGGAGGCAAGAGAGATACCATTTGAAGAAACCACTTACCTTTTCTTAGTGTTATTATGTGATGTTTGCATTTCATTTTTGCAGGCACTCTGTATGAATGTAAAGATTAAGAACAAAAACAAAAAAAAAAAGAAATCCACTTACCAGGACAAAACCAAAAAATGCAACGAAATTGCATGAAGAATAAGGAACTTGTTATCGTGAAACTCAGCCTGCTAATGGCAGGTATCACAGGTTCACAACCAGAATATGAACTGGTTCATTGTTTTGTAGAAACTAAAATGATCCCTATGTTTCATAGGTAATTTCTGGAACACAATGTTATGCCAAGGTCCTATAACATGAACCCATGTACAGCAAAAATACAGAAGAGGAAAAATAAAAGTCTAGCAATATGAATATAATACTCATCACCAGAAAAAAAAAGCTTTGAGTCAAAACATGGACAACCAATAATTTTAATAGTCTGCTTCTAATTGGATTATTTTGATTCTAAGGGCCATATATTGTCTCCTTCAGGCTAGATTCTGGCCAAGGATCACCTGTCTGGTAAGACACTGTACTGAGCTTAAAATATAGAGACTAGCAAGAATCCAGACCAAGTAGCTAGTAGTAGATTTGAGTTAATTTAGGAACAAATAACTGAGAGAAACAAAAAGATAAAATGAAAAAGCCTGATAAACTTTATTAAACAGAACTACAAATATAGCTGCACTTGAACCATGCTTCTTGGACGCTTCTGAATCTACATCTACATGGTATACATCATAGCACTTATTTCAACTTCTTTTGGTAATTTGAAAGCTACACATATGCTTCTGCAGTTACCAAGTTCCTATGAGCCTGTGATTTAAAATCCTACTGAGACATTTCTAGTCTAGAAAAAACTTCTGGACCTCATGAACCTCAAACATATATAGCTTTTTATTTATTCTTCTTTTCCCACATCAGGCAACTTTGCTTCAAAACTTTCAAACAAAGATGAAAACACATCTGTTAATAAGGTATGCTGAAAACGACTATCCATTTTGAAGCAACTAAAGAGTCTGAAATGTTTGAGATAGAACTGTGCACCAGCTGCTTTCAGGTACCACGCTGCTCACTCTGAAGTAATGAATGTTGTTCACCATGTTTGCAGAGATGAAATTTTCTTAGTCTTTTTTTATAATTTGTCTTTCATATTGAAAGAGTCCTCATAGAGACTTGAAGCACCCTGATATCTGCTGAAGAGACAATATGACAGGGCACAATCAGCCCAGGAGATTTCTATAGTGCTTTGATGATAACTTTCATATACAGATGTTGGAGGATCTGAGAGGAGTAGACTTTTGCTGGATCTTGTACAAACATGGAAGAATCAGGGTGAAGGACAGCACTGCAGGTGGTGAGTTTCAGGACTCTGAGGGAAGAAGATCCTGCAAAATGCAGGATCATAACCTGGATTTCATAAAAGCAGAATTTAGCTTTTGACCTTCCAAGATCTTCTTGGAAGAATCTCAAGGAAAGAAGTCGTAGAACACAGGGACGATCCTACAAATGCCAAAACCTGCCTGAACTGAATCTAGCAAGCATTGTGAAAGACGACAAGAAGGTTTTCTACAGACATATCAACAGCAAAAGGAAGACTAGGGAAATCATAAGATGGCAGCAGAATGGGGATGTCTGGTGACAAAAGACATGGAGAAAGCCAAGTACTCAGTACCTTCTTCAACTTGAGTCTTTATGGGTAGGATTAGCCATCAGAAAAGCCAGCTCACTGAGACCTGTGGGAAAGTCTGGTGCAAGGAAGACACCCCTGGTGGAAAATGATCAGGTTAGGAAACATTTAAACAAACTAGACACATGTAAGTTGATGAGACTTGATGAGATCTACCTGCAGAAGCTAAAGGAGCTGACTGATGTAATTGTGAGGTCACTCTTGATAATATTTGAGAGTTCATAGTTGTTGGCAGAGATGCCTGAGAACTGGAAGAACACAAATGTCACTTCTACCTTCATGAAAGACAATAAGCACAATGTGGAGAAATACAGACTTGTGAGCCTCATCTCCATTGTTGGGAATGTGACAGACCAAATCCTCCTGGAAATCATTTCCAAATATATTATGGACAAGAAGGTAACTGGGAGTAGTTAGCATGGATTTACAAAGGGGAAATCATGTGTAACCAACCTGATGGCCTTCCATAATGAGAAGACAGGCTTTATGGATGAGGGAAGAATATTGGATGTTGTTTATTTTTACGTTAGCAAGGTTCTCAGCATTATCCCCCAACAACCTCACAGACTAGGTCAGTTAACAGTAAGGTAGATCAAAACCTGCCTCAATTGTCACAGCCAAAGGTTTATAATCAGTGGCAGAAAGTCAAGCCACAGGCCAGTATCCAGTGATGCATCCAAAGGGTCAATACTGGTTCTTACACTGTTTAACATCTTCATTAATGACCAGTATGGTGGGACAGAATGCATTTGCAGCAAGTATGCACATTACACAAAGGAGAAGTGGTTGATAAAGCAGATGATTGTGCTGCCACTCAGCAGGATCTCAACAGGCTAAAGAGGTGGCCCAACAGGAACTTCATGAAGTTGAACAAAGGGAAATGACAAGTCCTGCACTTGAGGAAGAACAACTCCATGCATGAGCCCAGGCTGCAGGCCAGCCAACTAGAAAGCAGCTTTTCAGAGAAGGATCTATGCGTCCTGGTGGACAACAAATGAAACATAAGGCAGCAGTGTGCCCTTGCAGTTAAGAAGAGCAACAGAATCCTCAGTTGCATTAAGATCATTGCCAGCAGGTCAAGGAATCTGATCCTTCCCTTTCTGGTAACACACATCTAGAGTGCTGAGTTCAGTTCTGGGCTCCCCAGTATAAGAGAAATGGGGATGTAACAGAGTGATTGTGACCCCCAGTGAAGGGCCACAAAGATGATTCTGGGATTGACCATCTGTCAGATAGGGAGAGGCTGAGACACCTGGGATTCCTCAGCCTGGAGAAGAAACAGCTCAGTGGAATCTGATAGTGAAAAGATGGAATCAGACTCTCAGTGGTATCCAGTCAGAAGATAAGAGGCTGAGAGCACAAACTAAGATGCCAGAAATTACCTTTAATTTTGAGGGAAAAAAACCCTTTTTTTACTCTAAGCACAACCGAATATTGGAAACAGAGATGTTGTTGAGTCTTCATTTCTCATTTTGGAAATATTCAAAATCTGACTGGACAACATCCTGGGCAATCTTCTCTAGTTGATCCTGCTTTTAACAGTGGTGTTGAACTCGTGAGTCTCCAGAAGGCCCTTCCATCTTGAGAAGTCATTGGACTCAGCAATTCAAAATCACAATGATTCTGTGGCTTTTTGGAGTCTATGACTCTGTAAGAGATGCCTCTATGATAAGTCCACAAGTAACTTTTATTTATCACAAATGAGAATTTTTATCATAAACATTAATGGACAGAATGTCTTCACAGATGTACATAACGGAAATTTCTGTTGATCTACCTGAGTCTAAATGGCCCAGACAGATAGCATGGTTAAAGCATAATGAGAATTATATGTTACCATCATTGCATTAGGTTGTTTTCCACTCCCTGGACTTAACAGGTAGAAGTCCACTTGAGGGAGACTGGCAAGAGACAACCTTTGGCATAAATCCATCATAAGGTTTGAACGTATACCTTCAAAATCAATTTGTTATGAATTTGGTCTCTGACGGATGATGTAGCCCAAGGAACATTAATGACAGCTCAAGCCTTTACTAATCTTCAATGTTTGGATATAATTTTTCAAATAATTTTAATTTATGACTAATATCTTATTTCCAGCAAGAAATACTCCTACAGTCAAGGCAAAGAAGGAACTCTAAGATTTTTCCTTAATTTTCAGCTCATGCTAGATTTCCTAAGTAGATGGAAAAATTACGCGTACGTTGTATGACAAGGAGAGAAACGCATTCTCTTGGCTCTGAGATATTCCTGAAAGACATAGCTATGTATAATTTCCTGTGTACTTCAACATTCAGAAAAATAAAGTTCACCATTAGGGTGGCATTCCTTGAAGAAGGAAAAGGTAAAAGAAAAAGCTGATATATTTGTCCTCAGGGTCAGATGCATCATTTCCTTTTATTTACCTACAGTTAGCATTTTTCTCAAATTCCCACAATTCTGTCATTCCAGTATTCATAGAAAGCTGATGTTGTTGGATAGGAACAAGAGGCAGTATTTCTTTAGTTTTGATTAGAAATATCTTTAATGGAAAATTTCTAATGATGCCCATAAAATAATTAATAAAATAAGAATAGGTTTTGACATGGAGAGGCTTGTTGATCTAAGTGGGCAGATAGGAAGGCAGGCAAGGTGACCTGTGTTCAACTTAAATGGCTTTAATCATAGCTTTTTGAAGATTAAATCAATTAAAGTTCTCTTTTGCAAAGCTCATCCTGCATATAGCCCTTCTTTTTTTGTGTTAACCTCCTTTTTCCATTTTTAGTGCAGACAATTTCATATCAAAAGCTTTATAGATGCTATGTGAACATGATGTTCTGTACGCCTATATCCCAACCATGCAGGAACATTTCCGGTAAAATGAATCAGTGTGATAGCTATTTTGGTTTGATTTTATTATGTTTATTTTTTGATTATTCTATTGCTGTAGTGATTAGGATTTCAGGCAATGAGCTCAACCAATATATTACTAGACTAGCAGTCAATCAGATCACTATCACTTCAAACATGATTTAAGAAGATCTACTCTTTTTATTATTTATATAGCTCCATAGTTCATGGTGCTACATAGAACAAATCAAAGACAGATTCCCTGCCCCCTAAGAGCTTACAGTCTAGGCAAGTACAAGAACAATAGGAGAAGATAACACAGGCAGGGGACAGAGAGGGGTAGTAAATTAAAAGAAAGACAATTAGATTACAGTCACATGAAAAGATAGTGTATTTGTCTTGGAGGATACAAACTGGGGAGATGAGGTACTTGAGTAACTTTATTTTTAATTAGAACTACATTTTATAGGAAAGCCAGAAGAAAAGGATTTTGAAAATAAATTTAAAAAGTGTCAGAGGTCTTTGTAGAAAGGCAGAGAGGCAAGACTGGAGGGGAACAGGATGCTAACATATTTGAGGTTGGAAAGCAATAATCTTGGATGTCAGATGAGTCAACCTCAGTGACCCTTTCTTTTCCTACACATCTCTGAATATATGACAAAACCCACAATTGCTCCGCAGGCTGGCATCTCAGTTTGCCTTGAATCAATATGTATTTGGGGATATATTGGACAAAATCTTGATTCCTCTGAAGTAGGAGTTTTGTCAATGCTTTCAAAGTGTTCAGCATTACAACCATATTTTGTGATATATTTGGAATCTAATGTTTTTGGAGACTAAGCGAAGTCATGTCTAAAGTACTTTAAATATTTTTCTAAAATCCTTAATAAAATAATAATACACAAAATATTTTATAGAATTATCTTTTACTCTTTTGTGTGCTATTATTTCTGCTCATGACCCCTTTTCTGTGAAAATATTTTGATTTTGTAGAATATCAGGGCATTTCTTCCACTTTGCTTTGAGTCTTTGCATTTTGGTGGGGTTTTTTTCTTCATAAATCATGTTTTTTTCCACTCTGAAATATTATCTAGTTAGTGTAGTAGGCTAAAAGATTGTTAATTTGGTTTGGCTTTTTTTGGAAGACTCTCAATGAAACCAGGAAGGATTAATGCATAGAGCCCCAAGTAACATCAACATGAAAGAGCAGTTTCTTTACAATCTATACCAAATTCTGCAACTGAAAATTGAGATATAAACTTCAGAAAGCAATATCTCATAGAAAACCTGCCAGATACTCCATGGATTTGTTCACATTTGTATTTATGTAATGAAAGAAAAGTATGAAACGGCTTGCTAATGACTATAATTGGCCAGACCCTCATTTACAATAAAGCACCACATATCTCTTGATTTCATCCAACTATTTTGCTCAAAATTTTGGCTACCAGTGCTTCACAAATGACATTTATAAATAAGTTAAAGAGGTGGGGTTTTTTTGTCATTTATTCTGTAACAACCACATAGTTATCCACTGCTATCTAACCATCCTAAGGCAATGTGGAGATCTAAATAGTGTGTCTTGAGAATCCTGAAAGACTATAGACATCCATCTTCCTTGAAATAGATACAGTAAAACAAACAAACAAAAACACCCTGTTCAGTTTTTACCTTCAATTGTCATCCACCAGGTAGCACCATGTAACTGAGTTGTAATTGCTTTAAAAGTTTTCTCAAGAATAGCATTCAAGGTCAGAGAAGCAACCATCATCCTGTCCTGGGAAATCAACAGACTAATTGAACTATTATATGAAACCACGTAAAGCAGTTATAAACAGATTCTGAATCTTCATGGGCCAGATACTCACTTGATTTCAGCTGGTGTAGTTCCACTGATTTTAATGACATTATAAAAATTCATACTACATGAGAATTTGGTAATTTGGGACTAGCCATTTAGAAATCTTTCAAAATGAGTAAGTTTTCTTCAGAACTGATGATTTCCTTCACAACAATGAAGAGAAAATGAATCATTGAACTTTCTGGAGTAAAAAACTACCAGTAGTATTTTCTACTACTTTGGGGGTCAACCCTTTGTTAGTAATTTTTTCCTTAAATGTCTTAATTTTCTGTGAAAAATACAGAAATAGTTGCTAATGCACAACAAAATAACATGTGAATTAGCGTACGGTTTTTTTAAAGAAGTCATTATCCTACTATGAATCTGTGGAATCATGCATTTTTTGTCTTAATCTTAAATACAAATCTCCAGTTACTTTGCATATTTCCCCTAACAATGGAAGGTTGAAATTCTCACTGAAATCTTAACTAAGCCATACTACTTCTTTGTTAGTATTTTTGTTCCTTCAGGGACTTTGACTCAACAAAATATTTGGGACATATTCTGCATTCACACTTACTTTGGTTCACATAAAGCTTTATGAGAATTAGTCATGTACATCAAGGTGAGAATGGAATCCTGATTATTTCAACACCCTTAACGGAGAAAAGAAAAGTTTGTTTAAATATAATACATCATTTTATTACATGATTTTACAAATTTTATTGTAAATCATCAATCAAATGCAATAGCCAATTTTTTTTTTTCCATTCCAAGCCACCACAATTAGGACTTTTCATTGACTTGTATGACAGTTACCTTCTTCCCTTTTGTATTTAAAAGAATCAGCTTAACTTAAATATGTATTGTGTAGGTATAGTCATTTTCAGAATCTTTGCTGAAGGTGTTTTTATCTTTTTTATACTTCAGACAAAGATAACCTGTACTTTGTTATCACATAAATGGGGATGAAACTCTCACAAATATAAGAGAATTTGCTTTCTCAGTCCCTGTTCACAATGGAAATGGCCAGCTCAGTCTCTATGAAGATTTATGAGAACTGGGTTGTAGACACAAACCTCCCCCTTCCCCCCAGATTTCATTATATAATTTCTACAAAGTAAATGTTGCACCACTGTGCAAGAAAGATGACGATAGTATTAAATTAAGCCCCAACAAGTGTTCTCATTACTCACCAATAACTGATTATATATGGCAATCTTGGAGGTTTTCTTTTTTAAAATTAGTCATATTATTTTCCATATAAAGACCATCTTCATAATCTTTTCTGGTTGACATAACATTCCTACATAGCCCAACCCATACATTTTATGTCTAGGTATAAATTTACAGTAGATGGAGGTGCAAGATTCAGCATCTCTAGGGCAGTATTTCAAAATGCTATGTCCAGGAACTCACCACTGGCAGGACATCAAAATTAGCTTTAAAGCAGCTAAGAGCCAGATCCTGCAAAAATCTACCACAATGTGCTGTACTGGTTTCTCCCAGAAATCCTAGCAAACTCTCTGTCAAGGCATTTAGTGGCAAGAATATGCAGGATTGGGCACTAAGCTGAGGCTAAGTACCAGTACTGACATAAAGTACTGTACGTATGTTGCTCGAATCACACAGTGAAAACAAAACAACTAAAACTGACATAATTTTAATGATTTTTTTTTTTTTTTAATTTTGTGCATTGGATTCAAACAGCAAATTGAGTGCACTTTAACTGTTATCACAACGTGGTCAAGAGGTCTGTGTCTTTTACCATTTACACACAATTGTTCATGACAGCATGTTATCAGCCTAGTGGAAACCAGGGGTGTAGCATGGTAAGCAGTGGTGGTAGTGCACCTATTTTTAATATTATCTAACTTGAAAATATGTCTCTTCTAAGATTCCTTTTTCTTGATAAAAATAGTTTTCACCAAACGTTGGTGGTGCACACGCACTACCATTCATGCTTGGCATCACACCCCTGAAACAAACACATGTTCTTATTTTGTTGATAAAAAGTATTACAAAAATTTCCATACAAAAACTATTTTCATAGAAATCTTGCATTTCCACAAATAAACCTGAACATTTTTTTTTTTTGAAAAAAAAAAAAACTGCTCAAGAATTTTGTTCATTTAGTACTGTGACTGTATTGAAAAATGCAGTCCTCCTTTAAGTTCTTCACATCCAGTTCTTTTAGGTGACCCATCCCAATTCCAATAATAGCGAGAATTGCACAGGCTCCATTGAGTTCAATTAGTAGCAGGAACAAGGGTTTTAAAACCCATTTAGGCTAAAATGCAAGCCCTCTATGCGTGAAAT
>VWZK01006026.1:0-10013 GCA_013396935.1 Baryphthengus martii
CCTAAAATCATTCTTCATTCCTCTCAGACATCCAATTTGTGACAAGATTTTTGCAAGTCCAGATCCTGGGCTCCTCTTAGTCTTCTTTTTCCTTCCAACTGAAACTTTTGGGCAACTTTTAGTAGCAGCAGTGAAAAAGTAACTTGAGTCCATTCGCCCACTCAGTGTCTTTCAGACTGGCAGTGAAGTATCTTTCGGACTGCCAGTCAAGCACTAGCTATGAGGTCACCTTGATATTCAAAATATTTGTGTACTTAAATCTCAACTTCAGTAGATTTCTTAAAAATTTGGTGGAGGAAGGAAATATAGTTTGCTGATTCTTTTTCTCCTGGACTGCATGAAATGCAAGTTAGGTCAAGGTAATCGCTGTTGTTGTTTAGATACCAGGACTCACTCAAATAGGAAAAGAAAATTGAATATTTTAAATTAAATCCACAGCCTGAAAGAAATTACAATTTCAACACGATCTTCAGTTGTAGATAGCTTATTCCAATCACCTTCTGCAATTTTCTCAAAAGCTTTTCTCAACATATTTTGGAGTAGTACAGAAGCAGGAGTTCAGCTGTGCCTATCAGCTAAAAACAGCAAAGGTAGATTTAGGAGTCCTGTTGACCAGGCTATGCAAAAACTCTGGACAGTTGACATGTCAATTGTAGATGGAAATTAAATTAATATACATATTTTTCATAAGCAGTTAATGTAGCTGGATGAAAACAGAAGAAATAAGTATGCAACTACCATTATTCTTACACTCCTCAAAAAAATGCAACCAACTCCAAACCAAACAAACCCACAAAATTAAAAAAAAACCAAAACAAACCCAAACAAAAAATGAAACAACTGTAAGGCTTAAGGCCTGTCTTTTTCAGTCATTTTAGGATACCATTGTTCATTCAATTTAACATGAATAGACATACTAAATGAATGACAGAATTAATAATTTCGACACTACAGGTTTCTCCCCTGTGACATAAGTATCTTTAAAAAGCTCCCACAAGGTACAGCAAAAGATGCCTTTAACCTTTGCATACATAATTTCAGATTAGCTTAGGATCATTTTTCTCAGAATGAAACCATATGTCACCTAATGGCTCAGGGGAGATACTGGCATATGGAGCCTTTCATGCTTTAAATGCCAGTTTGAATCCAGCCCAGGTCAGTAACAACCAACACTGCTATATCTGAAGGCTGTTGGGTAATCTATGTGAAATGAGTTGGCCATCTCAGATCAGATCCCACAGCAAAGCTGGCCAATAGAACGTGACCATTGCAGATGGCTCAAATTCACCCTTCTGTTGGCAATATCAGAAAATCAGTCAGAGATTTAATAAGCGCTGCACTTACACGAGCTTTCACTTTGTAGAAGTCACTCTCCCAAGGCCAGGGATAACAGACTTGACACACAGGGCAATTGCTGTGAGACACTAGCCTGGAGGGGGATCTGTAGCATTTCTCAGCCAGTCACCTCTATCTATTCCACATTAGCATTACAATACCTCCCAGCTCTTCCTTCATATAGATTTAGCCTATTAGACGGATCAATGTTTAATGTCTGCATTAATGCTCCATACAGGATAGTAATTCTTTGAGTAATGACAACTCTGCCACCTAAAGTGACAATTCCAAGCTGGAAAAATTCTTTTTGTAAAAGACAATGCAGAATTAAACAGTGTCATAGTGAGGGGAGGTTAAAATATACAATAATTCTATGAAAGTTGAAGAAAATACTCTATGATAACAAACAGTTAACTTTCTTTTAAATAGTGTCCAAGAATACAAAAAAAGAAATAATGGTATTAATAGATGCATTGCAATAGAAAACACTGAGGGCCTGTGAAGAAGAAATTTTAAAGCCTCTTAGGAAAAAATTACCAGGGAGCCTATTCCTAATTTTCAACAGGAGAAATTTTTATCAGTATGGAATGCAATTTTCCTCTTTGTAATAGTGAAAACATTATATATCTGTATTATTGGTTCCCAGGCTCCAAAATAAATCACTGTGTTTTTCATAGAATCATAGAATTATAGAATGGTTTAGGTTAGAAGGGAACTTAAAGATCATCTAGTTCTCTGCCATGAGCACAGACACCTTCCACTAGACCAGGTTGCTCAAAGCTCCATCCAACCTGGCCTTGAACACTTCCAGGGAGGGAGCATGTACAACCTCTCTGGGCAACTTGTCCCAATACCTCACCAACCTCACAGTGAAGAAGTTCTGTTTTACATCTAATCTAAATCTTCCTTCTTTCGGTCTAAAGCCATAAACTCCTGTGCCATCACTCTGAGTCCTTGTAAAAAGTCCCTCCCTATCTTTCCTGTAGGCCCCCTTTAAATACTGGAAGGCTGCTATAAGGTGTCCCCAGAGCCTCCTCTTCTCCAGCTTCAACAAAATCCAAACTCTCTCAGCCTGTCATCACAAGGGAGGTGCTCCATCTCCCTGATCACCTTTGTGGCCCTCCTCTGGACACCCTCCAACAAGTCCATGTCCTTCTTACATGGGGGCCTCAGAGCTGCTTGCAGTATTCCAGATGGGGTCTCACCAGAACAGAGCAGAGATGAAGAGTCACCTCCTTTGACCCACTGATCATACTTCTTTTGATGCAGCCCAGGATATGATTTTATTTCCTACTGTAAAATTTACAAAGACAACTATTTTAATGCATAGTGTGACACTGGTGAACAGCTGGGAAATGAAGCCAGGCAAATTCATTGATAATGCAGTTCTTTATGCACCCTATGGGAACTATGTCACAAAAAAAGGTTAACAATAGGTGTTTACAAATAAAACAGAAACTGGGAGGTGATTTTAAAACCAAGATTATCCTTACTGATCAGATTCTATTCCACACATTGCCAGGTAACGGAAAAGCTTATATGAAAGCATTAGTGCTAGTCAGTCATTAGTTAATTGATGTAACAGCTCATGTATGTCTATTCACAGGTTTTTTGCACTACAAGACTTCATATCTTGCATTTTTTTCCCCATGTAGCTTTGTGAAATAAATATGCATATAACAGGAAGCAACATACATAGTTCACATATCTGCCTTTTTATTTGCTATTGTAAATTATAGTGTTATTTTAGAAAAGATACATATTATGTCCAGTGCTGAAAAGGACACTGTCACATCGAATATATGCTCCCCTTCGTCACTGTAGTAACTAAACTGTTAATCTATATCTCAGCTCTTCCTCTTGTGTCAGTCTTGACTTAATTCACTTTCAAGGCTCTATACTCCCAGTCTCCCAGAGTATCTTTCTGTACCTGTCCTGTGTTGTTCAGCCTCATAAGCAGAGTTGTAGTGAAGATGCCAAGAGGCAGTACCACCCCCAGTGTAACTGTGTGTGAAAAGTTTTCAAATGAGGATACATACACATCAGAAATCCTGTGGCTGTTGCAACTCAAATGAAGAGCTGAGCAAGCAGTACTGCAGACGATGAAAAACTTACTGGTGAGAGCCGCGTGCTGTGCAGAGGGCTTGCACGCCTTGTTCCATATCTGTTAGCAGCGCGAAAGTGAAGTGCTGTGGAGGGATGATAACCTAAAGACACAGTATGTTGCCCTTTCTGGAAAACATTTGGCTGAATCTCACCACTTATTTCTTGAGGTACCCAATGATACATCACTGGAAGTTATCTTGGCTTCTCTCTTCAACACTATCCAGCTATCTTAGGCTTTATACCCAGCTACAGATCAGAGATTTATCTGATAAATCTCAGCCTTTGTTATAAACTCAAACCATGTCTTCTTCTAAAGCATTTGATTTCAGATAGTTTATATAACTATAATATGTTCATGCAATATGTATTACATTTACTTTTTCCTTTTCAAATGTTAACTTTTGCCTTGTATTTCTATTAGGAATAGAGTTCAGATTTGCAAAGGTTTTTTCAAACGGAGTACAGACTATGGTTTCTTCCATTTCTATTTTCTTTATCCTGATAACAAGTTGTTCTCCTCTGGATTGTTAAAAATGTAGAGCACAATTTAAAGCATATGTATATGGATTAATCTAAGACTTACTAAAAGAAGATTAATAACAACATGTGCATTAGAGATTTAGGGAATTAAAAAACAGTACTTTTTAACCTCAAGCTGGGTTCAACACAATAAGAATACACACTTTTCCGTAAGTACAGTATTGGTGATAAATCATGATAAACAGACATTTGTCTCAATAGGCTAGATAGTCTGCATGAACATTAGAAACAGTGCCTAGCTAAAAACACAGTATGTGTAACACTCTTAATGCAGTTAAACTGTGGTCATTCATTAAAAGTTAGACGAAAATCACTTTTCTGAGATGATGGTTTAGTGGTATTCTGCTCAGAAATACCACTGATTTGACTGAGGAAGAGGTATGATGCCATTGATTTTGGCATGAAAGACCAGGGTAATTCAGCCAGACATGGCAAAATGAAATCCATGCAGAAGCTGACACTTGGACTGGAGAGTTGATTGTACCTCTTTTGTATCCTCCATCGTATCTCTTTTGCATTTGACTTCATTCTTCTGTACCTTAAAATTAAGAAAAAATAAAAAGCAGAACTGTTAGGTAAATGGTAGATAAAATGCACATATCTGTCATTAATTAAATAGTTCACCGCACAGAAAAAAGAACAGCCTGTCATCCTTTCCTCAGAGATGGGATGGTTAAGTACTCAGGCTGACTCCTTGTTAATGGCCAGGCTCAAGTACAATTTGGACTTAGTATACCTTTTCTCTGACAGGAAGCTTACTACCTCATGACATGACATGACATGACATGACGTGACGTGACGTGACATGAAGTGACATGACATGACATGACATGACATGACATGACATGACATGTCAATCGCTTTTTCTAAACACTTAGCAGGAGCACTGTACTTTTACTTCCCTTGGACTAGAAAAATGTAACCATTTAACTCGTGTTTTAGGTTTTCTTCAAATGAGATCCGCACACAGACAGTAAAGAGTGATGGAGGGGAGCTTGGAAAGATATCTTGAATAAAAAGAGTCAATAGATCAGACAGAGAGATAAGTCCAATGACAGACCTAACTGCTTGGCTCGAGACACCTAGCTACCTTGCTAGGAAGGTCCCCACGAGACAACAGGCTCAGCCTGAGTGAGCAGTGTGCCCTGGCAGCAACGAAGCCAACAAAGTCTTGGGCTGCATCAGCCACAGGTAACACAACAGCTTGAGGGCTGCCATTATTCTTCTTGGTGCTTGTCAGGCCACACCTGGAATAATTAATCCTGTTTTACTGCTCAAGAAGGACACTGAAGTACTGGAAAGGGTCCAACAAAGAGCCACAAAGTTGATTAGAGGATTGACAAATCTAACATACAAAAAAATGTTGAAGAAATAGGATATGTTCATCCTGGAAAAGGGAGGGTTCAGGAGATGCCTAATAACAGTCTGCCAACAGCTAAAAGGCAGATGCAGAGGAGGTGAACGTACTTTCTGCACAGGGATACACGGTGACAGAAGATGCAACAGACACAAGTTGCTTCACGGGAAATTCCATCCGCATATAGGAAAAAAAGTAGTGCACAGTTCTGGGTAATCTGTTTGAACAGGAAGGTTGGACCAGATGACCTTCAGAGGTCCCTCCCACCTCAACCATTTTTTGATTCTGTGACAACTAAACGCTGAAAGTGGTGGAATACCTTTTGCTGGAGATACTGAAGACTCAGCTTGATAGGGCCTTTGATAACCTAATTTAGGGCTTCATTTTCAATAGAAAGTTGGACAAAGTGATCTTCAGGGGTACCCCTTTCAACACAGACTTTTCTATAATTTCTATCCTACTGGAAATTAATGGGGTTTATTATATGCTTTCAACCAGATTGGACCAAAAGATAGATTATTATCAAGAATAATTATTACTTTGAAGCAGAAAATTAAGAAAACAATACAAGCACAATAAAACAACTGTTTTGGAGCTGTTCAAATGAATTATTCCTGCTCAGTTCATCACAGATCTGTGTCTACTCTGTGGCTACCCTGCATCACTATAGTCCGGAGGCCTCATGTCTTTTTTTCCTGCTATGTGTTAGACACCAAACCAGATAGCAGACTGCTGCCATCACAGAAATTGTGGCCAAAGTCTGGTCAGAAGAGAAATAAGAATGTCAGTTATGTTCAAACTAAACCCCTGCACTGAAAAACTTGGTGATACAACTCTGTTTCAAAAGTGTCACCAAAAGTGCAAAAAATAGTGTCTGCCTGTTCAGGCTTTCAAAGCTTCACACATTTCTTTTGTGAAAAACTATTTATACTGATTGCTACAGAGGACAACAGCTATTCTGGGAGTGTTTCTGAGTAAAGAGTGAGCATATTCATTGTTTTCTGGGAGTTTTAAAGATATGATGATAGAACAGGACTACATGACTATTGCTTTGTTTAGAATGCAATATAATTATCTCTGGCCTAAACCAATGGTAAACAGGAATGACTATATTTTTAAAAATCATTATAGACTCTGCCTTTTTAAAAAGCTTTTATCAATGCACAACATTTTTTCCCTTCACCTCAAGGCTTTTTTGCATTTGGAAACACCCTTTTTTTGGGTGCAAAATTGCCCAGTTTCCAGTACTTCCGTTAGCTCAGATATTAGTGAGATACTTGCCTCTCCCCTTTAACCCTGCACTTGGTGTTGCACCCTTTCCCATACAGTTACACTTTCCTTCCTGTGATGTCTAGTACCATACATGCTGCTCCTCTTAAACTTCCAGATTCCGGTCTGAGGAGTACTCATAAATCACAGTTCTGACAACATTTAGCACAAGAATCTCAAAAATAGTTATGGTGCAGACCAGTCAGCTTATTTTCTCTCTCTCCTCTGCTATTGCATCCAGATATTCACTTTCACTTATTTGTTGCTTTCATAATTTTGCTATTCATCACACTTCCTGGTAAGTTTTCCAGAGTAAAGACAAACCTATGTTAAACATTTCTTCTTAAGAATACTAACAGCTTGAAATACACCACTGATGTACGCAGCTTGTTCCATCATTCTAAGTATGCCATAGATCAAGCTATCTACCTGCGATGGTGAGCATATTAAATCACTTGAAGTTCCATTTGCATGATCATCTTCCAAAACACTCTTGCTGTGTTGCTGACTCAAGCATTTTGAAAGACTCACTTGAAATTACTGTTTAAAAAAAGTGCGAACATTGTCTTACTGAGTATGCAGCAAATGAAATGTGCTAGCACTTACCCATTTCAAATTAGATTCAGCACATAACTGTCTAACGTGAGTGCACCTAGCTATAGTTTACATTTGTCTCTCCAGTAAGCTTTTTAATCAAAAGTAATTTACGGTTAAGCATATTGAAAAGCCTTTCATTAGCCATCGATGGAATTTGATTTATTCATAGGCTGTGCAATGTATGTTACTGATGCTGTCATGTACCAGATCTCCAACTTTAAATAAGTGTTTCAGTTTTAGGTAGATGTTTTTCCGAAGAGTTCATTTGCAGTACTGCATTGTGGGAGGCAGGAACTTTTCATTGTTCTGGTGACTGAATTATGGAACTCACTGTAGGACATCAGGTGACAGATTGGAGGAGATTCTTCCATTTTCTTGGGTCATGCTGGGTTTTGCTTTTCTCAAAGTAATTTCAGGGCATGATTTTCACTTGCATACTGTTTGGGTTTTTTTTGTAACAGTTTCAGATACCTCCCTGCAGAACTGAGATGCAGTTCAGAACTTTTCAAGTACACAACAACCAAAGTCACAAGGCCTCATTTTGAATGAGGTACCTATCCTGAATAATATATTTATTTCCCTGCACAACCCCACTGCATAGGAAAGCAAAACTCAGTTGTGTCAAGACATGGCAGCGGAATGCAGTTCAATGCCTACATCCACCAAGGTGTCACCAAGCAGTTCACAGGATTACAGATATTAGAGGTGTATAGAAAGCACAGAGACACTGCCAACAATCCTTTTTAGTTCAGCATTATGCCTAGGCATTTCTGATAGCTCCCATGTAGCTCTCCGCATCAGCTATGTGCTTTTCAAAAACGTCCAATCTAGCTTCCTTGTATCTCAGTTACCCACCTCCAGACTGGGGAGAAAAAAATAAATTCGAAAAGCTTTTTCTTACACTTGCTTTTGTCTAGCTGAAGTCCTTCAGAACAAGTTCCTCATATGGTATGGATAAAATCCTGCCCACTATTGAGATAGGTGAGAATTACGTTGTAGTCAAAATTTCACTTCTGTTTATGCAGTAAGAATCAAGAAGGGTCACTTTAGGCTTGCATCATCTAGATAGTGTCAGAAAATGAGAATCAGTTTGCCAGTCTCATATGAATGTGGAAGTCAGTTATGCCACCAGTCAGACAGAAGCATGAATAAGCAGGCATTTTACACTGGTGACTCAGATAGCTCAACAAATCCACATTACCTTACACATTTATGATACCAAAAGACAAATTTTTGAAACAGTAAAAACACTCAGTGCTTTCAACAAGTTGAAAATGGAGGTGTTTCCATACATTGCTAAATTCCTAGATATTCTCTGAAGGCAGACTACAACCAGACAGGATAACAACGTTTCTTACCTTACTAAAGTAACCAAAACAAACTCAACAATATGCAAGAATGAAGCCTTCAAAGCCGCATTCTTACAGCTCACAGATTTATTTACACAGAAGCAAGTCTTTAGAATTCCCTCAGTAATGTGCACTTCTACAGAGCTGCCTTTATTACAGGAATGCTGGCAACCATGTCTGGTAAGAATAGTTCAGATATGCTAATGGTGAAAATTAGGAGGCTCTTGTCAATTCAGGAGGCTAGAAAGAGAGTAAAAGGAGAGACTAGCAGCTCACCAGCATATAAAATAAAATCCATTTCTGTTCATCCTGAGGAATCCAATCCAGATGAATATCCACCACCCAAAATATTTACATCTTTCTTAAAACATATGCTGCCTCATATGTGGCAAAAGATACAGTTCAACATAATTTCCTCAATACTGACCTTGTGTCTCTTCAAGTTTAAGGCAAGAAACAAAAGTTGAAATATTTTACTCTCTTCTTCCCACCAACACCGTGAGGGATGAATACTTGCTTTTATATATTCCAGCTATGAGCCCATACCTCAGCCTGTTTCGGCCAGTCTCTCTCCCTTTGACAGTATGTGAACGTTATGTTCAATTTCAGCGAAATAAGACAAAGAGGTCTCAAAGGAAGTTGCTTGGAAATAGGCAAGCAGCAAAAGGAGAGAGAACACATTAGTGCCCCAAAGATGGAGAGGCTAAAGCATGGATTCTGACATTATTAGTCACCCGAGACACCCCGTGAAAAAGAAACTTCATGTTTCTCAGCAGTTTCTGAATATTCCAATTGCCAGCAAAGATTAAATTGGAGCTCATACCCGTTAGACCCTATCAGGAACAGATATCCACTGGTAACCAGGTCTTAATAGTACTGTAGTTCCTGGAGGAACTGGTTTTCTCTCTCTCCCACAGCACTACTCCCTCTTCCTTCATTGTCTCACAAATGACTTCACTTCTTGCGTTTGTGTGTGATGAACTGTTACAAATCTGCTAAACCAGCCTCCCTCAGTATCACCCTGATTCCACTTTGCTTCCGTGGTGAAATGCAGCCTCTTCTGCACCAAATCCTTCTGCTCCACTGTATTGTTCAACCCAGCCCCTGGCACGAATTGCCTTCAGTTATCCATTACTTCATGTAAAGAAGAAAGGTTCCAGATGCCACTAGTAGTAAAAGAGCAAGGAATATATTCTACACAGACTGAAAAGGGAGTTATTCCTGCCTTTCATCCCTGAGAAAGTATTTCGTGCCTATCTCTTTTGACAAGAGAACTACTTCCCTACTCACGTCTCTGCCCCACAAAGACCTTCCTAATCTGTAGGGGACTGACTGGTTGTTTACAACCTATGTGTATAAGTCAGGATGCACTCAAAAGCCATGTTCAACTAAGCTAGAGCCGAGCACAGAAAGTAATACAAAGACGAGTACAATTAACTCGCCATGTTTCCTTCACTAAA
>VWZK01006027.1:3783-24798 GCA_013396935.1 Baryphthengus martii
TTATAAGATACACATAAAACACTGTTCCTTGGCTCTGCCTCTTAGCAGGGCAAAATGAGAAAGTACCAAGGAATTTCCTCTCTCTATAGATTTTCACAGTGAGGGACAAGAGGGATTCTGCACCAAGAAGGGCTGCTACTCTATCTGCCATGAAAAGAGTACTGGAGCCAATACTACGAATAAGTGAAAAAGAGGGACATAACCAGCCACATCATACTCCAGCAAAGAAATAGACTCTAGGGCATCTCTACCAACAAGCATAACCCAGAGCAGCGTAGAAAAGCATCCAGTGCTAGAGATCTCATTTAGTCTCCTCCAAAGGTTGTACCTCACACAGCTAACTTGTAGCTACTGTCATAGACATCCATTCTGGATATCCAGGTTTGGAGAGTACTAGACTACCTGAACCTGTCATCTGAATCAGTATAGCCATACTTGTGTTTTTGTCTTAAATATTAGCATTTTACAGGCTCATAAGAATTCCTACTCCAGCCTGGAATTCAGTTGCATTGTGCATGGCACATACATCTAGCATCTAGAGACTTTTAAAAAATTCAGTCTGAAATGCTTTTACATTTTAAACCTGATTAGAAATAACTCATTCAGATGGATGTTATGCAAGGACACTAAAATATTTACTGCTCTGTGTAAAAATAACTGCTCCAAATACTGAATTTTAGCTGTAGGTAGAGAAAGAACCTATCCAAATAAATCACTAAAGAAATTATTGAAAAGTAAGACAAATTATACAATTGCCTATACTCTATCAGGCTGATTGAAATTCAGCAGTAAGAAAATTTTTAATCTTTTTAAGGTTACTTCTAAATTGTATCTAACATCTGGACTACAGCAAAGCATTTAAACAAGGTTTGTCTTTTTGCTTGAATAAGCCACGAGAGCCAATGAATTTTTTTTATGTGCTTAAAGAGAAGCACACACTTACTGCTTTACTTCTATTCATGTATATTTTAAAAAACAAATAAATAGGGAATTATAACACCAATACTTAAATCTGTTCTTGATCAATATGAAATAATAACCCTACAGTGTTGATATAATGGGCTGCAGTTATGAGCCTTATTTCTCTCCTTCTTTCATTGGCATATGCTCTCAATATCATTGAAGTGATATTTGCTATGTATTTCAAGTAAAAATGGTTAAAATGGTGCTAGGATGTGGCACAAGTCTGCCTTTGTGCATGCTTCAACTAGTCCTGGACTCCTAAGTTGGAAATAAACCCCATGCTCTGCTACTGGACATGTGGCTAGGCTAGGACCGGCATGCCAGGAGAATATAACTCACCATGGGCATGCAGATGTAGTCTTTCCTTGTGGTTCCTCTAGGACACCACAGCTGTACTTTAACTTCTATATAGTACTATTAATCTCACTTTAGATTGAAAAATATTTCATGAGAGATGTGCAATGGATAGATTTGATGAACACATATACCTGTCTCTACTGCTCTAAGATGGACAGCAGGCCCATGGCTATCACTACATTTATTAAGAATTTTAATAATTTTGTTCCTACTTGTCACTATTGCATTCCAGCATCTTATAAATGTTAATGGAATTTGTCTATGAAAACAATTATAGGTATAAAAGTACGGCTTGAAAATGTGATTTATAAATTCAAAATAGTAAAACATGTCCAGAGAGATGACAAGAATAGCAGGCTTGATATCTTGATTTAGCTTTTATTTCTGACTACACTTCCACCACTCACAACACAATCTCTGATATGAGAGTTTCATTTAGTTTAAGTTCAGTAAGTATTCTGAATGGACAAACTGAAACTATATGGTATAACCCAGTTTTTGTGTGTCAAAACCTGAGCTTCAACATGAGACCAACACTCAGGAAAGGCTCAGGAATTTAGAAAAGAAGACAGGAATGTGAAAAAGGAACAAGATAGAAATAAGGAAGTCACTTCTTAAAAAATATCTCTCAGTCTTCTTCATGAAAGAGTGAAGAAAAATTCTTTACTGTGATTTTTTTATCAAAAAATGACAGCAGCAGAATTCACGTGAAATACATATCTAAATTTGCATTACTATTCATTGCTAGCAATGTTGTTTCAATCAGATAAAACACTTATAGATTAGCAGAATGCTCACAATCTGCTATGTTTTTTTAATCTTTCTTTAATTCAAGCATTCTTTTATAACTAAATTGTACAAGGATTAAAATCAATGATTTTTAGTTGCTGCTTGTGGGAGATTTGCAGAACTAATCAAACTACATATAAGCGGGTTTGTTTTGTTTTTTCTGTATGCATGTAAACTAAACTTCTCTCCTAAATTACCATCAGGAGAAATAACTTAGTCACTAACTGTTGTTCATATGATGCTACAAGCTGTTTTATATTGACAAGTTAAAGAATTAACCAAATTTCTGTAGAAAAATATTACATGGAAAAATATGAGAGTAAGACTTTGAGTTTGTTTTGAGAAAACAGAACACATTTCTGATAGGTAAACCTTGGAACTTTCTAATCTTAGTATTTATTCAGAAAATGTGACAAGAATGCTTTGTTTCTACTAATATCAAGACTTGTACATTTCCTAAAATAAAAGGACATTATTTTTATTCGAAGGTGCTGGATTCCTCCTGATATAAGACTCAGTAATGCCAGCACAAATATAATAAAATTGTCTATGCTATCTGAATGGAGGAATTCTATTTTTGACTTTGCTTCATTGCTGCTCCACTGGTTTTTTTTTTTTTCCACTATTTAATGCACCAGTTCCAGTGGAGCTGTTTTACTGTGCTTCCCAAATTGAAAATTATGTTAAAGGAACTCTACTCCTTTCCAAAGGTAAATTATATTAAGTGCTGATCCAGAGACAATTTGATATAATAAGAATACTTTTGTAACTTTTTCCCCATGTAGCCATAACATGATTTTTCTCTAAACACAGAGAAACCAAGGCTATAATTCAGGAACCGAAGTACTAAGACTTTTAACTTTTTTTAAAACTCTTGCTGTGTAGAGTTAGCATAAAGCTACATATTGTCTACTTTTGCTCTTGATTTTAGGCACTTTCCTATGTGAATAATCCCACGGGGAAAAAAATAGTGGGACTATTCCTATTTCCTAATTTAGAAATGAAATTGAAGTGTATCTATAATCTTAATCACAAATACTGTAGAAAGGATATAAGACGTCATTAAAACTTCATTCAGACCATGAAGAAAAGTGCTGGGTTAGCTGCTTTGTACAATACTTCGAAGAGATTAGCTTCTGTGGTGTGATATCAGAAACAGAGGCAAATATTAGGGTCTGAAAGTCACAATGTTGAATATGCTCAAAAAAGCCTTCTTTATTAAATAAGTGGTGCATAATTATGAATGCCAAAATTCGACACAGATAATTCATTTTTGGTTCTGATCATTTAAAAGATTCTTCAGAATTGATATTGCATGTTTCCCTTTATGATTTCTTATATTTTATAATGTGAGTAACATTATCCTCTCAAATGGGGTTATTGCAATTACAAAGATTATTTAAGTTTATTTTTTTTATTCAAGTTTTGTAATTCACAAATAATGCCAGAAGAAAATGTAGGTTAAAAAACAAAGGATTAACCCATTGGGTACCTACTCACTGACTAAATGTTTTTGCTGTATTATGATTATTATTTTATCATTTGTTATTTTTTGTGTCTGTGAGGAAAATTATATCAAAATTCTGTCTTTATAAATTATTCAATAAGGATCTTGTTTTTTCATGATAAAGCCAATCTTCATCTGGTCTATGAACACAGCTTTTAACGTGGATTTTTGTTGTTTTTCCAAAACTCTTTTTAACAGGAATGGTGCTCCTAAGTGAATGTGTCTCAGAATGTGTAAAAATTTATCTTGTTTCTTCTGTCTCTGTTTTTGTAATTCTTGCAAGTGGCCTGCTCCTCTGTATATGTTGAGCAAATAGATACATTTTATTTTGACATGAAGGCCTTTTCACCAAATCAATTGGTTCCAGTTAGTCTCCATTTACACTCAAGTCTGGGTACATGAGAGGCCTGTAGCTACCTCTCCAACAGGTATCTTTGGACTTGATTGTCTCCATCTGTTTTGCATGTCATTATTTTCTCACATTTGAAAAACCCTTGCTGAAAATGGTATTAAAAACATTAATTGAAAATAAATCTTTTCCTTAGGCTTTGCAGTAAATAAGCAAAGGCCAAGTGTTCATAGACTAATTCATTGGGTGCCTTTAGATTTCCAGAAAAGTTGATTATACCACAACAGTCACCACTAGTGCTCAAGTTCATTTTACATCTTTCTAGTTATCAGATTTCTCTTTTTCCTTTTTTTTTCCCTCCAGCTTTTTTTTTCTTTCACTACCTTGTTTTGTAAGATTCCTGGTGATATGGAGAAAGTAAAACAGTGGATACATTTTAATATTCAATTTGAAAGAAGGAGATTGAGTGCCTCTTTATTAGGACCTCCACCTGCTTTGTCCCCAGCTTTTGTTCGTTTTGGTAATGTCTGTCTGTATCAGTCATGGAGAAAAATGCTTACTATATGAACAAAAAAAAAATAATCAAGCCTCAAAATGCAGGTGTTTCCTTAGCTGTGTACACAATGAAGCAATCTCTGCAGGTGAGCATCATACTCTTCCTTAATTAACTTAATCTTATGACATTTTTTTCTCTTCAGAGAATTATCTGAAAATCTCTGAGATAATTTTCTCAATGGAATAGTGTCAGATTGCACTAGATTCAACTCATTGTTTCATTGCTTATGCTACATATGCATCCAGGAAAATTAGTCAGTATAGCGTTATGTTAGTTTCTAAGCAATAAATATAGTTTTATACTTTTCCATTTACCAAATCCACACAGCTAAAAGCAATGAAATCTGTATTGAAGTGCAACATAAAATTGTTTTTTTACTGACAATAAAAATACTCACTTACTGTTCCAATCATATTCTTTCCCCCATTTACTAGATCAAATGAAGATGAATACAGAAAGAAAATGTTCTATTACTATATATAGAACATATACAAGCCAAAAGTCTTACAACTGTTCCAGTTCACAATAAATTCCAGCAAGTGAGGACCATAAAACTGTTATGTTCTTTTCTTCTTATACTAAGAATAAACTTGATGAAACAAAAAATCAGGCCTATTAATCTGATGAACTAAAATAAATGCATATCATACTAGAGTATAAATCTGACCTTTCACTAAATAGTATTAATATTCATTTGTCTTGAAATATAAACAATATGTAATGTCCTTTGAAAATGAAGTGCATGTGTGTATATATGCACATGTCCCTATGTAATGTCTTTTGAAAATGAAGTGCATGTGTGTATATATGCACATGTCCCATATATATATACACAGAGAGGAAGAGAGGTAGGTGTAGAAGTATATGAATAATATGATATTATTTAAAACCACTGAAAACATGTTAGAGAAAAACATATAATCCAATTTTTGCAATAACTAGAGGAAGGAAATCTGAGAAGATATTTTGGCACTCTCTTCTCCTTACATAATATAGAGCCCGATCCTTTCCTAAATAATGCTGTTGTTTTGGGGTTTTTTACCAACAAAACATTAGGAAATTACTAAAATTACTCTTAATCTGCACTTACAAAATCAGAAAGAATCAAACACACAAAATCAAAACAATAAAAATTGATATAAGAATTTCCTAAGTAAAGAGCTTTAAAATTGTGACACAGACACTAAACTCACTGAAGTTTTTTTTCAGGCTCTTTTGCATTGATTTTCTTAATATTTCTACAGGGAAATTTTCGTGATCCACATTCATATATCCAAGCAATCTATGGCAACAAATTGTCTCAGCCTAGAGTCGTACTCTTGATCTGTGAGCTACAGTATCTGATGAAAATTAGAATGTTAATGAGCATATTTACCACATACACCTACAGCTTATATAATGATGTAGACAATTATTTTTTTATAACAAATCCCTGAGCAGAGCCATGGCTAAAGAACTCCAGCATGTCCTTTCCCTGACAAATATTATTAGTGGTAAGTTAAAAGTTTGCCTGCTGTCACTGTGACCCCGGATGACCTCTTAATTTCTTGAGTTCAAGTCCAATTAACCTTTGGGAAGAAGCACAACTGTTCTAACCAGACAAGTCAATAGAATCCAATAGTAATCATTTCATTTTCTGGTTTGTCAAAGGGCAGTGGTCCCACCTCAACCATTTCACACAAAGGTGGTAATTTATCAATGTTTAGAATGATCTGTACTGGACCATACCCAGCCCTCTCTCAAGTGCACTAATCAATTAAGTAGGCTGTATCTCAGTCATGCCACCCTGTGTGCTGCCATAGAAGAAGGCGCCATTTGAAAAATTACTCTCCTCTTGTGATATTTGCTGGTTTAGTTTCAGGAATGAAAATATTGATATACACTTCAAGCTTTTGTGGCCACAAGAGGCCTGAATTAGATCTATGAGAGTATGGTGGCAAAACCTGTCTGGTGTGAAAAACCACTTTTCAACATTGTCTGTCTTCCACTACCTCTTTGTACATGAGTTTATTGAAAGTTAACCGTAGCATAATGGAGGGGGCAGAAAAGCATCCCAGGAGAGGAGGAAGAAAGATTAATTAAAGTTGGCTCCAAGATTAGAAATAAGAAAGAAGAAAGAAGAAAAGACTAACATGACAAGTTCTATTACTTTCTGTATTTCGAATTTGATACAGTTGGAAGAGCACCCCTGACTCTCACACAAAACCACCATCACCGGTAAATGGCTCAGTGTGCAGTGGAGGGACAGTGACACACTGGTGGCAAAGCTGGTATTTCACTAGCTATTTGACCGTGACTACCTGAGTACTTTATGCCAGTGTGTGAAGACAAGTTGGATTGTATGGCAGGTCCTCATCGATAAAAGGAAAGAGCAGAGGGAAGCTGCTATAGGGCGAGGTCTAACGATTCAATCCTGAACCAAAACCCTTAGTGCTTCTCTTCTCCAAGGTGATGATCAGGTTTTGCTGTTGCCTTGTGAAACAGAAAGGAAATGTGGGTTGTCTTGAGATTTAAGATGGTTGAAATAAGATTCTTCTTCCCAGACCAAGTGAAGATTAGAAGAATTTGTGATGAAGATACACAGCACCAAGCTAAGTGCTGAAATATGGGATCCCAGACTTACTGATACACTTAAGAGAGATGCTTCAAAAGATTCATTATTAGACAACAAGACTAAGACCTAATTCTGGGAACACCTCTTTCTGGCAATGAACCCAAGTGATGGGAATGAGGAATGTGCTGAATTTTCCATTTGCTTTCCCAAGTTCATTGTATAGTACTACATGCCAATCCACCTTTGTTCACCAGAGCTGGGCAAAGAAAGGACAATTATGGACCTTACAGTAATGGAATTTTTACAGTAAGTGAACTACAAATGAACTTTCTAACCAGGTGTTAGTTTTAATAAGAATCTCTGTTTCTAATTAATTACTTTCTGTTTGTATAATTAAAATAGGTTTTTTTAATACTTAACTTACTTTTCAGTGACTTATGAATACATTAATATATAGCAGCATTTGACAGTCATAAGACAGAGATTTTAAATTTGTCATTCACTAAACAGCAACAACATTTTTATTACTAAAGTTAAGTTTGAAACCATAACAAATCTTTACAACTGAAAATATTTTTAATTTACCTCTTTATTGATTATTACAGAATACACTAAGAGAGTAAAAGAAAAAAAAAGAACCTTTAAATTAGTTTTGCAGTTTCCTACTGTCCTATATTAAAGGCAACTTAATAGAATTTATAGGAGTAGAACCCTTTTAGGCAGCACTCTTTGTATTTTTTATTAAGTTCATACTTGCAGAATCTACTTAATGTCAATTTTGTACAATGGTTACACTGCACAGAGTATTTTATTTTAAACCTGCAGGACACAATGATAAATTGATAATTGACCTCAAGGCCATAGCAAATAAAGAAGTCCTGTTTTTCATTAGTACAGTATTACATCGTTCTTAGGGGAAAGGAGGGCGATGCTAATCGAGTACTGAGGAGTTGCACAATTAAGAAATCATCCATGGTTTTAATTTAACATGTTTAAGGCTTCAAAAATTTCTAATTGTGAACAGTAAAACAAAATAAGATTAATGTGAGATACAATTATATAAACCTTCACCAACCAGAAGCAATTTCCAGCCCTGTATATTTGACTACATGTTCTCTAGTGGTATAATCAACAAATACTGTACTTTTCCTTTTGTCTCTCTGCTTCTCTAAATCTCTAGTACTAATTTCCCAAGGCTTTAATTATCATAGGATCTAGAGGACAAATACTGTGTTGGTTGTCAAAAATGATGGTGCTTATTTTGAAAAGAAACTCCAGAGCCTCCCATTGTAAATGAGTTTATTTTGTATCAGGCTTTCTTATGTTAAGAGCAGGGCTCATTCATATTCCAATCAGAATCAGGCTAATTCTGTGATGGAACAACATGGAATCATTCACAGTGTATCAAGACCTGGTTTTTGGTTAGTGTTAATTAATTGACTGTGATGTTTGTACAGTTTCCCAAGCATTCAAAGTTTTAGCACCTTCTCACATACGAAATTAGCTGTGACTGAGATTGCTCCATTAAGGACCCTATAATTGAGCTCCTGATTATTTCTTCCCTTTTTTAGCAGTTTTGGATTCCTTTAGCTCATGCTCACATAGTTGCCTTGGTGCAGTCTGTATTATCCCCAAGCCTCGAGCTAGGCTGTGTTCATTCTAAATCGCACTTTTTTTTTTTCCACAAAGGGAGTGTGATAATGATTGCAGCAGCACAATGTTCCTGCTACCTATGTTGTATCAGGTTTAGTAAAGTCCCAGACCAGTTACAATGGAAAGAAAGGGACATGTCTTGACTACCTGTGAGAGCCACTGCTTTAAACTGAAATGTTTATTAATAAAAAGAGCACGCAAATCTAAGCGTCGGGCAATAATATGTTCAGGTCACTCAAGCATTGGTAACGCCATCCCAAAGGAACAAAAAGCTCAAATGAAATTAAGTATCTAGGTTCTGGGAAGCAAGTTAGTTTAATGTGTTTTGTCACATGTGGGTAAAGCAGAAAATCATGATGTATACAAAATAACATAAGAATTTTCCAATTTGACCTATCTCAGTCAGCTGATATTAAACACAAAAACCACTAGAGAAGAAATAATAGGTGAAATATATATAAAAAAAAAAATAATAAAAGGGAAAATGCTTAGAAAGTTTCTTTGGATATTCCAGTCAAAACAAAAAAACCCACATTTTTTTAAAAATACAGTTTGATTGTCAAGTTTTGAATAATTTTGTTCAAGTTGATATAAATCAGATATAAATCAGGTCTGTTCTGAGTGAAATCCGGCTTTACAAGTTAACTTTACAAGTTAATCTAAAGCAACCCCTGTCTGGAAGATAACATTTTACAATTTAGTAAAGGTCTCTGCTTTGTTTAGCAGTAGTACCACACAACCAGTATTTTTGCTATTTATTTCTCCAGCATCTCCATGGTTTGTGATTCTTTGTCATCTCTTTTACTCCTGAGCATAGCTTCTAGGTATAATCTATGATACACCTGAAATCAGATTTCAGGTATGAGTAGTGTCTTCTTCTTTTTTTTTTTTTTTTCCATACTTCAGTGAAATTACCTCCTTTGGAATGATAAAGAATGATGATATAATTGGGAGAAAAGCAATATTTCCTTTGTGCGTAAAAATTCTCCTTTAAAATAATAAACTACAAATTGGAATAAAAAGCTTTGTTACAGTGCTTTGGAAATGGTGCATAAACCCCTTGGCTATTTCCAAAGACGCTCAAAAAACTTTCCAGCTGTCTGTTACAGAGCTTAGGAGACTGGGAACAAGCAGTCTGCTCTCTTGGCCTCTGAAAGTTCTTCACTGAGGAACCCATGATTGCTGTGCCCAGAAGAGATCCACAATTGAAGTACCATCCAGAACCCTTTTCCTGCTGCCTACCCAGAAAATAGCTGGCATATAGGGTGGTCAAGCTAGAGAAAGATGAGCAAACTGGCAGGAGGCAGGGAGCTGGGAAGTCCATGGCTGTCAGGAAAGCAGAAACCTTCTGAAGTTAAAAGAGAAACTGATAGAAGTCAGATGGCCTATCCACCTGGCTTGCACCAAAACCACAAAATGGGAATTTCCATCTAGCTGTTATTTTCTGAAAATTGTTCCTTTGAAAATAACACGTATGCTAGCTTTATCAAAAGTGACAGGTGCTCAACAGCCATTGACTTAGGTTGGCACTCTCATCTTTGCTCTCCTTCTATTGAGATGCTTTAACAGAATTTCCTGAGCAAGACTTTGGACTTATGAAGACAGAACTATGGAGCTAGGAAGCAACAAAAAGACCATGTGGCAGAGTATTTCTTATATACATTTCAGAAGGAAATGTACTCTTACAGGAACAAGTTAATAAATAAGAGTAATAAATAAGTAAAGGGAAAAGAAAAGTATAGGCTCAGCAAGACTGCTATTATAATCAAAATTTCTTTAAACTCACTTTCTCACATAATACCAGAAAGCAGCTCTTCCAGTGAGACTTAACTGTTGATAAATTATACGCTAAGCATACAGTCGCGTATCTGGAACCAGTATAAGCTACAGGAAGCGGAGCACTACTTTTCTACTCCTGTAGGACATTTTCTCTGATTAACTGACAGAAAATCCTGATTGGAGGAAGCACTTCACAAAATTCTGAACTGTAATACAATGCAGGGAGAAGAGTTTAAAACATATAGAACTCTTTTTGTTTGTTTGTTTATTTTTTTAATCTCTGAATATGAGATAAAAATGCCTATTCTTGAAAAACTCAATGAGTATTTAATTTCCTAAAACAGTGGCGTAAAGTAATCACATGTTTTCTTAAATAATGCAGAGACCTGGTGAAAAATGTGGACTCTATATCAAGACAGCTCTGTGACTTTACAGAATCATTACAGAAGAATATAGAGTAAGTCATATAAGGATATTTTCTATTTTCACTATGATGTCATTAACAACAAGAAAGTCTTGCCAGAGCTCTGTAGGAACAGCCCCTAGTAAGGATTAAATTCTAGGCAAATCAAATTTCTTCTGATCTGAAACAAAAGCATCCTTTTAACTTCATCCTTTTTCAGAGTTTCACAAACTGTAACCTCTAAAGCAGTGTAGCAGTCCAGGTGGGTCACTGGTGCAGACTCAGTAACCGATGGAAGAGCAATCTGCTACCTTAAAAATCTGAAAAGTTGCCACGTACCAACAGTAGAAACATTTGCTAAATATTACAGATCCTGACTTTAGGCACCTCCACCCCTAGAGAAGAATATCCTAAATCCACAGAAATTCAGTTTTAGGTATCAATTCTTCTACTAAAGGAGACTAACACGTAACAGAAATGGTAAAGGAAGACAGTTTATATTTAAAAGCAAACCTTCCCTTCTGACCAGCATTGTTTCAGTTTTACACACTTTAATTCTGAGTTAATCAGAATGGTGGTAGATGTCATGCCTGTTACGTGGACACTAGTTAGTCACACCTGTGAAAAATAAGATATACAAATGAATATCATCAATATATCCACGTCAAGATGGTAAGCCTCATCTTGTCACCTTTCCATGTCTAGACCATGAAGTCAAGCAAAACTAGGAAGAATCCATTTGAGATGCTCTAGGATTTGACTCATGAGGAGGATGGGCAACTATATTCTTTGAATTGCTCTTTAAAATATGTTATTAATACTGGAAAGATCTGGCACTTTTTCTAGAATCTTAGCTTTAAAACTGAAGTCAGCCGTAGATGCACAAGGAAAGAAAAAATAGGCTTATATATATTGTTTGCAAACTTACAGTCCATTGAGGAGCAATAATTACCATTTTTTGTCTTAAATTACTTTTTAATGTGAATAGAACACATATTGTGGGTGAATAACTAACATGTAGAGAAATCTTACTATTTTCAATAAGCATATAAGTACCATACATTTTCTCGGATACAGTATATTTTCTGTCTTGCAATATTACTGTGCATTTAATAGACTTTGTGCTCTCTGTCCATACTGCACTATGACATGACAAATAATGATCATTTTCCTCCAAAAGTATTTCAATGCTTGGCTAGCAAACTTCCAAAATTCTTTAAGGATACTAATGAAAACATTAGAAAATGCAGACGGGTAAATAGGTATTGAGAGAATAATTTTAAGTGACTAATGAAATGTTCTTCAGAGTCATAGTTTCTGTATAGTAATTGAAACAGATTAGCAAAATATTACAAAATTTAAGTGACACAAATATCGCAAACCCTTATTTTACCAGTGGTTTGTTAAAATATAAGAGTTCATTTATGGCAAATCGTCTTCCAGGATCAAAGAGCGTACCATTCAATCCATGAAGAGCCTGATAGCCAAGTAAATCAGTTACACTTGCAGATTTTATCAAACAACTCTCTTTAGTAGACCTACACCTATGCTAAGCAAAAAAAAAGAAAAAGTGTTCTGTCCTTGTCTTTGACTAATCTGTTGTCTCTATAATAAGTGTGAAATCTCTAAATATACGCACATTTACTACAAGCAAACAAGCTGTCCAGAATCTAATTAGACAAAAATCTGCCCATCTGCTCTGCATTATCATGGGGCTTGCTCACATGCATGTTGTCTCATTACTAAAAGGCAGAGAGGCAAATTGAATTGAGCTGGACTTCCTCTTAAAGTGGGATCAGGACATGAAGTCAGACCCTTGCTGTGAACCAACAAAGCACCACTGGGAGAAAGTAGGATGAGAGAATATTTTTTTTTTTTCTAGAGACACATGTCCAGTGCTTACCATGAGGCCTAAAGGGGTGCTAATACCATTGTTTGTCACAATATAGCATGCAGTACTACCATATAAACCTTGTTTTCAATGAAAATAGTTTACTTTTTTCTAAGTCCCCTGTGCCCCATGTCTTTATATTACTATCTGCCTGCCACAGTATGCTGCATTTCAAGCAAAAAGCTTGTTTAATGGAAGGCAGGAAAGTTTCATTGAAGCAAATCTTTCTTATAAAGAGAAAAATGTCTGATTTTTTTTTTTTTTGTCAAAATTACGTATTAATACCTTAATCAGGTTTTAAAAAGTGCTACTCAAGGCCACATGCTCCTGACAGTAATTTTATACGGAAATAGAAAATTTCGCATGTATATGCTAATTTGCATATTTTCTAATTACTTATATTACCAATACCTAGCACCAGGCATTCATATATTTCTCCCAAAAAGCACTTCGTGTCAGCAGTAAAAAATTTTCCATTGTTTCTGAGAATAAGTATTTTTACTGGACTATTGCTACATTTCTTTAGCAGAAATAGAAAAGATTTATTTATAGCTTTGAACGCTATAAATGAACAAATGCTGTGAAAATTAGTCGTTTTCGAAGATTAAGTAAAATAAATACAGGATCAGTACAAATGCATTCAAAAGTCGGAGCAAGTAAGGAAAAACTGGATTATATATTTTACCCTTTGCACAATTCTCATTACTAGAGCACTTGAACACATCATGAACTTTACTTTGCTAATCCTGCTTAATGACAGCTCCCTGCAAAGTGTAGGACTTTTGTGCCAGATCATCCCCAGGAGCAGGATAAGCCACCTTTTCCTCCTGTTGCCAGGGCCTTGTTACTTCACTCCTGGAATCCACCTCATCTGCTTTCCTCTGATTCTACGAGATCTCTCTGATCAGATTAGCAGATCAAAAGAAATGGAGAGCAGTTCTGCTTGGAGTGCTACATAGACTGTTTGCATAATTTTAATGCTAACAAAAGTCAGATAAATATATATGGAAGGATATATGACCTTTTCTTCTGGTTCTCTGCACTCTGAGCCAAAGGGAGTTTGTATATCTGGAACAGACTAGATCCTCCTGTACAGCTCTCTACTTCTCTGGTATACCTAGTTATAGCCCCTGCTCACTCTGATAGCATACTAGCCAAGGTATGACATCTTTCATCCAAATGGAAGTTTACTGTAAAACGGAGAAAGTGTCCTGAGAAATAGGAACAGAAACAAAGCTTATTTAGGGTAGCAAGAAGGTAAAGTGCTTCCACATAAGATCCGAAGAACTGATGTCCCTCGTGGGAGTGAAGAAATAAACAGATTTGAACAGGAATTTAAAACTATTTTATAGAACAAATAATGGAAATGTTGTCACATTTAATTTCTGATATTAACACTTTTATTTAAAAAAATCTAGAATCCATAAAACTTCAGAAAAAAAATTAAAAACTTGTCTCCATAGAAATCAGTCTTTTTTAAAGTGTAGAAAGAAAAAAAGTGAGATAATACTAATAAAAGTTCATTACAAGATTCAATTGAGGCATACAACTGCATTTCTTCCTTTATTATGAAAAATTTACTGATACTATGTATAATGTACAATCTTACATAAAGATTTCACATGAAGTGATAGGCTGTGTCATCCAAAGCAGCTCACTGATAACTGCATTAATCCTGAAGACATCAGAACAGGAATAAGGAAAAAAAAAGAGAGTCATGATCAGAAACTAAAACCAAGGATTTTAACATAAAACAAAGTGGAGGGGAAGGATCATGGAAAAGAAGAGTGAGAAGAGTTAAGGAGGAGAGGGAATTAACTTGTACAGGTGAAGAACGGGAGGAAATTCAAATACTGAAATTTTCTTCCAGGGAAAATCCACTTTTAAAGTTGCCTTCATGATACATCTAACCACATACATTATGGGAAAATGCAGTAAAAGTTTGAAAGATTCTCTTATGGTTTTACTTGTGTATGCCCATGTGTGTCCTGAGTGAGTGGCTCTAACAACAACTGCCATGGAACAGAAACTTCAGTGCCATACGATGACCAACAAAAAGAGGTTCTCTTGTACCTGGCTCTTCAAATTTTGTTATTTATCTTTACACATTTTCTGTTTTCTTCACTTTCTAACAAATATATTTAATATAATTTGGCTCTCTGATCTGTATATTAGATTAAAATATACTGGTTCAATACCAGTATTCATCTCATAAGCATACTCTAAGGCCATTATTTACCCCTAAGTGATTGAATAAATACTTGCTTTTATAGATTCCCCTTGCAGCTATGTAGAGTCCAGCCAGCACAAATGTTGCATAAAGCCCCAAACTACGCATTCAGTTCTTCTCAGTTGGCATAACACTGAACCTGCCTTCATATTTTTTTCTGTCATCTTTATACAACATATTTCTTACATGTGCTGCTCAAATTATTAAAGAAAAATTAAATAATAATTATTTCTTTTTTTTTTGGTGTGTTGCTATTTTCTTTCTTTTTTCAGAGAGTGGAACATGAGACAAGTCTACAACCTCCACATAAATGCTCATTTGCCAAAAGAAAACAAAATATATTTTGCCTTCAGACAATCTGCATTGATATATTGAAATAGCAGGGAAGGGAAAAAAAGCCCATAATGCTTCATTAGTTAATTGCGCAGAGCACAGCTCTTTAGGGGTAAACAAGTGAAGGACATTTGCTGAATGGTCTATGCCCATCATGCATATTATGGTCTAATGGTGCTAGTAATGGTAGGAGGCTCCTGGAGAGTCATCTGTCAAATTAGCACACTGAATTATTTATTGCCTCAGAGTAAAATTGTATAAGGGAGCAGCTGAGACCTATTCGTAAGAAAATACAAGATAAAGAAACAATCTCTCCTCAAAATAACTAGAAAAACTTTTCATGTTCAGTAATGTTGCTGGGATTTGTAAATGTCAGCAATATTTAAATAGTATGTGAGTGTAAAGACATTGAGATGTGCATATAAATTCTAATAAACAATAAATACTATACATACATACATTATGTTTCTACCACAAAGACATGAAAATATGTATTATTATGTATCTATGTATCATCATGCATTATGATTTAAATTAATGCAGCAGTGGATGCACTAATTTATACTATATTTTATACATTAGTTACAGAATGTAAAAATATATATTGTGTACTATACATAATTCATATTTTTATAGAATGAAAGTGTATATATTTATTAAACAATATGCTTCAGTTAGAATTGCTTGTTTCTCTTCACGTCTCAGAATGTACGTTCTCAACATATGAACACCATTAAAACTTTTTCATAAAAATATGAAATAATTTTTGTAATCACTAAAAAATATATCTCTTACTATGACTGCATCTACAGTTTATGAACACATATAAGATTTTTATATTTGCATTGTGTTAAAAAGAGTTGCTACGGGAGTTCCTCACTAGTAATTGCATGAAATTGACCTTTATTGCCCAATAATTCTTTTTCACTCCTTTCCGTCTTTATCCACTCTAAGTTACCAAAGTCACGGTAACTTTCCAGTACTTCTGATGATGTCTACTGTGAGTAGATCTTCATCTCCAGGTGTTTTTCATGGCACCCAAGTGCTCTGTATCTTAAATCACCAGGCTGGCTGTACGTCTGCTTTCGTCAGACTTGCTCGAGTGAGACTTTTTTGCTGTCTGACACCATAAAAAAATATGTGCTATGAGTAATCACTAACCTGTTGAAGATATTTTAGACTGCATGTTAACTTAGCTAGCTCGTATGATACAATTCTATAAAGCACTGAACAGTCCCACTATTTCACCATGGATTTCAATGAGACTGATCACCAAGAGTAGAGCTAAACATATTAACATAAGCTCCACCGCATTTGAAAACACAAGATACCTTATGACACCTTTTACAGATCATTTACTAGCTTTTAAAATTTGGCAGCTGCAACTTTGGTATTTTAGACATCAGATCTTTGGAAGAGGATATTCCCCTCCAAACACATAGACATGTTCACTTAATATCCTGGCCACTAAACTAACCGTGCCATTTTAGTTAATCTAGAGAATACCAGCACCCGCCTTTTTGTTGTATTCGTTGTGCCGCTACCTAGATTTGCTTCCCCACTATGGTATAGAGCTGAAAGTGGGACTTTGAAGGCTTTCTTATAAAAGCCCTTCTTATAAAATATCACTTAACCTTTCATTGAAAACATTACTGCTTCACTGACAGCTTTGAGGTTTTCTGTAATTTGGTGTCCAAAAGACAAAAGCAGCCTCCAGGAGAAAAGCAGGAGCTCCTATGGAACAATGTTTTGTAACTTTTCAGCTACGTATGGAGACAGGTCTTCATGACCAAGACAACTAATAGATAATGCACATAGGCTAGTAATGACTACACGGATAATTTACTAAGTCAATGATGTTATATCTTTGAGTATATGTAGAAGTCAATGATACTAAACTTTCAATTGCTTATTTGTGTGATTTTTTTTTTTTTTTTTCACTTCTGCATTAAGTTCAAGGGCTTAGTATTTCTTGTTCTAAATATCATTTAGTCCTTCCAGCACTAATATTTCCAAGCTTTCACCCACATATTAGGCACTAGAAGAATGGATAGAAACCTGCAGTCTACCTCTTGGCGTGATTCCCAAGTGAAGAGAGTTAATTGAAGGAAACATTTATGTTAATAAATATCTGCAAGTCAGAATTTGTGTTAATACTGATGATCAAATGTATTGTGGCACTTCAGAGAAAATACCTATGGTGCTGAAAGTATTTCTGCTTCATTATTTTTCTCTGACTTTATCTTCTTAAAATGTATCACTCTTTCCTTTTATTTCTTGTCTCTTTTCGTTTGCTTTCTCACAGAGACAGGTTTGCGCATGCACAGACACACGCTCTGGGTCTTTAATGCTGCAATTTTTATCTATATATGTGCTAGTGTAAAAGGTCAGTAAACCGGTATTTTAGAAATGACAGGATATAGTTTCTAAAAACATATCCCATGAATTAGCACTTGTAAAAATCCCACGACTTAGATGTAGGCTTGCAGATATATTTTTTTTTAGTTGTATATGCTTTGTATAAGAAGTAAAATTGGCAATGATGACTGGACTAAGAGAGGAAAAAAGCTACTTGTCTGTATAACACTGGATAATTGTTCCTCAATATTTCACATTTAGATGGCATGATGGTTTGATGATTATTCATTTGAATAAACTTTGTCTAGAAATGTGGTCTTAGAATAAAATCTGTATTTCTGAAGGCCAAAGGTTTTTACCTGTCAATCTAAGATTTCACTGTAAGTTTTTCTCTCACAGAGGGAATAAAATTACACTTCCACTCCATCTTCACTGCCTGACAGAGAGAAGAAAGCATAAAAGTAATAACTGAATTACCTTCAAGTCCATACGTCAAGCAGGCAACCAACTAAGCTCTGGAGGATAGGTAATATTTAGCTGTTTCCACCTCAAGCTCAAAGAAAAGAACCTATCCTTTGAAAGGAGGCCAGCAAATAAGACATAGTTGTAATTTATTATGCAAAGCTAAAAATAAAAAAGGAGTTTCAATGGCAAAACACCAGCGCAGAAGCTAATGTAGCAAAGGAGAGTTGGTTCTACTTTGATTAGCCTCTTGTGAGTCAATCAGCGCCCCCCATAAAGAACTGAAGTAAAAGTGCTCTGAAGAATTGTTTACATGTGTTTGCAACAAACAACCTGTGCCTTGTAAAGAGCTGGCATCTCCTCAGGGTCACAAAAGAGCAGAGTCTACTTTCCTTGTATTTAAAATGATTATTCCAGAAATAAATAAGCCAAACGACAACTGAAGAGTGTCAGTTCAGAATTATGATACAAATTCTTCATAAAAGAACAACTATATCACTACCTTGTGTAAAACAGTATATGTGAATCATATGCAAATAGGAAAGTCTGTTTGTATTTTTAGTTATCAGCTGAAACTAGCTTTGGAAAGCAAAAATATTTAATAATAACTACTTTTTAAAATTTTATTTTGCTATGACAAGGATTAGACTCTGCCAGCCTTTCTCCTGCTGAATATTACTTTGCTCCAAGCCTTGCTGTAATCAAACTTTGTGCAATTGGTTTGCACACAAGCCTGGATTAATGAGTTGCCGTAAAGCATGTAGGAATTTTGAGGAAACCATATTATGATGACTGATAATGCAGGATCCGTGCTCTACTGGATCATGCAGTAACACACGCTTGGTCTGCATTAAGTATGAACACATAACGATGTCAAAGATTACAGTGATGTGCGCTTTTCATATTGGATTTGTCCTGGCTGCAGGAAGGCAGGTGATTCCAGATAACCATGAAGACAAAGAAGTGTATCTGAGTACAGCAGATTGGTGCTTCACATCCTGAGGTTACAGTGCTTTGATGAAAGTGCAACTGGCTTTAGACTATTACCAAATTACAGCTGCAGTAACTACATCTAAGTGATCCAGTTTGCTTAAATATGAACCTGCACCCAAACCTCAGATCTTAGATTGCACCCATTCTGCATTCCTTAACTTGTACTGTGGCTGAAGACTGGGTCAAGCTCGGGTCTAGGTCACCTAAAGAAACATGGACATAACTGGAATAGTGGCTTAAACTTGAACTACCTCACTTTGAGAATTATGGATGTAGTACTATCTTTCTCCCAGTCCTCAGTGGGTGATCAAAGCTTCTTCTCCATTGCACTGCACTATGCCCACATGCCTTTGAAGTTAATTAATGCAATCTAGGATCTATCTGTCTGATTGTTATGACAGTTCTCCACGACTATTAAGAGGAAAGTTATTTGAAAAAGTAGTATTTGAAATTTTTTTAGCAAGGAGGCATGTTTGGGTGCCCGAGTAGACACACCTGTTGAGTTCTTGTAACTGAGTCTGACATTTGCAGAACAGTCTGACAGTTCAACATCAGAATAAGATTTTGAAGATTTTCTGCTCTAAAATGTGAAACTGTATTATTCTTCCTATTAAATGATTGACAAATTTCCACAGAGATCCTAATGGTTGATGATAACAAAATTGTGACAAAGATCAAAGAAGTCAAGGCATTAGGAAAATACCTTCCACTAGCCTGATCCGCATTTAAGCTCTTCTGTGTTTGAACCTGGAAATGTCCCATGGGAAGGGACCTCTGCCACATCCCAGGAGCCGAATTCCATAAAGGTAGTTTTGTGTAACTCATTCATCGGGTAGAGCAGCACAAGAGTTACTTTAAAAGACCAGGTGGAGGAATTAAGCTGTAGAATTAAGGACGAACAACAGAACACATCTGAATGCTTTTAAGGACAAAGACAGCCACTCTCCCCATTGCCGCCCAGGGGCCACTTGGGAACCAGAGCAAAGGGAAAGGCCTTGTGTGCTGTGGCCACATGAGTGCAGGGGGTTTGTCAGAGAAGGAGAGAGAAGAGAAGGAGGAAACATGTACAAGGGAACAGTCATGAAACTTTACTGAAAGATCAACAGAAGACTATGTGGTGAAGCCTGAACATCTTCTGTAGAACATTGCTAGGTCATGCAATTAAGAAAAAACGTAGTAAGAACTGTGGAGGAGTTGTAGTTATACAGGTAAAGGCAGTAATAGGGAGAGAGAGGAGGAGTGGTGTGAGGAGATTATGAATAGGAATAAAGTTTGAAGGTCAGAAGAAATGTTGGTTGACGTATCTGTCTTCTTGTAATGTTCTTCAACAGTAAGAACAGGCTTGATGGCTGAGGTTTTTGGGGTTGAATTAAATGAATGCTAGTGCTCTTCCTTGTTCCGCCTGGCCTTTTTTTCCTTGTGCACTGTGAAGTGCTCAAAGACCTCTACTTGGCCCTCACTCACCTCAGTTCAGAGTCCCTAGTAGTCTGCAAGTGACAAGATTCAGCTCCAGGACCTGTGATGCTTGACATTGTCCTTGCAAGGGACTCAGTGCTTTGTCAGCAAGAGAAATAGTAGGAAAAAGTCGCAAGCTTCTCAGAAAGGAGCATCTTCAGCTGCACAGAGTAAAGATTAAAATGCAAATGCTCCAAAGGACATTTGCCAGCAGCAGAAAAGATCATGTGCAAAGAGATAGACTAGTTTGGATATTTTGGGACCTTGTAAGCAACTTTCTTGCGACTGGATCAGCAATAATTGCACTTTACATTAGAAAAACAACCTCATCCTGTGCACCAAAATTGCAAAGCAAAATTCTTGCTATTTGATCAGCCGCATAT
>VWZK01006029.1:5705-16022 GCA_013396935.1 Baryphthengus martii
TATAGATGTGTGAGTTAACCTATTGGAAGATTTCCAGGAAACAAAAAAAACAGGAGTTTCTCGATCCTGCACCTGAAACACATTAAAACTCTTCAGAATTTAAAGCAGGGAGGCTTTGATCCTGATGAGAAAATCAGACCAAGGGACAGGGCTTTTAGAGTCAGACACCCCAGTCCCATCTGAAAAGGTATCCATACGATCAGTCCTGTTTTGTTCAGTAAATGAGAAAACAGGCCGATGAGAGGGAATGTGAGAGTTGCAAAATAAAGATGAAGAAGACAGCTGCTAAAGCACTTTAAACCATTAAAGAAGAGTTTTAAAAGATCTCCTGTCAACTTTTCCAAATGCTTTTGGATGAAAAAATGATTTTGTAATGTTGCTAGCACACTGCAATTTTTTTTACAAGGGCAAGGGAAGGGTGTCTGAACAGAAAACTGAAAGTAGTTTTTGCATTTTCCTTGGTTTGAGCATGTAGAAAAGAGCCTGTTATAGCATGATTTTCTTCCTTCAGGAAAGATATCAAGGGCAGTATTGTGTAGTGCTGTTATTCATATCTGTTCATTTGTTTATATCTGTATTTTCCAAAGCTGTATGATTTGTTGTACTGTTGCAAATTAATTCCGATCTATAAATAGGAATATATATGCACGTATTACTCTTTTTGAGGTTTACAGTAGGAAAGAAGTAATTACCTTCTGGGCTGAGAAAGGGACCATTAAATAGTATTATTGCCCACTGGAGATCACTATTTTAACCAAACAGAGCAATGGTTTTACCTATAAACCAGAAACTCTAGTCTATATATGTTTTATTACACCTTTTAAAAATGTTTTCCTGTAGCTTCAGCTACTTTCTACTTAAGCTTTTTTTTTTTTTCTTTTAGCTTACCAACAGCCCTCAGTCCCACAGGCTGCAAATGTTTTTCATCCTTCACACATTAATAGGGATTATACGCAATAGTAGCCATTTCTCTTGTTTATTTTTTTTTTTTTTTTGGTATTTCTTCGAGGTATTGCTTCAGATCAGGTATTTTAAAGATGCAAAGGAAAATACTGATAGAGTGTAATGTTAAAAACATTGCGTACTTTTCTTCATGGTAACATTTTTCCCAGAATTACAGAAATGTTGATTGGAAAAGACCTAAGGAATCTTCTGCCCAAATTCCTGCACTAGACCAGGGCAATCATGGTGCTGTCTAGCTCTGCGGAGATCCTCCAAGATTCTCTAGCCTCTGCAGATGGATTCTACCTGTGTTCTGCGACCCTATAAGTAAAATATTTTTTTCCTGATGCTCAACCTGAACCTCTCAAATCTCTATCTGTGATCATTCCCCTATGTCATGTTTTCTGATGCTACCATTTCCTGCACAGATAAATAAGTATTTTATGAGTAAATAGGAGGCTGTGTAGAAGAGCACGTAGCAAAAAAATTCCGTGCTTATCCATGTAGGTGTATACAACCAATATCTGATTTTCAAGAAACTCAGAAGTTGTTTTTGAGATTTGGTAGAGTATTGAGAACTGTAGAAGTAGAGAACTAACAATGCAAATGCTGTTATAGTGCTTAGAAAATCATAAACTCCTTAACTTTGTTATTTACATGATGTCCATTTGCATAGACATGACATGTCTTATTTCTCAGCTGTTCTGGGTGTGTTCACAAACAGTGTTGCTGGTAATTACAGTGATTCTACCACTCCATTGTCATGAGTCACAGGCAAACTGGAAAATGTGAATGTTGTCTTCTACCACTTGAACCTAGAATAATCTGCAGTAGGAGTAGTCATTAGTATTACCGGTAGAAAGAAGATGAGTGATTTCCCAGGTATTTGAAATAATAGCTCTGATTAAACAAACCCTTATGTATATAAATAATAGGACTAGCTCTAGGAAAGGCTGGCATATTTTTCATCATAAAACAGGGCAATATGTGGAAGTAAGTGTCACCTAAGAATCATGAAGTTACATTTCCTTATAAGGAAATAAGTGATTTTCATGAACATATTTGGACTGTATATCACTTTCTGGCATGTTCTGATCTATTTTGTCATAGATAAATACATGTATAATGTCTTTGTGAAATAAAATAGTTTTCAGATTTCTATGATTGTTATATTTAGCAACAAGTCAGTAACAAGTCATAGAGTTAATTTTACATAATATGATTCATCATACTCCTGAGAATTAGCTCTAACTCTACTCATTACCCACACTGGATGGTATCTTATCCAGAATAAAATATTTTTTTCGTTCAGACTAGGAGAAAGTTGCTTCTCTGCACACCAAAGCAAATTTTTTATGTGGACAATTTTATTTTTTACTCTAACATTTTAAAAGTTTGTGGTCTTGAGGAGAATGAGAAATAGAGAAAAAAACATTTCAGTTAAATAATTAATGAAAAAGTACTTTTTAATATAAGTATCCTTCATTAGCAAAAACTTTTTAGAAAACTATTTTTATGAGGACAAACAATAATGGTGTCCTGAATCTTGAGCAGAGAATAGTGAAAACAAGAATTAAAGGTAAAAATGAGTACATTTTACCTGCAGGCACTATTAAAAATAACAAAGGAGTAGAAAAAATATTTATAACGCTTTGTTGTAACAGGCTTCAGAAGAACAAGAATCAAAATATCTGTTATATATCATTGCTCATATTTGCAGCTGAAAGTATCATTCCATATCTGTTCTAAGAGTAAGTTCAGAATAGATGGATGTCTCTGCATTGGAAACTCACTGCTGTAGAACTATGGGCACTGGGGTAAACTTACTGAAAAATGCTCACTGTTGCAGAGCAAATATCCGGGTATCTGGGGATATCAGATGCTAACAACAGACATGCCATGGGCAATAAGCAAACGGAGGCAGTATACAGCTGTACTTTACAGTTTTCTTTAAACCCTATACTGGATTTTGTTGCATGAACTCTTTGTGGAGAAGCCACTCCTCAGCTCAGACTTGAGAATCTGAAGTACGAAATACTTTAGACCAGCTGATCTACATGTTAAGAAATCTCAGATTTGTCTAGAAGTAGTAAAAGGAGTATGAGAAAATACACTGAATACCCAAACACAACTTCATACTTGGTTTATAAACATAAATTGTTTTTTACCACCCTTTTTTTACCAACCAGGCTCTTATATAGTCATGCAGAAGTGAAAAAAAAAAAAAAAAAGTTTTGTTCTGATTATAGTTGGATCAGATGTTCAATTAAATTACTTTTCAGTTTTCATTTTTTTCTGTCTCTAAAGGTGTAATTAAGGTCTGATGTTAGATTGCAGCTCAATGCTCATCAATTCTCTTCACTTAAACACTCTTAGGAAGACAGCCTCATGGCTACGGTGATAAACAAAATTAACGTACTTAGTGTTAGCAGTACCTTAAAAACAAATAGCCCATAAACTTCTCATACTGATGAAATCTGAATTTACTTTGGGATCATGCTAGAAATCTATACACATAGACTTTTTTTCAAAAACATAGAACAGCAAAACTGTACATAGCCACAAGATCAGCATTACCAGATACAACAGTAAGATCAGATTTAATAAAGTAGGTCTGTTTTGCAGAATAAGCATTTCTGCTTTTAAGTTCAACAAGTCAGTGAGGAGCACGACAGGAATAGATACAATTTGATGTTGAGAGATACAGGATTTATCTGAAGTAGGTACCCTGCTATTCAAAAGGAGTAAGATTACCATAGCAACTCTGAATCACCTGACCCCCATTCACAGACTGGGCCAGATTCTGATCTCAGTCTTGTCGGTGTAAATATGAAATAAACCCCATATAAATGATGAATGAGTGTGTGTTATATGGAACACTGTAGCAGGAGATAGCCTAGGCCATCACACAGTATATGTTGCCCTCTAGAACAAATTCACATGATACATTTTGACTAACCAAAGTGTAAGGCCTATCCTTTTTCAGGAAAATATAAGAAGAGATAGTAGTTTTTCTGTTGACGTTGATTGTAAGAGAATTATGATTTTAACAGATCTTAGAATGTACTGAAGTTTTCCTCAAATAAACAAAACACATGAGTTGCACAACAAGGGATTTGCAAATTAAAGCTCTGATCCTTCACAGATATTTGTACATGTTTAAGTGTACATAACTCCCTGGACAACACCTTATAAGCTTTACAGAAAACAGTGTACAAATCTTTGGAGGACTGCGTTCTAATATAGAATCTAACATAACAAAAGAGAGCACCACGACTACAGGAAGAAGTAAAGAAAGCAGAAACAATGCAGGAGGTATTTCTTGTCTGATGTGATCTGATTTACATGAAGAGAGGGCAGTGGTTTCTGAAGGCTGTACTGTAGGTCAGGGTGGTGCAGAATGGTGATGGAGTTGGAGAAAGGACATCCTGGTAAGAGCTAGTGCTGCATTATCATAAAGCAGAGTCCATGAACATGGTGTATAACACATAAGAGGAGAGTTTGTATGGGCTTAAAATTGAAGCTACAGCAAACAGCTGCTCTGCTTGTCCAGTGATGAGGTACAGCCCTACTGAAATCCTGGGAGGCCATTTTTAGTGTCCACTAAGTACCCATTCTAGACGCATATGAGCGTCACATCATAGAATCATAGAATTGTCAGGATTAGAAGGGACCTTGAAGATTGTCAAGTTCCAATGCCCCTTCCATGGGCAGGGACACCTCCTACTAGGTCAGGTTGCTCAGAGTCCCATCTAGCTTGGTCTTAAAAACTTCCAGGGATGGGGCTTCAACCACCTCTCTGGGCAATCTGTTCCAGGGTCTCACCACCCTCATGGTGAATGACTTCTTCCTAACATCCAACTTAAATCTACCCTCCTCTAGTTTGAATCCATTCCCCCTAGTTCTATCACTAAATGACATCCTAAAAAGTCCCTCACCAGCTTTCTTGTAGGCCCCCTTCAGATACTAGAAGGTCACAATAAGGTNCCAGATGCAGGACGTTGCACTTGGTCTTGTTGAACTTCATGAGGTTGGCATGGGCCCACCTTTCCAGCCTGTCAAAGTCCCTCTGGATGGCATCCCTTCCCTCCAGCGTGTCAACCACACCACATGGCTTGGTGTCATTGGCAAACTTGCTGAGGGTGCACTCAATGCCACTGTCCAAAGTGTAATAGGAAAGATAAACTTGGACATAACTTTGGCCCAGTTCTCATATCTGTGAACTTTCCAGCCAACTTGCCAAAACTATTTTGCTGCAAACCTGAAGAGCAGGGGATATTCTCTGGAAAGGCTTGATTCTGCGTACCAGACACTAAAGCAGTGGGTTTTTTTTGAGGAGCCTGAGCCTGGGTTTTTTAATATTTTGGTAGAAGAGTCTGAGTTCTAGAAATCTGTTATATCTGTGATTAAAATGAGTGAATCATGGAGTGTATTGAAGATTAGTCCACTCCCTTTCTTTGCAATAACAGCAAATACTACTTAGGTACTAAATACCTCCATATATTTTACACGCTGTATCTTTGAGAGTGTAAACTGCTAGAGAACAGAGATAGCCAATTAGTAGTAATGAGATTGGGTGACAGAGTAGGATTGAATGACAGAGAGAGATGAAAGAAATGTTGTGAAGTATCAGACTACAAATAAAGCCTGGTCTGATAGCTGTCCCATGAATAATCCCATTAACTTCCTCTAGAACAACATGCGGGAGTTAAAGACAGAGATCAATAGGGATATCCAGTTCCAGGTTTGTAGGCCAGTAGCAGTAGAGAGCTGTCTACCCTGCTTTGAAGGTCTTTAAAAAGAAAGACCTCAAATTTAGCTCTCTTCAGTAGATACTGAGAAAGTTCCCTTTCTTTTTGGCAGTCATCTTGAATTGCTCATACTTGTATATCTACTTAGAGTACAGACAGAGAAAATAACAGGGAAATCTATCCATATGCTATATTTGCTCAAAATTTTTTAGGTCTTGTCATGGTTCTTTGTGTCAGTGTCTTTGTGGGCAACTGAACAGTACATCTGGAGCAGTGGGTGCAGACCTGCAAGTTCGAGTTTCCGCATAAACTTGTACACACTTAGAGAATACATCACCACGTTGGCTTTTCTGTAGGCAACAGCGTTTTCCATACCACATTTTCCTTCTGGTTAATACTGCAGAGCTGACAGGATAAAAAAATGTTGCTGGATGATTGCAGATATAATGACTTCCCTTTACTGAAAATATGCAGCCCATGTACAGCCAGCAGCTCCCTTTAATTTGTAGCATGTTCCAAAAAGATGATGGATAAACAATTACTATGTGGCTTATGTGTTGTCGTTTGCTGTCATGTATTTTTAATATTGAGGTGGGGCACAATTCTCAGTGTCTTATTTTATTTGCTTCCTTTTCAATCCCACCACATACAAAAGTACATTAGGCTAATGCTTCAATGATTAACTCTTCTGACTTTTATTTGAGGCAGATAAAATGTGCTAGTGAGTGTGCCTTTGAGAGCCATCTGAGGAGCAAACCTTTAAAGAGCTTTTATTTCTGTCCCATCATCTCAAATTATCTTGTTTACCCCCTGAATTCTGAGCAGGTACCATTACTGCACTCAGTTGTCCACATCACTCTTTTGAAGGGAAAATTAATTCTGAATTACTGGCCCTATAACTGCCTACTTCTTCACATCATCTGTCAGCAAAATAAGCAGACAAAAGCTGGCTAAGTGGATTTCTGTTAGCTGCCATTCAAAAGGAAAGGAACAGGTGTTGAATGAAGCTTCTTTTTCCAACTGCTAGTTAACAATACATATAGGAGAAGTTTAATTGCTTGCATCCACCTGCACCCTTGTCATTTCTTGGCTTTATTGATTTTAATGAAAATATTAAGTGCACTTCAGGAGCAGCAGCTAAGTGACATGTTGATTGAAATATACAGGGAAATGTATAATGGAAGCAGGCTATTACAGTTTTAATAGAATCTGAAAGAAGTAACATCTAGAACAGCATTTTCCTCTGCTATTCTTATGCATATAGTAAGTTCTGAGATGAGTAATTGGGAGCTGAATAAATGTTTGGTTGTTGTTAAAGAAGCCTTTCACCTTAATAACCTAATTTTTGTTGGATAAAGTGACCCATATTTTTTGACATATTTTATTCCATTAGGTACCCTTCAGGGTGCCACATAAACACAACAAAATACGTGTATGAACGCTATCCAAATCATGATAGCTCAGCATTTTAAACAATGACAGCTTTGTAGTGGAGATAGCCTCACTGTTGCCTAGAGGTGTGTGTGAATGGATTGGAGATTGCCTGCAGCTACATTTTCAACCAATTTTTAGAGGACTTTGGACTTAATGAAGCAAGCAATATAAAATCAACCATATCTGCTTTGATTCAGGAGCACTACTCAATGAAAATTATATTTTTAGTTCTTTGTATTTGTATTTCTTCCTGCTTATACTTGGTGTGTCTAAAGCTGGCAAAGAGTTAAGATACATAAACCCCTTCAACTGGAGAAAGATTTGGTGCCTTTTCCGTAACGGAAGTTTCTCAAGGAACTTCTCTTACGCTAATGCATATTATAAAGGAATATGTTCAGCTTCTTCTCACCTCCAGTTCAATGAATCTTACATGTTTTGAAATCTCACATTCCACACAGCTGCAAATCACAAACTAAAATACTTTACACATTTAAAAATCAATTTCTGATATTCTTTGTCACACTTATTACAACAATTTTCATACGTTTAGAATCCCTAATCAGAAACTAGTGATCCTTGTTCCTTGGTGCTGCACATGAACAGATGTTGCTACTCAAAATGGCTCACAATCTAAGCATAAGACAAGACAGACAAGATAGTAGAAAAGAAAGAAGTAAGTCATCATAATTGGCAAAGGTCAGCACATAAACTGCTTGTCTGTCTAGTTCTTATGTAGGGCTTGTGGTAAAGCATAGATCTGGGGAAAGACCCTGAGATGGCCTTATCAGTGTTCATGGACAAGTCCTTCCCAGACTGAGGAATAGGATGATGGAAAAATCACTTTCCTGAACACCTAATAATACAGAAATGATAATACTGAGTCCACTATCCTGCCTTTTCTATTAATAAGACGCCCATAAGAACAGAGCAAAAGGACGGTATTAACTTGCCATGAGTACTCTCTCAGACTCTGGGAAGGAATTTTCTGAGATAGATCTTATCTAGGTGTGCCTTGAGTGATTTTTCTTCCTTGAACTTGCTTAATGACTACCTGAACACCTGCACATTTTAAACCTCACAATGTTTCCACAGCTTACCTACCAAAAGAAGTACCTCCGTGAGTTAACTTTGAAGATGCCAATATAATTTATTATACTTCATTCTCATACTGGAAGAGACTTTCCCCTTCAGGCCTTTCCAGATTTTGCAGTCATCTTCCATAGCGGAAGGATGCTTATACTAAAAAAAAACCCTCCACTTTGTGTGTAACTTTGACTGTCTCTGTTACTTTTCTGTATCATTTTCCACTTCGACCATACCTCTTTCAGGGTATGGGGAAGAACGAACTATGGACAATACTCAGACTTACTATCACAGTAAATATTTATGGAGAGGCATAAAAATGCTGTTCATTTGTTCTTTGCACGTTTTCTTGATGTCACTTCCAGCATTCTACTTGCACGTTTAATCATGACTAAGTATTGAATCAATATTTTCAAAAACCAGCTTTAATAAATTCAGGTCTTCTCAGCATTAATAATCTCATTGCAATCCTGTTTCATAAGATTTGGACATTTTCTTCTGTGCACATTACTTTATATTTATCTGCACTGAATTCCATTTGACATTTTACCCCATTATTCAGACTTTCATCTGGCTCTTAATTAGTAGCCTTTATCACTACCAGCCTGCAAAGTATAGTGTCATTGCAGCCTTTTTCCAGATTACTTGCATATATGCTGAGCAATACAGACTCCTGTGGGATTCCAGAAGTTATCTACTTCCTACGTTTTATTTTCTATCTTTTATTTTGGTATATATACATAGGACACTATTTACTCTTATTCCAAGGGTACTTTAGTTTCTTTATCATACAGCAACAAGGGATTTTTTTGAAACGTCTTTCGAATACCAAGTGATCTATTTTGTTCCTCTGTTCAGTGCCTCTTTTAAGACATTGCAATAGATTGAAACTCCATTTGCCTGTGCAGAAGCCACATTGATGCTTCTTCAACACATCATACTTAGTCATGTAGCTTATAATTATTCTTTACAATAATTGATATTGGTCTATCTGATACGCACATCAGGCTTCCCAGTGTATAACTCCCAAAATCTTCCCAATGACTACTCTATAAATTTTTTTTAGCATGCTGACCACCATTTATTGTATGACACTGACAGTTTTAAATGAGAGATTACATGTTGCAGTTAGTAGCTTGGCTATTTCATCCTTGAGTTCCTTTAAAGCTCTTGGGTGAATACCATCTGGTCCTGGTGATTTGTTACTGTTCATTACAAGCAAGTGGCATGTGGAGTTTGGACTGAACATCTCAATAGTGAAAATGATAGAAGATGAATAGATTTAAAATAATGGAAATATCTTATAAGTAAAGATAGGGAGTTTATGGTTGAAAAAAAAAGGCAATAGAGGAGGTTTTAATGAGAGGGATATGGTCAAAGAGGTGTTTTAAGAGGATGATCTTTACAAGAAAACTTTTAACAGATCTGACTGGGTAAAATTTGCCAATGCTAGAGAAAAGGACACAGAAAAATAAAGATGAAATGTTAGCAGAACCTGGGCAATGAACTGCAAAAGTATGCTAAAAGACTGTTTATGAAAGCTGTGAGAAAAAATTCTGCATATGACAGCTTGATTGACAAAACTAATTTGTGAGATTTTGAGTGTTAGAACCTGACCCATAGGGAGAATTGGATAGCTGAAAGGGTACTGGCTTGATATTGTAGTCTCGCTGCCATTTACTGAGATTGACAGAAAAAAGGGAACGTTGTAAAAGAATAGGGGCTGAGGCACAATAACTTAAAGTGAAGGAAGGCTGTCTGCGTGTGGAGTCATACAGAATAAAGAAAACTTGTGACTGAACATGGGTGGGATCTCCAGGGAGTCCTAAAGAAAAGTTAATTGAAAGTAGTGGACATCGCATTTATTAATGCTGATGTTGTGCTTTATTTTTCAGGTAAAGTACTATTATACATAAAAATACATTGCAAAGGCAGTTTTCTCATGTCAGTCATAAGTCTTTTGAAAAGCTGAATTACAAAAGAGGAGCTTCACCCACTTCGTGTGATTCTGGGTAACTGAATTTAAGCTCTAAAAAAACTGGGAAATAAAACAAGCGACTGAGGATTGAATCAGGACAGCTGTATTGTATATTCCAGCTGTTGAAAT
>VWZK01006030.1:0-85025 GCA_013396935.1 Baryphthengus martii
TTGGGGAGCCCAAAACTGGACATAGTATTGCAGGTGTACACATTAAACACCAAGGAAGAAGAAATAAATCTATTTCTGATCAGGCAGGACTAGAATTTCTAGGGTTTTCTGCATTGACATGAAGAGATATTTGAAGGGCAACAGAATGTATTTTATTATGAATGTACAGCTTACTGCACATTCCTAACTTCAGATTTGATGCCTGTTATGTAGTATCTTTGGGGTATTTGGAAGTACCCGAAAGAGTCAACAGTTAACAAGAATGAAGACATCAAGTCCCAGAACGAATAACAGTGAGATTAGTTTGAGCTGTGAAAGGTTACATGCTGCATGGTTACTTTCTCTGAGTGATAGTAAACAAATGGATTAACATATTTCTTTTATTGCAGCTGGAATTGCCTATATAAAACATAGTGTGCCCCATGTGATCATTTTTAATAAAAGACAGAAATCAAATTCAGGTTGGTTAAGTGCGAGTGAAATAATTTGATGCATTTTAAGTTTCTATTCTGATAGCTTAGTTCCATGGAATAAGAAGCTTTAAAGTATGTTTCTAATTACACAGGAATGCATATCCTACACAAATGTATCCTATGGATACCCAACCACACACCTAAAATTTATATTGGCATTATTATTTCTATATAGGATGAACCTCAAGCTTCTACTCTGAACTCCTCTAATGTGAGAAGTAAGGGGTTTAACATTAATTCTGGGCTTGATCCAGATCTGTATTATCTCTTACAGCAATTATATATATTATATTTTAAATTAAAAAGGCTGTGGAGAGGCAAGAGAGGAAAAAAAAAAAATTACTGAAATAAAAAGCACTTCTAACACAACAGAGATCAGATACAACGTGTGACGTATCTTACCGCCTTTCAGATCATATATAAAACTGCAGTTTGACTTACTGGATATTTCATATACTTATTAATCTGTTCTCAAGGCTATGTGGTCTTCTTCACTGATGCTGGTGGGTGCCTTCATAAGTACACGAAAATAGCAGTAACAACTGTTACTCCTTCTTGTAGGAGAAATACTGTGTTAAATTGCTGTCATTTCAAGCATGCAAAGCTTAATAAGAGATTACAAGACATTTTCTGTGCTGATTTTAGTTTCACTTGTCTCTGGCCATTCTTATTTCTTGCTGGAGTGAATGTCTTTGTGCATCCAACATTGAAAGAGTTCTTAGTTACACTGTAATGGTTTCACTGGTCCGGTAAAATGTGGCTATCCCCTGCAGAGTGGCCTTTTTGGGGAAATAAAGGCTACTTTCACAAACCGCTACAAGTGCGAGACAGATCCTGTTTCTTCTACTGTTGTCCAAGGCAGACACAATGTTCTGAGCAGCACAGAGACTTTTAGGTAATTGGCTTGTTGCTTTGCTGTTTTTTAACAATATCTGAATTTATAAAGACAATAGTTTCAGCTCTAGATAGAAGCTGGGGGTCCCAATTGTGCCACAAATTGCTGAGGCCAGAACTGGCTCTGACAGGAAGAAACAGTACTTGCACACAAACAGCCTTTAGAGAACTGAGGCTATTTAGTTTTTTACGCCATTTTGAAATTCAGAACTATTGAAAAGGTGTCAACATGGTTATCAAACTGAGGTATCTCTAGTGCTCAAGAAAAGGCATGTTTTCTGGATTTCTCTTCTTATTGGCATTCTCTCGTTCTGTGATTAAACCAGTTGACTTGTCTGTACTTCAGCCACTTGTTCTTTCCCTAGTTTCACTGAGGCATTAAGATACTTGCCCCATCGCAATGTTGGAGCTAGTCTTTTGTTCCCACTTTGAGTTTTTTATCTTTTCCGCTTCTTGAAAGCAGAAAAACATGGACTCTACAAGTATCAAAGATCCTGCAGCAGAAATGATGCATTTCTGTCACCTAAAATAGCTGAAAGGATGAGGCTTTAGAGTGCTGCTGCGACAGAGGCAGAAGGAAGGGACCTTGTAAGAAGGAAGTTGCTTTTGCTAACTTAAAATGCACATAGTTACCACGTGCCTTTACCACGTATATTTTACAAAGCTCCTGAACCTCAGGCAAACTTTGGGAAACTTACACCCACTGAAGGGGATGATGCAACTCCTTCTGAGGTTGCTACAGACAAGGCCAGGCAAATTCTGGAAATCTTTCATGTAGACTGTTCACATTATGGCATTGTGTGAAAAGTGACTTTTCAAAGAAGCATGATATTAAGAGCATGGGTGATATGGAAGATGCAAACATTTTGAATGGCTAAAGGAAAGAAGGCTGGTCTTTGCTAAGGAGTCCAAACACAATGGTTTTAATTAATTAGATGCACCGCTGTTGGTAGGAAAGGAAGAGTGAAGCCTCTCTTTTGTTAAAACACAAAATGAAAATTCACAGCACATGAAAATTATTTGTATACAGCTGAAAGGAGTGAGAGGTTAGCAACCTCCAGAGTGCTACATAAATCTTTGTTTTGGAAATCAAATGAAATTTTTGTCTTTTTAGAGGTTACTATTCGCATTCTGGGATTTATCATTTGATGCTCACAGTTATGGTGTAAGTAATGTTTTGAGACCTTGAAAGTAACAACTACTCAACTGGATTATAGCTGGTAGAACTGAAACCCAAAATAATAGGGCCTCGTGGGGATTCCTTGCTCACAAAATGTTATTTTGCTACTCTGAGACATGAAAGGGGACTTGTAGGTATTGGCCTTTCCTTGTAGTTTTTGCAGCATATAAAACTAACACCTTGCACTTTAATTTGAAGCCTAAAATATTAATGTGCACTACTTAACACGGCTGCTGGCCAGTGCAATTTATGCAACAGATTCTTCTTCTGCCAGGGACACAGTGCTACTGCCAGCTGTGAGAAGCAACAGGTACACAGTTCACTTCTCCTCTAGACTCTTCTGTCTCCTATGATGAAGACTCTCTACACTCTCAGCTTTAATTAACTGAGATGAGCCAACGACAAAGGTTAATTGTATATACGCTTTAGTTTATTACAGGTAGCTGTACTGCAACTTAATGTGTGCGAAGTGTATTGTACTGTGAAACTTGGACCTCTGCTGCTTTTTGGTCCAGGGTCCAGGTAAAAGATAAAACATCTTTCGAATTCTGCTAAGAATATTAAAATAACAAAATGGCATGCAGAATTAAAGGACAGAAAATAAGTATAAACAACAGTGAGGCAGACAAAAAAAAATATATAAAAAAAAATATTGGTATAGCCAGATAAGTACTGGCTATAAAGAAGGGTATTACCATCTACTCTGTTTAAGTCCAGACACTGAGTGAGATTAGTAAGTATATGCTTACCAGCCTCTGGCTAAACCCAGGTATAATTTACATAAGTTTAAACTCTTGGCTGTATTAGTGGTTGTTGATAATTTAGCAGAAAATGGGATTTCATGCATCTAAATTAGAAATGATAATGTTCTAAAATGGTTAATGCATGAGTGAGATGCCCACAGCAATAAGTAATCACTGTCAGAATCTCCTCTGTCACTGGCAGAGATCACAATAGAAAATTGAATGGAAATGCCAAAGCTGCAATTGTTTCCTCATGAACCAAATCACCCACTTCTGGTACAAAAGGATTTTTCTGAATCTAGGTATAAGTTCTTTGGCCTTTTTTCTGTCTTACAGCTTCACTGTGAAAGATACAATTCAATCAGTGGTGTTACTAGTATAAAACTACTTCAAGTGATGTTTTAATTTGGTTTCTGTTGCTTCCTCTATGCAAAGACGTTTGTAGGAACACAGATAATAGCTTTGTAGACAAAGAGGTGATAGGACTTCTTTGTGGAATTTCAAGTTAGTCCAAATAGAGGTTTCCTTGCTTTGTCCTGGTAATTTAGTTTATTCAGAGACCACAGTGTCACTTGTCTACTCTTCCACAGCCATGTTACTCTTCTGCTAAGCCAGAAGATGCAGAGACAAAAGTTAACATAATGTATGCAGCTTAAGCTCCTGAACGACTTGGCTTAGTTAAAAGTGAGATAATATAATGAACAATGAACTCTGCAAAGTAACACTACTTCCAGTTTTCTGGTACAAGGAACTATCTTTCTATACTTTCTTGTAAAACACTAAGAAAGGCCCTATAAGAGAGCTTACATATGTGCGTTTGTTCAAAGTCATGCAGCACATCAGTAACATTATGATATGGACAGAAACACCCTGATGTGTGTGAGGCCTGACCTATACATTAATCCTCAAAAGGACACTTTCCTGACCTTAAGCTAGATCACCAGGATGAAGCCATGATGTACTGAAAAGCTCTGCAGGCTTAATGGGCAGTCTCTTCTGCAGGATGTCCTTTTTATTTTTACTCCCTCACAAAAATAGAAGGCAAATGTAAATTAATTAATAACAAGCTTTAGAAATGCATTGCACAGAGCTATAGAGTTATCTTGGTCTCAACAACGGCTGATCTTTCAGAAAGTGGGAGAGAAAAGAAACACTTATAATTCTCCATTTCTACTCCAGAAATGGAGAGATCTCTGTCAAATAGAGGTGTTTCACCTTCTAATCTAATGGAAATAAGTCAAGTTGGCTGGGAGTTGTTCATGCTGCCCACTGTTATCTAAAACGACCTTCCCTCTCTAGACACCTCTAACAAATCACATCCCTGTTTCTTAGCTTATCACCAATATGGCTAAAGTGACAGACACAAACTTTTGCTTTGAGTAATGAAAACATTAACTCAAAAACCAGCACAGCTGCACGTCTACGTCTATATTGACACAGACATACCAATGTCGTAGAATCATAAAATGTGGAGACCTCTGGAGATCATCTAGTCCAACCCCCCTGATAAAGCGGATTTACCAAGATCAGGTTGCACAAAAAGGTGTCCAAGCAGGTTTTGAAAGCCTCAAGAAAAGGAGACTCCACAACCTCTCTGGGCAGCCTGTTCCAGTGCTCCATCATCCTCAAAGTGAAGAAGTTTTTCCTCACATTTAGGTGGATCTTCCTGTGTTCTACTTTGCATCCTTTGTCCCTTGTCCTATGACTGGGCACCACTGAAATGATATTGGCCCCATCCTCTCGAACCCCAACTTTTAGATTTTTATAAGCATGGATAAGATCCCCTCTCAGCCTAAACAGAATAAATAGGGCTAAATATACCCAAGTGTCTCACCTTGCCTCCTAAAAGAGATGTGTCAGTCTCTTAATCACCCTCGTAACCCTCTGTTGGACTCTCTTCAGTAGTTCCCCATCTCTCTTGAACTGAGGAGCCCAAAGCTGGACAGTGTGGCCTCACTAGGGCACAGTAGAGGTGGAGGAGACACTCCCTGAACCTGCTGGTCACACTCTTCGTAAGGCACCCCAGGATACCATCGGCCTTCTTGGCTACAAGAGCACACTGCTGGCTCACGGTTAACCTGTTGTCCACCAGGCTCCCAGATCCTTCTTTGTGGAGCTGCTTTCCAGCAGGTCAAGCCCTAACCTGTACTGCTGTATCACTAAAGGATATCTCTCATGTTAACTCAACCAACAAATGTGGCAGTCTTATCACTACATTTCCAGCACCCTGGCTAGTGATTTCCGTGTAACTTCCCTCAAGTCAGTGTTATGTTCTGGCAAAAACAAACGTCACATGGAACATTATTTTTCTTATTTTGACTTCATGGTGAAAAATAGCATTTGTCTGACTGGAGACGCAAAAGCAAATGTGTTGTGGCTTTCTGTGCAAGGAAATGGATGTTAGATTTCAACATCTTTGTTCAGAAGGAGCTTTGTTTTCCATGTGTCATAATTCAGCAATATGTAATAGGATTTGGTTTAGTGTGTCTGACCGAGACACTTGATTACTTTTCTTTTATATAATTAATTTAGATATCCTTACAGTGGGAAAATATCACACAATGGCAATATGCCTCAGAAAAGACCTTTTTTCCTTAAATGAGAATGTTAGGAACAGCCTGGAGGGAAAAGTTAAAAGATTAAAAGCAAAGGATCAGCATGGAGGCTTCTTAATGAATACCTCATTAGGGTCAGAAAAAGGGAACCAAAGGCAGAAAGGAAAGGAAACAGTATGAGTAACTGCTAAAGTAAAAGACTTCATTCACACCAAAAAAATCTTTTAAAATGGTAATGCAGCTAAGCCCAAGAGAAGCTAGCATCATTGTAAGTGTTCGAAAGTATAATATGGAAAATGCAGAAGCCATTGTGCTTTCACTTGCACAAAATTCCTGTTAAGGACAGATCATTATGAGGACTAGAAGAAAATCTGAGTAGCCAAATATAAAGGCAAGCAACGTATCTGTGATTTTTTGTACAAGTCAATTGATTAGTGAGGTGCTAAAGGGTTAATCAAAGATCATGAACGGTCAAATACAGACATCTTAATCCATGTCAGTGTGAAAAGTATTATCAGCCATGGAAAACACAAGATACTGTGATCCTTAGTGCTTTGTCTGGAAGGCAGCGCGCTTAATAGAACGATACCAAAATAGATGTTCTGCCAAATTTGTACAGCTTGTTTCCTGGTTTTTGGTTTTGGGTTGTTTGGTTTTTTTCCAAAGTTAAATTTGCTGTTCTATTTTGAAAACAAAATTAGTGAACTCTTTACTGTCTTGGCTCCGAGATGCTCCCTGTGGGCACTGAGGAGCAGCCACAGAGATAGCAAAATCAAGAGGGCTGTTTCAGACAGAGTGTGAGCTAAGCCATGATGTTGTGAATCAGGGTATCCTCAACAAAGTGCAGTCCTGGTTCTCAAGCAAACAGAACTGCACAGATGGCAGAAAGGATAGTGCTGTGCCCTCCAAAAGGTGCCCCATGAGCTTTACTTTTAGTGCTAAGAAAATTAAAAACTGAGATCAACAAATATATACATGTGTGACTATCTTGTATTGACATGACTTTTTTGGGGGGTGGTATGTTTGAGAACATGAAATAGCATCATAAAATGTATTTGAAGGCAAAATATTTTTGAACTCTTTTCCTTTGAAGGAAAAAGCACTTTGAAGTGCTTTTGAGGGAACCCATAGGTAAAGAAATAGATTTCACTCGAAATAAAGCCTGATTTGAGAAAACCCTGCAATTTTCTCATCATGGTAAGCTCCTCATAACAAAGCCAAGAGGAAAACAATAAAGACAGAAATCTAACAGCAGAGCTAGAGGCTTAGTTTGAAAATACATGTTGATTCCTACCCCATGCTTTCCATTTCTGATTGTTTTACACTAAGTAAGAGGAGGGAAGAAATCCTGAGTAACTTGAGTGGTAGCAGATTACCTCTTGGGCTCTATGTACCTTCTAGGAAGGAAAAGAGTAGAACCTTGTAAACTTTAAAGCTTGGGTAACAAGAATGAGGGGAGAAAGGAGAAAAGATGAATATCAATAGGAGCTTATAAAGAAAAAGATGAAAAGGTGACATATTTCCTATAAACGTGCACTGGGAGGGGCATGCATGGTTCCTCCATAAACAAGTTGAGGCTGCATCTTTGTACATTATGCGCTTCCTGCTTTAAGCAAAGGGTCTGGGCAGGCTATGCTGATGTTAAAGCAGAGTTTAAAAGGAGTATAACTGCCAACAGAACATTTTTTTAGTGAAGTCAACAAGTACATTTTTCTCCCTTGCGTAAGCCCCCCAAACATAAAAGTACAGCTGTTCAGTAGATTTCTGGAATGTTTTACTATTTGCATGGCTCCCTCTGAGCTAGAAATGCTGAGGCACAGTACTCTCATTCAGTGTATCGCTCTCAATTTTCAGAAAACTGAGGGAACTCAGGAATGTTTTATTTCTGTTCTTATATTTCATCTACTGGTTATTAGATTCCACCAGCCAACAATCTATCAGCAACTGACACACTTGTATGACCTAGAAGAAAGGAATAGGTGAATTAGCTGAAATTGGGGGTTTGGCTAAATCATTCTTTGTTCTGGCCGTAACACTAATTATAGCTTTCACCTCAAACAGTGAAATACTGTCAAAATATTGACCTTGCCCAAATTCAGATACTGCCAGTTACTTTTTGCTGTAGCCTGCTTTTTGTCTCGTCTTCAATCACGCCACTCGCTGACGCATTGCCAATCTGATCTCACTTCCCTGCTGTGAGATTGTCTTCAGTTATTACCCATTTTCTGTGCCTGTAAGAGAAATGCTACTCAACTACAATAAAAGGAGATAAACACCACAAATAGTAACCAAGCAGTCTAGCTAGCGTTGTTATATAGCAGATACCTGGGCAGTTTTGTTATCAAACAAAAACCAAATGGAATGAAAATTGTAAAAGATACCAGACAGCCCTAAATCTGTACTTCTTTCAGATGATGGTGCATCAGAGAATACTAACAGCATGCCATTTGGAGCTTGATATTTTCCTCCCCTTAGTTGCAATTGACTTGAAAGTTCAAAGTAATTTTAGTATAATCCATCATTTATCTGAAGATAAGGTCATAAATGATTGGACCAGCCACTCTATTTTATACGTGCTTTGTCTTAAACAATCCCAGCTGTTAGGTCTTAGAGTCAAGATAACCTCTTTTCACTTATTTGTTACAGCTGAGGTAAAAAGGAAAAAAGTATCGTAACTTACCTTGTTGGTCAGATTTGTTAAATTCCTTTAAATGTTCAAAAATGACACAGATTCTTCTAGAGTACATCTGTTAAATTATTTTTTTGGCAAAGGATAAGTTTTAGAAGTTGGTACAGAACATGGTGAGTGCTCTGAGTACAATGACTGTCTATTGGGGAAAGTGATCCTAAGAGACGAATTTGTTGATGGAAAGGGAACTAAAAGAAATATTGTGGTTAGCAAAAGCTTACTGGCTTGCTTTTCACTACAGGGTTTTTAGGACCAGAAGGAGGAGACAGACAATGATGCTGTGATTAGTAACTTTCTGTGCAACAGCAGCTGTGTATATGAAAACAGCTCTGCTGGAGCCTTCCTGATCTTCAAGGCTGCAGCGTTTGGGTTTCATGTAAGCAGTCTATACATCTTTAAGCTTTATGAGTAAACAATGTTGCCACCGACTCGCTCGTCAATGTATACAAACTCACCTTGTACATACATGCCAAAATTTTAACTTTACATATAATTTTAATTTTAGATAAGTAGCTGAGATTCAAGTCTCAGCAATAGCAACCTGTTTATTCTTGTTAGTGCAGTGGAAGCTAATCCTACAATAGTGAAATGAACAAGATAATTCTTCCCTCTACCTTCCGCTCTTCATGAGTGATCTATGTTTTCCATGTTCTTTTCAGAATTCCACAAGATTTCTAAATCTTTCTCTTTGTGACACTCTGCAATTTTATCTTACCTAAATTCTCAAATCTGATTCTAACAAAGTAGAGGCTGACTTCTTAGAAATGCCACAGTCTCTCTCAGGACGAACTGTCCGAAAATCTAAACTGATATCCAAACATACTGCAAAATTGTTCATTAACATTTGAAATGAACACATGGTAGAAAACCCTATCAATATCACTGCACTTCTGATGGAATTGTTGTATAACTGAAAGCACGAGGCACAAACATCAGCAGCAAGATAGATAAGGCTTGGAAACTGAAACCAGATTACCCAAAGGCTAGAGATTTAGCTAAACATACAAGTAGACCACCATGGGCCTGGAGTGAGCAGGCTGTACCCTGACCCAGCCCTCCCAGCTGTAAACTGTAACTCTTACCATGCTTGCAACTCTGAAAGCATTCTGAGATTATACTTCTCTTTCTGGAAAGAGATGATGGTTGCTGGGTTGCCAGTATTACTCTCGGGAAGAGGCGAAAGGTTTAGTTTGCTTTGCTGTCCACTCTCCTTCCCCTGACTTAGTCATTTGGCCACTTCCTTTGGCATATCTAATACACTGCCTAAGCTGATCTGTTCATGTGACGATGAATCTTGGCAACTCATTTCCCCAAGCCAGCTTTAGGTAAAACATACACAAACTAAATTTTAGTCTGTTTCTCCTCTTATTGAGGTGCCTCCTGGAAGAAAACCATTAAATTCAGCTAAAAAACCACACAACCATGTAATGTTCATCAGACATAGCTTTTGATTAAAATAATGCATAAATATCCATGTTCTGTATCCAAATCAAGGCAGAAAGTGACCTTTTATGAATTTACCAAGGAAGAGAAAGAGATGTGAAGCATGTGGAACACAGATACATGCCGACCACTTAGAAACCACTGATTAGATGCCCTAAAATCTGGGCAGTTACAACCACAGGAGAGATTATGAGTATTCGTGGTGACACGAGTAGCCTCTGATCCTCAAGAATGAATAGAGAAAAAGGAGAAGTAGTCAGAAAGTGACAGTAATCTGTGACTTCTTAAAACATTTTCAACTAAAAATACACTTCTGCATAAACAAGAGCTTAGGATAGTGTAATGGAAGTTTGTAGTTTATGTAACTTTAAGTTACTGTATTAATTACTGGAGCTGTAGTAAGGAACCCTAGGCAGTGCCAGAGAAAAGAACTAGCTAAATATAACCCTTTAACAAACACAGAGGATAAAATGACCACAGTGCAGAAAATTTAGGAATGTAGGAAAACGCAGTGAGTGCTCGTTATCTGAAATAATTTTTTAAATGGGAATTAACTCTGACACATATATCCTCATCTGCAAACAGAGTCCATATGTTTCATTAGAATTATCCTAGAAAGTGCAAATAAATCACCGTGTTTGCATTCTGCATCTGCCTGTGGTTTTATAATACTACAAGTAACAAAAACAAATGTGCTACATTTTCAGATATTTAATACAGTTAAAGATAATATTATTCATTCAGCAGGTAACAGAAATACAAATCCTGAATCTTCCTGTTCTAAGCAGGCTGCAAAAGAGCTGGTTTTGGAGCTGTGACATTTTAAACTGAAAGGCAGCGCTCTCCTCACTTCCACAGTGCTGTGTGGATACGGGCATCTCAGGCTGGTATTTACTGCCTTTTAAACCAGTAACTTCTAGTTGCAGTTTGCACATGGTGTCCAACCCCAGCAACATCCTGTTTCCAAGCAGGAAGGCAGGACACCTCACACACCACTGGAAATGGATGCACTTCTGCCCTCCTCCAGGGTGAGAATTATCTCTGTTTCCACCTACTACTTTGACAAAGCAAGGGGAGAATGAAACCAAATACATTCAAAATTAATAGTAAAGGTGACTTCTCCTAATTGTACAGGACCACTTTGCTTCCTCGGTTTAGCAACATAAACTAGGAAGCACTTCATAGTTGTAACTGATTTTTCTCTCTGATTCAAGTTGTAGAGAGGAAAAGTGTATAGAAATACCCCCTTCCTGCGGAAAAGGCATATAGTTACAATTCTTAACACACAATTCTTAACAGAAAGCATAATTTGTAGGCACTTCATCATATTTCTGAAAGGTGCTGTAATTTAAAAGATTATGGTGGCAACAAGCAAAACAGACTGCCACAGTCAGCAGCATGAAACATTTGTCCGACGCTAAAACAGAGCTAAAAGATCCTTTCTACGTCACCATGGTAATTACCTGCTTCAGGCCATACTTGGTTCTCCTACTCAGGCAAAAATTTAATCATGTTAGTGGTTCATGTAAGTGAAAAAGAGAAGATGCCTCCTCCTAAACAAAAATCCCTCTTCACCTTCATCCCTTTTCAGGGCTTTTGTTTTTATTGAGCCCGTTTGCCAGCCTGTCCCATGATACGCAATACAACAAAACTGAAACAAGTACTGCTACTTATGGACGGGATGGAAACCTACAGTGATCTGTAGCACACTCTGGACAGAATCCTGCTGTTCATACCTCTCATGAATTCTAGTAGGTTTGCAGAAATATAGAAATGGGCATAACTGAATCCTGTAAATGTACTGCTTGTACATAATGTGATCCAGTTGACTGTGTTACCCAAATGCCAGTTAACTCACTCTGAAGAACAGAGGGCTTGTGTGCCTGTAAATAACTGATAGTACTTCAAGTGTTTTAATGTATGGAGAGTGGGAGGACAAAAAATAGGTTACAAGATTTCACCTGAACATGCTGAAGAACTCTAGTCCAGTTTCACTTTTAAGAGTCACTAAATTTTGAAGCTGGCTGACATCAGGAAAGAAAAGGAAAAAAAACAAATGCTGTTTTACTAACTAAAATTTAATCTCTGGCAGCAGATCATTTTTTTTTTTCCCTGTAGAAAAGGACTAAGTCTGGTTATGCAGAGTGAACGCTACACAATTTTGATGAAACTAGTACTAGTTGCTAGCTGGTGGAAGTTGTGGACTGAAAACTAGACGCATTTGCACAAGTGTCAAATATCATCAGCATCACCTTTAGTGATTTTTTTGATTAATTTATATCATGACCTTAGCACAGTAATAAAAATATCAGATGCTCATCCGATCTTGACCAGAGATAAGAGGGCTGCCTCTTGTGGGCTGCTGGGAAGAGCCTGGACGGTAAGAAGGTCTTACTGCTCCGAGGGTTGTGCCTTCTGTCAGAAGGTGCCTTTGCTTTATCTTCAGACTGCTGACAGACACGAGAGCTCACACCCACGGCATGGCTCTGAGCCATGGGACATTTAACTGTCTCCCAAATTATTATGTGGTGCGGGCCTCGAACGGCACACCGGGACACAGGGCTTATGCGCCCGTGTTTTGTCCGAACTGGGACTTCCTCCGCCAACTTCATCTAAACAAAGCGGAAACTCAAACCACAAGCGCTTTCCTTCCCCCGGGGCCAGGCGGCGTATTCCCGGCGAGCTGCAGGCGCGAAGCGCCGCGNCGGCTAAGGCTCCGCAGGCAGTGGGGGGGGGGTGCCCGAGGCGGGATGATGGGCAGGACGTGTGTCTCCGGGCGCTGGACTTGGCAGCGCGGAGCTCTTGTGGTTACTCCGGAGAAAGTGACTGCCAGCGCAGCGCAGGCTGCATGGGTAGTGCGAGGGATGGGCGTGGGACGCTCGTTCATTCCTTTTGCCTTCAACTTTTTAAAGTAGGGGTCGCAAGCAGCGTGTAAACATCTCCAGTTTCTTTAGGAATCCCCAGAGCCGCCTGTGAGCGCAACTGAAATGTTCAGATCATCACTAGTGAGGCTGCAATATATGTAAAATTGCCACAATAAATCTTTCAAACTTTTTTTTTCCCTCTGGGAGTAGAGGGGAGAGGGAGAAAGGCATGCGAAGCCCCCTTGGAACACGTGTCCCAGGAAGTATTCTCTTCTGTTGGCTAACGGAAAAGAAAAAGGACTTTGTGTATAAGGATGGTTTTTATTTGTTTGTTTCTTGATCTAGTGAACAGGACAGGGAGCAGCTTTTCAGGCAGATTTCTGAGATTGTCATCAAGTACAGGATTTCAGTAGTACCGTTTTCTTTTAGGGTTGTCTGACCATGCTTACAGACAGAGCTAGTGCTTCCAAGGGGAGCTATACAACTGCTGGTTGCTTTCAGTCTTTTTTGCACACCTAGAGTGTTTTTGAAGGCCTTCTTTAAGGAAGACATCATGAACTAGGATGGTAATATCTTTCAGTGGCTGGCAGTGTAACTTTCTTGTGGCTAATAATTGTTAGGATCTACTTAGTGATAGGAGAAGGCATATCAAGAGGAAACATTTGGATTCTGCAGTAACAATAACTTTAGCTGGAATAATAAATGTTTTTCAGCATCTGCACTTGAATAATCAGTAGGGACTTGTCTGGCTATAATTTGTTTTTGGAAGTCTGTTAGCTAAATCAGAGGCTCAGATAGAAATGCAGAACTGAGGCACATTACGTGAACTTAATTGTTCCAGGCTGTGTCTGATGGGCCACGAGTGCATTATATGGAAGCATTAATTCACCTGTGACATAATCTTTGGCCTCATCTTACTTATGTTGTGGCAAGAAAAATCATCTGTGTTTTCCTGAGAACAGCAGTGAGGATCTAAGCAGTCTATATTGGCAGCATGTTACCCTCCTGCCAGCTGGGGAGTTTTTAACTGGCTTCCTCTCTTCAGAGGTCATGCTGAGATACCTTCTTAGGATGAACTATGTCCATGTTCACAAATTACCATGACAAGAGACTGGAAGCGACTTACCAGTAAGCACTATTCAGGCCTCTACAGTCCCTGAAGCTGGGTACAGCAGTGTGCTCTTACATTCCGATGTTGTTGGTTGCGTTACATGGGGGCATTTGACGTATGGGACACGTTTATTCTATCCACATAATTCTTTGTATATGTGTGACTGATTGTACTGAATAACTATGTATTTGGCAGTTATTGCACAATTCTGCTTTAGTCTGTTCTACGGTAAAACCTGCTGGTTGGAGATGCTGGGAAGGAGACCTCCATAAGGTGATGCTTGCAGGGATTTGTCCTCTAGTGATCTTTCAGTTCTTCTAGAGCTCAGGGAACTGAAGCCAAATCCTAATGCTGGCATCAAACACTGGCTACTTAGAGTCACAAAATGCCTCTGGATGTGTGAATCACTGCCTAGGATCAGTTGTTCCCTTTATTAACTTCCATCATCCCTTCTTGTCAGAAAGAGGATGGGGAAAGTAGATAACTGTATTTTTAACCAGAATAAAATGAAAAAAATAAACTTCTTTTTAAATTGGATTCCTTTTTGAAAGGTCTGCATCTCTCTACTGAGTTCAGTCCATCTGTGGTGGATGTACACAAGACAGAAGATGTAATTTCTTGTAATTCTGGGAAAATCTCTCCATTACCAGCAGTTTCGTGCCTGGAATCCCAGTAACAGAACTGCAACATGGTGAGCACTGAAACATGCACTTGCTATAGAAATATGATTTACAGAAACATCCAGTGAATAACGGACTTGATGACTAGAATTCTGTTTTCATTAACCTGCTGTAAATAAAGAGGCTTCTTCCCACCAGAATTGATTGAGGTGTCTGTGATGCAGAAAGGGCTTCAGGGAGCAGGTTTCATTCTACTGCTTGTATAAGAGCAAACAGCTGTCGTTACGAAGGTGACTGGACTGGGCAATTTGATTGCTATCAAATCAAATAGACAGCTGTTCTAATAGCAATGTTTTATTAAAATCACTAGTACCATACTGAGAATAAATTGTTTAAAACAAATCTTCACCGGGACCGCAAAATCACATTGCCTTTAAAACCCACTGATTTTTAGTAAATAATACATTTGAAATGATTCACATATGAATATTTTTATTAGGCTTTTTTTCCACACATCCAAGATTGCAAGAATGAGAGGTAGAAAATTCTTTTCTTTGCTGAAAGCTGATGTTCCATACTTAGAACCCCATGCCTCTGGGCATCGAGAGCCAGGCTTGAGGAAAGCGCCACATGTTGTGGGATTTGTGGCCTGCTGCTTCAATTCATTGTATTTTTTTTTGTATGTATTTCTGATGCATTTTCCCACTGTTGCTTATTTCAGGAAATAGATTGGACTTTTGCACGAGGAATATAGCTGTGCATTTGCTTAGAAGAAAATGAGTCATTCGGAGGCAGGCCTTTGCCTGTACTAGAACTGTGTACATGTCCAATAGCAAGCTGATTTGAGTATGCTGATAGTTTGCCCAAATAAAATTTACAAATATTTTTTTTAGGAACAGTCATGTCAAAAGACTTTATTTCTGTCATGATGAGTATTTTAGCTGTATCTTGTTTACGTATCTAAACCTTTTATGAGAAAAGGGACCAAGAATTGATCCCAAGTCAATGCATCTCTTATTTAGAATTTTTCATCCTCTTTTCTCAATGAACTGTGTTTTTAGAGTGTGTTCCTTTCCTTCATGTCTACTATAAAGCAATGTTACTGGAAAATGTTAAGGAAAGAAAATTTTGAAAAAAAGGTAAATATTGAAGGGAAGGGTTTGCTTGACCAACCTTCCATAACCAGGTGACCCACCTATAGGATGAAGGAGGGGCTGTAGATGTTGTCTACCTGGACTTTAGTAAGGCCTTTGACACCATCTCCCACAGAATTCTGCTAGAGAAGCTGATGGCTCATGGCTTAGGCAGGTGTACTCTTCACTGGCTTATAAACTAGCTGGATGGCTCTGCCCAGAGAGTTGCGGTGAACAGAGTTAAATCCAGTTGGTGGCCGGTCACAAGCAGTGTACCCCAGGGCTCGGTTTTGGGGCCAGTCTTCTTTAACATCTTTATCAATGATTTGGATGTGGGGATTGAGGGCACCCTCGGTAAGTTTGCAGATGACACCAAATTGAGCAGGAGCGTTGAAGGTAGGAAGGCTCTGCAGAGGGATCTGGACAGGTTGAATTGATGGACTGAGGTCAATGGTATGAGGTTTAACAAGGCCAAGTGCTGGGTCCTGCATTTTTGTAACAACAACCCCAGGCTTGGGGAAGAGTGACTGGAAAGCTGCCTGGCAGAAAAGGATCTAGGGATGCTGTTTGGCTGCTGGCTGAACATGAGCCAGCAGTGTGCCCAGGTGGCCAGGAAGGTCAACGGCATCCTGGCTTGTATCAGAAATAGTGTGGCCAGCAGGAGAAGTACTCAGCATTGGTGAGGCCACAGCTTGAGCACTGTGTTCAGTTCTGGAGCCCTGACCACAGGAAAGACATTGAGGTGCTGGAGCAGGTCCAGAGAAGGGCAATGAAACTGGTGAGGGCAACAAAACATGGAGAACAAGTCTTATGAGGAGTGACTGAGGGAACTGGGATTATTTAGTCTGGAGAAGAGGAGGCTGAGGGGAGAGCTTATTGCTCTTTACAACTACCTGAAAAGAGATAGTGAGATGGGTGTTGGTCTTTTCTCCCAATTAACTAGCAATAAGACGAGAGGAGATGGGCTTAAGTTGCACCAGGGGAGGTTTAGATTGGATAATAGGAAAAAGTTCTATACTGAAAGAGTGGTGGGACATTGGAACAGACTGCCCCGGGAGGTGGTGGAATCACCATCCCTGGAGGCGCTCAAAAACCATGTAGATGTGGCACTTCAGGACATGGTTTAGTGGTCATCATAATGTTGGGTTGATGGTTGGACGTGATGATCTTAGAGGTCTTTTCCAACCTTAATAATTCTATGATTCTAATTCTCACTGTCCTCCTTTTCATCCCTGACTTGTTCAGCTGTAAGAATAATGTTAGTAGCTTGTCTGGTAGGAATAGGAATATATACTACTGTTGTCAGCCACTCTCCGTGTGAGACCATTGGAGACCATAAGGTTTGGCTAAGGTGAGCAGACTATACTGAGTAATATGTATTTGTGTCAGAGAAGGAGAGAGCAGGAGGGGAAGAAATGCCTTCTGGGACGAGCGAAGGAGATCATTTACAGACTTCTGAGCAGCAGTGGTGCTAATATCCACAAGGGCTGCCTCTCCACAGCTATGGAAATTTACGTTATTATTTTTTTCTGATGAGGTCCTTGAATAATTAAGATAGTTAATCTCTTTCCAGGAAGCTATATGCTTTCACTTCTAGTCTTCCTCAGCTTGTATGCTTTAATTGTATCCCTTATAATCATCATAGCATACAGCAAAAGAGTAGACTGGAAAATATGAAGACTCTAAGAAGCCAGTGTTTCAAAACTCAGCATTTCCTCAACATTTTAAAGTTTAACCGAATTTATTTGTATAGATAAGTAGTAGATTTTTTTCCTTGACCTCTACTGTGAATTTAGGAAGCGGAACTGAATGAGAAGTGTGTGACATTCTCATTTTCTGAAATTTATAAAATAGGGCAATTACGTACTTATTTTTATCTCTAGATTGGGTTTTGCTAGATCATTGGCTTAACAACAGCAACTGCTTTGGGGATCTGGACTGTTGAAAGCAGTGGCAGTTCTAACATGTACTGGGCTTGGAGTGCAGGTGACCAGCAAGAGCAGGCTGGCTGCTTTCTGGGTGTGGATTGCAGTGAGGTTTTACTGGACCTTTGGGTGTATGGTGAGTGCAACGCAGCCAGCGTGGCATGGGCAGCTGCTCCTGCTAATGGGGATGTAGTATTAAATGGTTCTATGGGCAGAGGAGGGATGGAGACTTAGACTCTTCTTTATTCCTAGAGTAAATTCATGCTTGGTGAAACTGTCACGTCACCAGATTGATGCAGAACCCTGACACTTCTCCAAGAGCTCTTTTGGTGACAGGAGGCCAGCCGCCTAGCTGCAAACTTCGTGTCCCCCCTATAGACATTGTTGGGGCTCCCTGAGGAGTGATACGATCTGTAGGAAGCAGAAGTGACAGAGCCATGGCATTTTCTCACTGTCCTGGGAGGTGGATGTCAGACTGGCCTCTTTTTGAGCCAGGGATCTCCACAACAACAGCAGCAGCAAGTACTGGGTGCTGTGTTGCAGGGAAGCGAGACCTGAGCCAGATGAGCCCAGGCGCTGACAAGGCAGCAACCAGGGGCTGGGGTGGGTTCCCTGAACTGTGCTCCTGCTTCTCTGCAGCCCAAAAGGTTGGGGAACCATAGTCAGCTTTCTCAGGAAATAGCTGGAAAGAAGAATAATTTGGGAGATATTTCCTCTTCTTTTGAAGACATTCTTAAGGGTTCGTGACACAAAGTTCATTTGCTTGAAAAATCCTAGATGGCAAGGTTAAAACACAGTATTATTCAATGAACGCTTCCTCCACTCTCACCCTGTTTCAGTGGCTGCTGGTGAAGCTGCAGTGTGGTGACTCACCTTCAGGTGCGAGCACAGGCCAGGTGTGCGGGATGTGGAAGGAAAACGAATGGAGGCTGGATTTGCTCCTCGTGTGCTACTCCATCTGCATAGTCACACAAGCTGCTGCACGACTGACGGTTCCAAAAAGCAGATACATGTCCTCCTGTGTGGGCAAAATATCTGTGTCCAAACTGGATATAAGGTAGATCCTGGTTTTCTGGACTCATTGTTTAGTGTAATACTACATCAGACAGGAATGAGGGTTTTTTTAACTGCATGATGTGTTTCTGTGTTTCCTTCCTCTATACCCATCCTTTTCTTTACCTTCCTCATTTGTCTTCCTTGTTCATGTCAAAAAACTGGCATTTGTTTAAATGAAGGAAGAGTATTCTTGATAAGGAACCTTTTATTCTACTCATGGTGCCTTTCCCCTGACTGGGGCAAGGAGACCCAGGAGGAGCCATCTTTTGAGTGCCTCTAAGAAATGTCAGGCTGTTTGTCAGGAGGTAAGTATTTTGGGGTCCTTTATTCATCAAACGTGTTGCTATGCTTTTGGAAATCAGCCTTCTTCCCTCAGACTTGTAGCCTTTACTTTTTAATAGTGTTTCATCACAGGCACATACATCATTTAGCTTGGTTTTGCCGTTTAAATCTGGCCTGGGGATGTTCACCTGTTCTGAGTCATCATGGCCGTGTTCTTTCTGGGAGCTGGCAGCTAAATGTTGTATTTTACATGTATTTTCTAAAATGATACATGCCGTTAAATAAAATACTACACAGTTCATGCCATTCAAAAGAATATTTTTGCAAAATTGAGCACAAGACATTGAACACCAAATGTAATCGTGAGCCAAAAATCTGTGAAGTTTGGCTCCCATTCCTCTCACTGACTGTCATGTTTGTTCCAGACTCAGCTCTGATCTCCACACAATGCCATGCTAGTGGCATCACTTATGTTTCGGGTGATACAAAGGCAGAGTTTGAGCCAAGAAAGTATTCCTGTAAAAGGAATTATGTTTAAATTCCTTAGAGCTGGAAGCAGTGATGATGGTGGTGAAGTATGTTTGGAGAGGCTCTGTGATTTATTCTCAACATGTGATGCTACGTGTGAACTGAGTACTGTTAGTGAGGGAACACATTGTAGCCCTTTGTTAACCTTTCCTTTGAGTAAATTAGTCTCATCTGAAGCAAACTTTATGCAAAAATTATGTTCGGAGTAGAACCGATTTAAAATTTGACAGGAGCATATTAAATACTGAAATAGAGAAATCTTAGTTGTAAAATTTGTGACTAGAGTATAAGTGTTTTTTTTAATTGTGCAGAACAGGATGGTTTGGGCACTTTCTGTTGACACGTTAATGATTTAAAGCTCTTGGAGGTCATAAGAACTGTCCTATTTAATTTTTAACTGATCATAAAATTACCAGTTTCTGGAAAAGGCTGTGGTTATGGTAAAGCAAGATGTTTTGCACTGCTTAATCATCTCCGAAAAAAATGGATTTGGACTGATGTGTAATTAGTAATTTTTAAAATGTCTTTTCTCAAAACAACGAACAAGACTTCCCGTTGTGGTAAACTTAAATACAGTGTGTATTCATAAAAGCACATTTATACTTTGGAACCAAAGGAGAAACAAAAATTTGATCTGCCCTCTACTTCTTGTTGAACGTAATAATTGTGATTCAAATTTACTGGAGAGTGTGCAGTGTTATCAGTTATATTTCCTATGTGAAAAACTCTTCTCCAACCTAACTGTGGAAAGACTCATGTTCTGAAATTCTGCAAATTTACCAAGAATTACAGCTCTAAGACCCTCTTAACATTATTTACCATGTTTTTGATCTAAACAGAAGCACAAAAATACAGATTTTCCTCTCTGTGAAGATTGCTTGGAAAAAAAACCACTTTTCTAGTTAGAAAGGAGATTTGCTGTTTCTCAAAAAGAACGATTCTATCACTGTATGAAGATCACTAATGAGAATTTCTCTTTTAGTGTTTCAGCGCATGTGAAATATTTGTTTAACTAGCATGTGACTGTAGCATAAAAATATGAACTTTGAATAATCACCTTGAATCAATGACACCTTTTTTGGAAGGTCCTTTATACCTTCCTGACTCCTGTGAATATCTTAACAAATACCCTCACTGTATCATCTTTTGCAATACAGCTTCTCAGTATGTTGTATTGGTGTTTAAAAATTTATTTTTCCCAAACCTGTGACTCTAGATCAGCTTGCAATTTTCAAACACTCCACCAGTTTGGAGTGTTTGCATTGGAGCCAGAACCTTGGGCCAGGTCCAAATTTCAAAGCATGAAATCCACCAGCGATTCACAGATTCACACTTCATCACGCATTTTGAAGTCCCTCCATTGGCAAGTTGGAAGAGCACCTGGATGAACAGGATGCGCCAGGAGCCTCCAGCTCCTGTACCTGCCCCCGTAGCAGGAGCTGCCCTTTCTCATCTGCAAGAGCTCCGTGTTGCAGGGCAGCGACTGGGAGCAAAGACACTTCTGCTGTACTTTTTGTCTCTGTCCCTCCGCTACATGTCACGAAGGGTAGAGAGCCTAGAGAAACACTGTGGCTTTACCTAGAAAACAGGCAGGCCAGGCTGTGCTTTGACACTGTTTTACAGCTTTCAAATACTACCTGTTGTTTTCACTGCATGTTTTGGGGGCTGGGTTGTTTATCCAGACATTGACTGTTTTTCAAAAAAGTAATGCTAGTTCCTAGGCAACCTTAATGAACGGTAAGAACACGTTTAGCTTGTTTACTGTGATGTTTGGTTTATTGCAGTGGGCTGGCTTAGTTTATTAACACTGAACTATGTAGCTATGAGGATGAGAACAACGAACCACCAGAGGATCACAGCATGGTTATCAGGCCTTTTTTTCTTTAAAGTGTTTTTATTAAATAGGTTTATACTGTTAAATTTTAACACCAAAAAGTAGCAGCACTTAGAGTGCTTTGATCTTTAGAAAATATGAATTACAGAAGGTGAGTATCAGTTACTTAAAGGCTCTTAGTGTACCTAGAAAGAAACATAAAAGTGTATAGACATGAAAACATATCTATATATACCTATATTCGTTGAATACTTCCATAAGCATGTGTAAAAAAAGCATGCTGTGTGTTATAATTGTAATTCAGAATTTTTTTTCTCTGAAGTACAGATCTGCATTTTTGATATGGTTGCAGGAGCTTAGACTATTAGGCTTAGGAGGACAATTCTGGTCATAATGACTGATGTTCTTAATTTTCTTCTCTGAAACACACATAAAGGGTCAGGATCACTCTGTTACACAGTCAGCAATCATTAGATGTTGAAATCATCTGATGGATGGTGTCAGCATGTTGAAATGTTGCTAAAATCAAAATACTAGCACAAAGATATATAAATCCTTATATAAATGTACTCAATTAAATACATGTGCTTCCTACAGGTAATAAGGGAGTGAGGCTGTATTTATGGACACATTTAATCACTAAGGTCAATTTTCAGAAGAGTCTGGAAAACACTGTGTGTTTCTGCCATTCCCAGTTCGTATTCAGCCCAGAGTGTGTTTTTCCTGACCAATCTGCAAGGATTAGGTTACCTGTTTTCTGAAGGAAGAGCTAACACAGCCCACTGGAACAGTGTTGTACTACTGAAGGAATGTAGATGGCTTTGGTGTAAAACATGCTTATTACCTCCCTGTTGTGGCATGTAGCTCTAAAACATTAACACATACAAATCTCAGTGAATTGATACTACTCTATAAACCTCTGTTTGAAAGGGCCAGGTGTGTGTCTTTGTTCACATTTCAATAAACTGCTCATAGGTATCACAATTCTGCATGTTCTTCAAGAACTCTTATTTCTTTTGCAGTATTTAGGCTTTTAGCATCGAGTACAGGGTTATAACTGTAAGATACTTCAACATTAGGGCAAAGAGAATTCATACAGGAAAATGTAGCTGTGTGATGTAGTAACTCTTGATCAATTCACAGAATCAGCAACATTCTTGGTCATTTACCTTGTATTTGAGCAACATGAAATCAGCACAGTATACCTTGTTCCGATTTTTTTTTAGGGCCAAAACGTGCCATTCTTTGTCACAGAACTGTATTTTGTTTTCTAGTTTTCCTATTTATTTTTATAGGCCTGTTCAAGCAAAAAAGGTAGTTCCAATTTGGAGTGAAGTGGAAGGACCTGGTATTTTTACTTACCAACAAGTTACAGCTGTATTGAGCTCCGCAGACTTGCGTATAGAGAAGCTGGCAGGACAGGAGCTCTCTGATGTATCTGGCAGGTCTCACTTCCACTGCAAGCTTTGACACAAGAATCCAGAATTTAAGAAAGTCACAGAAGCAGGAGAAAGAACATTTTGTTGCCTCACCAAATAATATGCGTACAATGGGTTTCAAACTCTGACAATCTCGGCCCAGACTGTGTTGGTTGCATTGCAATTTAGGATGTGAGTCTGCTTCTCTATACCGGACTGACTACCAATAGCACCCATGGACAGATTTTCAGAACTGGGTGAAGAAACATGCTATGTGGCTTTTGTGTTCTTTTTGCTCTGTCTGAGGCAGGGATGAAACAGGAATGGCAGGTGCTGGCTATAGGTTACTTAAGGAGCTGGAATCTCAGAGGTTGTTAGGACAGCACTGCTCTTAGACAGGCTGCTCTGAGGCAGAGCAGGACCTGACTGTGCATTCCTCAAACTGTCATCCACAGGCATCTTGAGAGGAGGCCTTCTGCAACCGGCTTGCTACTTCGTCTTTTGTAAAGGCTATTCCACCTTTCAGCAGGGATCATGTCCCATCTCTTTTGTTACCTTTTCCTCTCCTCTTCTGTTAACTGTGTTTGTTTTTTCTTCCTTGTGATTTTGCTGCCTTAGCACCTCTGACACTTTTTTCACTGAGGGAGGTCTTATAGGATTTGTCTGCCTCTGCACATTTTTTTGGGATCTGTCCTGCTTGCACGCTCTGAAGGAAGTAAGAGCATAGGGCTGGTTTGTTTGTTTTTAAGAGCTACTTCAAAAGAGCATTAGCATTGTAGAGAAGCCTGCAATAGTCAGGAAATGAAAGAGAAGGAAGAACATCAATTCACAAGCAAATATTTTGTCTGCTTCCATGCATTCTCAGTTAAAAAAGCCTCATGGTTTTGTTTCATTTTTTTCTTACAGTACCCCAGTATCTTAAAGCAGCGTTAAGGTTCATGAATCTAATAGAAGTTTTTGAAGTGCTTATCATTTCCTTCTGTATAATTGCTAAGAAAAGGGAGTAGGTGAATCCCAAAACCTAACACAGGACTGATCAGGATGAAAATTGGTACCCAAATACCAGTGTCAGGTGTCTTTGGATTGTCCCCAGATGTGTTAAATTAGGGTAAATGAAAAGGAAGTGCCTTGGGTTCAGCTGAGTGGCAACCTGCCTTCTTGGAGATAGGTCTTTTGCTATAGACGGATCACAGAGACAATGTGAGCAAAATAAAAGGACTAAGGTCGTATTTAACATGTTTCTTCCTATTTTTAGTGATATTTGTCTATTCTGTGCTGGAGGTGGGGAAACTCAACAGTGAAAACAAGAGTTCAGCTGAGGGCAGTAGGATGTTGATAAATGGAGCTCATAGTAAGACTTTAGGACAACTTTTTTACCTATGGAAACAGAGCAGGCAGTCCTGATTAGAAGGTTGTGAAAACTATAAATTATTGTTATTTTTTCCTCTCCTTGTCCATTTTTCTATTTTACTTTGCTGAAATCTCACCAATGCTGACAATATTCTGTCCCCAGTGTCTCCAAGATTCATTTTGAGCCTTTCTTGGGAGGCTTTTGTTAAAAGAGCCAGTGCTTTTGAGCAACATTGAATATTTTCTGTAACTTGGTTTTGAGTTGTTTGTTTGGGCTTTTTTGTTATTTTTTGTTGTTATTTTTTGGCAGCTTTTTTTTTGCGTTCTTATATCACCTAAAATATGGCTTAGAAGAAACCAATCTGCTTTGAAGGAAGCTCCTAATTCTGTTTAGGTTAACTGAAAGTGGTACCATGAGGTTTAATTTGCCTTACTAGTGAAAGTCGTAAGTCAGAATTGAAATGCTGCTGCAGGCGAAACTGAATTTACTCGAACAAAATTGGCAGAAACAAATAACAACAGGATATTATTTAAAATGTTATTTTATTAGAAAAAGTGGTGAAATTGGTCAAGAATAAAATATAAATGGAAAAAGAACTCATCAAAAAAACCCCGATTTCTAGAAAGAGTAGCTACCTGTTCAGACACCTAAATTCTATCACTGTGTAATTCTCATGTCTTTAAATGCAAAGGGAGTATTCATGTTCATATAACATGTTCTTTTTTCTTATGGCATGAATCTATGGAAAAAAGGTATGAGCCACTACCTGATGTAGTTCCTGCTGTTCTATGTTGTCTTTGGGATGCCTGTAGTTACTGACTGGTGCTCACCAGTTTTGTTTGGTTGGTTTTGTCCATTTTGTGTGCTGCGTTGGTGTAGTAGTATTTTTTTCATGTGCCTCAGCTTACCAGTTTGTTGGCAACTATTTGGATTCGAGATACCTTATGCTAGAGCTACACAGTAACCCAATGGGGTGGTGTGAACAAAGAACTGTGATAGCTCAATTATTGCATCCAGAAGGCAATTTGCACGGCAGCTTTTGTTTGAAGCTTTTCACAAGCTGAAAAATTGCTTACAAATCCAGAAGAATAAACCAGTTCTGCTCAAATAAGTGTGAAGACACAGATACAGCAGCTGGGGAACAAAAATATTTGAAATGCATAAAAGGTTACAGGAAAGGTTTGGAAGATAATACCTAGAGGGAATCAACACTCTGCACCTGGGGAGGACAAGCTCGCTCTTCCAATCTCATGACAAACAAAAAGCTAACAGCTTCTAAGAGTCATGGGTAGAGCCTCTCCGATATTTGAATATGACTACTGAAACTCTCATCTGGGAGAGCTGAATGCTCAAATTCTGTCATTAGTTAGCGGGGACTGGAGTGTACATGAGGTATGATGAGCCCTGTCACACCAGGGGAAGAGTGCCAGCTGGTGGAATGGCTGGATGAGCTGGTTTTGTTTTGAAAGTGATAAAACAGTGTGTTCTGAATGTAACATCTTAGATGTAACAGAACAAATGGGTTCATGTTATTTTGTGGAGAGATGAGAGATAAGCTCACCAAGGTAAATCTACGTGCCTTGCTTTAGAAGATAATGGGAAGGTGAAGTGCTGGGGTCTAAACCCCAAGACCTGAAGTGAACTTGACACCTGGATGAATTTCACAACCAGGTAAAAGGGGCTAAGGCTGCCCAGGTGCCTCCTGTTGGAATCAAGGGCAAGACTGGGTTGGCCTCTGTGTTTGCCACCAAGATCTTTTAGCTCTGCTGCTGGCTGCAACCCAGTAGGTGTTGAGCGGTGGGGACACATGCCATGCCAGACCTTGATATGAGGGATGAGCCCTTCTGTTGTAAGAGGGCCATCCAGGAGGGGAGGCCAGGCCAAGCACACCCTGAAAGGCTGAGAACTAAAGTAGCAATGTGAAACAGCTGCCATTTAGGTGGTGATGAGAGGGTGGAGATAAAAGGCCAATAGAGCTCCTTATTGAGAGTTGCTACTGGGAGCTGCTGCTGGAGGGGTTTGTGAGAAGTTTTGTGGAGTCAAGGACAAGGAGGGTAATGGATTAGGTAATGTATTCTTTCTGGTATTTGTTGGATTGGTTTGTGTCTGGCTATGTTGGGATATGGGGCATGGTTGATATCTCTTTATGTCATTGTATTTTTGGCTCAGTTTGCCTTTTCTTCTGTTGTGTCACCTGCAGTGAGTAGGTTTATTGCTTCCTTTGTTCCCCCCCGTGGTCGGCCAGACTATATCATTTTTCGGTCTGTAGAAATAGATAATAAAACCTGTGTGAGTTTCTGTGTGTTTTCTGCTGATGGCTGTGGCCTTTTTGCTGGGCTATGTAGTTAGCGAAACAAAAGGAAAACAAGAGAGGAACTTGCTGAGGGCCTATTCTGATAGTGAAAATAAGAGGAAGCAGAAATCGGTCGTAACTAGGATTCATTAAAGAGAGTAAATGTTGTCGGCTGCAGAAAAATGCAGCCCTCTTCAGGGTTAAATTCTCCAACTCATGAGGGGCTTGAATAGGCCAATCTCCAGCTGGATGATGAGAAGCTACAGCTGCAAAACTTGAGTGATAGAAGCAATGAGTGAGAGGTCAAGCAACTGAAAAGAAACAGGCTTTCTAAGAGGTGAGCATGTGAAATGCCTGTTCTAGAGTAGGGGAATAAGTTTGGTTTTGGATTTTTTTTTTTTTATATAAAAATGTAGGTGGCTGGAGGAAATGTAAACATGTATCTTACTTCAAAAAGATTTGATACTGCTCGTAGTATGTGTGGAAAACCACTCCCTCAACAAGGCATACAGTCATTAAGACTTGGAGCTGACCTGCAGAAACATAATGATACTCTTTCCTTAAATACAATCAATATAAGAAAAATACTCAGATGCTGTGCAAGCGCTTGGAGAAAAATGGATGTGGTAATCCAGGTAAGAAATGTGGAACTGAATGAAATGTGGTCACTGTTGTGGTGGTTTTTAGAAGTAATTGCATTAGAACCATTATGTACTTGGAAACTGAAAATGTAACTAGGGATTAAGTGCATAAATTGCTGTTGTGTTTCCAAAAGGTAGCCCAAAAAGGAGTGGCAAAACCCACATTTTTAGGATAGGTAGCAAATTGCTGTGCGTTTGAAAGATGGAGAGGTCAGGAAAAGGACCCATAACTTGTCAGGAGTCCTGAGAATGCAGTAGGTAGGTGGTAAGAAAATACATTTTCTATCAGCCTTTCTTAGGCAACTTGCACTCTACCTGTGTAGTGGTAACCAAGTAACTGCGGTCTTGGATGCAGGCATGTATGAAGTACAACTTGCTACCAAGTCCAGACTCTGCTTTCAGAGAAAGCTGAATTTTCTGGGTTTTTTTACACAGACTAATTGTATACCTCTGTAAATGCCTGGGGATTTGGATGTGCTGCTGATTTGTGTAGTAAAATGCTTTATATATAGCATCTTCTTTTCCTACAGAAATACTACCTCTGGTTCTTTGGATTATATTTAGAGTTTAGAAGAGAGGCCCTGGCCAGTGCTTGTAGGTTTGTACTCTCCATTTTAATTTAGGAGCTGTATAGAGTTCTAATGACTCATGTGTTCTGTGTCTGCTGAGGTCAGTCAGCACCTGTTTGAAATGAAACATAAGCATTGCTGCTACAGTGTTGTCCTAGAGTATTGGCCCTATTCCTTCAACTGTGGTCCTACTTCTGCTTCCTAAAATTTACTGACAGTTTTGATGGATACAGGAGTTGCCTCTTGTTTCAGAGCATGCTTTTCACTTTGTGGTAATGGCAGTCATCCACATTCAGGTAGGCATGAGAACATGAATTGCAATATTCAGATAGTCTTTGATCTCTCTGGTTCCCTTATGTAGGGTACAAGTATTCTAAAGTAGACTGAAGTTAATAAACTAAACTTTATAGAGTAGACTTGCTTAGAAACAATGATTACTGGGAAGTCCTGAACAAGTCCGGGTTTGGTCAGCAGATATTTATCAAAAGCATTTCTGATGTGAGGCTTGCCGTGAGCCAGACGCTACTGTAATCAGCCATCTCCTTTCAGTTTGGACAAATCTAAACGCGCTTGTTTTGCTGACTAAAATGTACACAGTCAAGTTTATTTTCCTTGGATTCTCTCTAATTGATGTGTCATATAATCACCCATGCTTTGTTTGTTTCCCCTCCTTGTTTCCCTTCACGTACACAGGGAATGCATCTTCTAAAGAGCTTCACAGACTGGTGTCTTTCTTTACTTTACAAAAAAAAAACAAACAAAAAACTCATCAAAAAAACAACTAAATTAAACTTCTGTTAGTTAACTAAATTGCTCTAGTTCTCTAATTCTGCTGCACATAAACTTGTTGAAGTTGGCTTTGCATCCTTAGATTACATGATTATTTTGCTAGTTCTGAAACTTTACCTTTGTGAGGTCTCCCTTTTTAATTTTGTAGATGAGGACTTGGTAGCTGCTGGCTCAAGAAGCCAAGGTGCATATTTTGTCCTTGTCTGAGGCTCGGAGGTCTTACCTAAAGTCCACTGAAATTAAGAAAAAGGTTTCATTAAGCTTTGGATCCCATAAATCCATGTGTCCTGGAGGATGTATCTGTTATATAAACAACTAAGATGGATACAGAAATGCCTCACAGATAGGATTGTCTAAACTAACGTGGAAAGAGATATTAACCGTGTGATCTGTGTTATCAGCTGTGATTTCAGCAATGGTAAGTGGCAGATTAAATTCTCAGTGGAATTTTCCTTTCTTCTTTCAGGCAGCGCTTGCAGCGTGCACGTCCCCTCTCTAAAGGACACGTTGCAATGAATACATGTCAGTTGTTAGCAACAAAACCGTGATTCTGTCAAGTTTGTGCCATATAAAGTTTCTATTAAAAGGGGACTGTGGAAAGAAATTGGCAGAAGACTCCCCCTGCCCCCCATTCCTCAAGAAATTAATGAGGAATGACACCTCTTTTCATAATCTTACTTTGTATTGAAAATATTGGAGCACTTTAAAGATGATAATTAGGCTTTATAACAGATCTGAAAGTAGGAAAAAATTGTTTTGTTCACTTCTAAAACATAGCAAGTTCCAAGTGGCCAATGATAGCTATTTTAAAGCTAATTGTGATGCTATGAAATGATCTGAGGAAGGAAATTTCACATGTAGCAACAACCAAAATTTTGGCGAAAATTAGGGAGAAAAGCAGTAATTAATTGGAAAAAATTGCTTGGAGCCTGGTGTTAACAAACCAAAATGTCAGAGAAAGTACCATGAATTTCATGCTGACTATATGCAGAAACGCCCCTCAAAAATTTTCTTCTTACCAGCGACAATTTTTATATGTTAATAAATTGTTTTATAAATTGACTCTGAGATGTAATTATAAATATGGTATCTGGCACCAGCAATCTGATATTGCCTTGCAGCAATACTTTTGAAAGCAAACAACTACTACATTCAAAAACAGGAGCAAGATTAATCTATGCTGTTCCTACAAAGTCAAATGATTATAAATGTTCTATTGGCTTAAGGCAAAATCCTTCTTCTCTGTCACTGTGCAGTGTGCTAGTGGCTGATTGAAGGGTGCGGGAGCAGAGGGTGTTTTGCGAGGGTGGGGGTTAAACGTTACACGTACGCACGTTAATGCTAATCCGAAAAGAAGCAATCAATGCACCCCCTGCTTCCACCTCAGCATCTGCTCCCTCTCTTAGGAGCTTCAGAGTAGGTGGTTGGAATATGAAAAGGTGTGTTAGCTCACACTTCCCATGCAGCAGTAAATGTGTAGTACGTGGTGAACTACCCCAACTTGGGCCCCAGTTCACTTATAGCCTGGTCTACAGTCTGCTGTCAATAAAGGGATTTGTTTTAATTTCTGTAAGCCGTGGGCCAGGTCCCCAGTGTTTAAAAACAATATTAGCTGATTTTTTTCCTTTCATTTTTAATACATTGAGATAGATTAAAATGTTATGATTATCTTCCCTGCAAATTAAATTTTGTTTCCAAAAGGTCCTAATCCTAGCTGGAAGCTTTCTGGAATAACGATATTGAATGAATGTTAATGGTACTTAAAATCCATGCAATTAATATACTTAAAGACTTAGAATGATAGATGTTGTCCATAAAGTCTGAAATTGTAGGAAGGTTATATACACTTCAGTCCGTGTTTAACTGTGTATATTTTAATAAGATTTTAAATTTCTGGTGTGCGTTTTTATTTCAAAGAACAAAACAATTATGTACAAAAGGGATTTATAAACGTAAAAAAACCCCTCACATAAAACTCGCAATGTGCACTAATGTTTATTATCCTAATTACAGTGGTCCCTTTTGAGGCATGCTTTGGTGTAGAATAATTAATTTTGATGCCTGCAGCTTAAGATGTGTAACTTGCTTCCGCCAGTTTTCTTATTGTAGAGCCCACAAGGGTGGAAACCGATGCTTAAGTATATTTTGTTATTCTAATCAGTCTTTTCATATCTTTAGAAGCCCTATCTGCCTCTGAGAGATCAGAGCGTACAGTGTTATTCAAGGTTAATATGAATGATCTCAGTTAAAAAGAAATGTAAAAGTTCCCTAAAGCATACAGGAATATGGAATTGGATTCATTTTGCATCAAGTTGGCTAGCAGATCTTTGTGTTTTCAAGTGCAGAACTATCTTCTTTCCTCAAATCAGGGCTAGTGTGTTAACATCGGGCTAACTTTTGCACACTTGCTTTAACGCGTAGGTTTTGAAGTTGATTTTGGAAAGGTGTTATCAATTCAGAAAGGGTTTGAAGGCACTCACAGTAATTGTGATTGATGGGGATATCAGATACTCATAAATACTTGAACATTGGAAAAAGCTTTGAAATAGTGACAACCCGCCTGGGATTAGTGAGGTGCTGTGAGTGCTGCCAGCTTCTTCCTCACCAGTGAAAAATGCAGAACACTGGAGGTTGGGACATAAGTGGGAAGAGAAGATATGACCCAGTAAGGTAGGTTTCTTTTCCGAATGTGGTAATTTGATTTGAGTGTCTTTTGGCTCGTGGCAACTCCACTATTGAGCACCTTGCAACTTGTGCTATCTGGATGTTGCAGGTGGAGCCAGATCCCGTAGTACCTGATGATATGCTGAGAACACTGAAATCAAAGCAGCTGCCAGAAATGCCAGTCTTGATGAACTGCTATTGTCTTTAAGTCTGTTTCACAGTTCTTGTTCCCTTCAGCCAGAAGGTTCTCAATGGCAACTGGTTTTCTCAAGACCTTTACAACTGCAGAGAAAGGGCTCTGCCCTTCCTTAATAAGCCGGAGTAGTCCACTGTAATTAGTCGTGTCTCCAGGTGCTCCCGCTTAGCTCAGTGCTGGTAAGAGTAAAAATGTTGCCTATACCAGCAGGGAGAGTAGGAAAACAAGGCAGGCAAAATAAAATGAAAAAATATTTTAGCCATTTGTAAAAATAGATTTGAAGGAGATTACGATGGGGACATACATGCGCTTTTTAAATGCACTTTTTGCCAGAGATTTATATATTGTTTGTATACTTTTAGTGGGGAAATAGACATTGTGATTTTTTTATTACTGTTTTTTTATAATTCAGTTTGTCTCATCTGTGAATATAAGATGCCATCCTTAATTAATCTTTGAGAGTGGCGAGAGAACTTGGGATCTATTTTTCTCGGATTATAAACTTTCTCTTATGCCTTTATACACTGGGAAACTTGGACTGGAAAAGATCTGGGTAGCTGAGCATGTATCACAGGTATTTTAGCCTTATTTTTGTTTATTGTCCTTTTCATTCTCTTTCAAAGCATTCTTAGACTGCAATGTAACCCTAGTTTCCTGCACCTAGACCAGGAAGAGTCTAAGTCCACATAACACGAATGATGTGTAAAAGTTCAGATTATTACTAAAAGGATCTCAAGAGAAAAGGCTGCAAAAACTAAGTATGAGTTTAAAGGGAAGGGTTTTGTTTCTACCTTTGATGTCCTATCTGGGTAAATCTTCTGGCTTTTTGGAGATGTTTGGCTCTCTTGTATGGTTCAAGGATTAGGAGCTATGTGGTAGCAAGATGTAGAATAACTAATGTTTCTACTTAAGGACCTGACCTCAGTGCTGCCTCCTGGAGTAGGTAATGCAGATTCTACAGAGAGAGTAAGTAACTGACTTGCAGTGAAGTAATTAGTTTCTTATTGTTACAGACTTATTTGCACCCATGAAAAGATGTAAAGTGCGATTTCTTTTCTTGTATTCTGAGATAAAATTTGAAGGTTTTTAGACAAAAGCACCAACTTGTTAGTAGTGCTAGACAAGAGTCAGACATCTGGAAGATCATCAACCCTTGGAGTCTTCATGTGGCTAAGAGAAAAATGACGCGCTCTTCTCAGCACTGCTGAATGTTAATAGAGAAATGCTATTGAAATGTCAGTTAAATCTTATTTTTTATTGCTTGGTGTAAACTCTGTATTCTATTAATGACTTTAGATGAACAATAAGGGATTGAAGGTACCGGCTTTGATTATTCCTCCCAAAATTAAATCTTCAGATTAGATCATCTCTTCCAAAGAATGTATGTTAATGACCTGTGAACAAAATGAAGCATGTGGTCTGGTACTTCTGGTCACATTTTTGTAACTGAAATTAAGTGAACCAGATATGGTATCATGCAGGAGAGGGAGAGAGAAGGATGGTTTTCTGTTTAGTTTACTGGAGTGGTGAAAGCACAACCCCAAAAACTTGTTCATCCTTTTGGTAAAATCTAGAGTGTTGCAAATGTGGGATGTCTCATGAAAATCTTGTCCCAATTTACCTTTGATCAATTATTGGTGTTTTTGTCAAAGTGAATTTCATAGCCTAGCTTGGTATCAACAAAATAATTGTTTCACTTAATGCTTAGAAAAAATATATTTGAGACTGGTTGGGTTGTGGTCCTGCCATGTTTTCTTTCGTATGTGGAAAAAATTCTCAAATGTGGCAAAGTGCACATCTGTTTACTTTACAGTAAGTTGTAAGAGAACTCCTCGTCAGCGTCTGTCTTCTTTCTGACCTCCTGGCTGTTCTCAGTTTGCTAATTAAAATGGGTAAAGGAGATACACATCTGGTTTTAATTATGTTTATTGCATAATAAATAGCAGATTCCTTTTACAGCAGTTTGTCAGAACACGTTGCATTGTTCTTTTACTGTGTTAAGGTATGTGGTGATTGTAGCCACAGTATTAGGGACGTGCTTGCCAAGGTGGTCAGTGGCAGCACCAGTTAGAGTTGAGGGTCAAATAAAAGATCCAGTGGGACTGCCTGCGGTTTGAGAAATACTAGCAAATTCAAAGGGAGTAATGCTGATGAGAGCTTTACTAAATATTAGAAATGCTTAAACAGTATTTGCTGTGTTCTGTTCTTCTGCCTCAGAACAATTAATACTCAACCTTAGTAACAAAATTCATCGTAAGGAATCACACTCCTTCAATCTCCTGTTCAGAATGTGGGTTTGGATGCACTGTAAAACTGAGTCGCTTCTGTGGAAGGTGGCACGTCACAGACTATTGCTAAATCTTCTGACCTTGAGTCCTGATGGAGTGATGAAGTCAGTGGTAGGCAAAAGTACTCTTACTTACGGAACTAATTTTTAGAAGATGCACCCTTCAAAATGTTCCATACAAAACAGTTTTTTTAGAATTGCTCAATATTTGGTTGTTCTCTATGCAAGGGACTGCAGAACATCTTGTCAATTTATGAAAGTTATTTTGTGTTGATGTGTTTTTCTACCGTGCATCGAGGTTAACTCTGGATATATACATATGCATTTGTTTCATCCTATCCTTTTTGTACCAGTTGTGATGAATCATTCTTATCTGATATCTTCTATTTATTGATACATTTTTTTTCTGCATCTGTCCAGATCACCTTAGTTCTTCCTCCTTGCTGTTACTTTCAGTGTTTCATTTAAGCTCCCTCACTCTCTCTGGACTCCCTCTGATCTCCAGCTGCAGTCTGTTGGGTCACTCCTTTGGTTCGTTATCTATCTGTGCTAGCTTGTCTCATCTACAGATGTCCTCACACTTGACATATGCAGCAAGAACTGACCAGTGTGAGTCCTGGCTTTCCCAGAGCTAACATGGCCCAGACAGCCTTATCTACCTTGGAGTTCAAGGTGGAATTTGCTGTTCGGCTTAGCATTGAGGTAGCTGCAGGAAAATGTTCAGACTTGGTTTCTGACAGAGCTGTGTAACATAGATGGAGGCCTCTGCTCCCTCTTTGGCTTTGGCCCTTTCATCACTTGTAGTCAGGGAACCAGGTTTTATTTTCTTATATCCAGGAATCATAGAAATATACGTTAAAGGAAATTTATCTATATTCCATTTTTCCTCTTGTGATGATTTGGTGCTGTTTTACCATCTATTTCCTAACATATTTATTTGCATGGCAAAATATTGTTTAATCTGTAGGTGACCATTGTGCGAAGTTTACTGTTATCTGGAGAAGATCCTGATCTGAAACACGCTCTTTCTTTTGTCCGTTCTTGCTTTTAGGAATTAGCTCTCAGAAAAATCACAATGTGTTATATGAGTTTTTAGCAGAATAACAAGTGTCTGCCTGACTGAATCATGCTGCATCCTGTGTGCTAAATAATCTTTTGGTTGTATTTATTAGTCTATGCACATCTTGCAGGATTGACTGAAGGACAGTTGCCCTGAAGTATAAATGGTCTGAATGTGACACTTAATGCATATGTAAGTAGGGTTGATAAATACTGATTTTACTAGATATTAGCTTTATAAATGGCTAAAATATGGCACTTGGCTCCAAAGTGAATCAGATTGTATTCTGGGCAAACTGTTCATAAGATTATATTTGCTTTAAAAAAAGGAAGTTTAAAAAAACAACCCTCATAAACCAATTAGCCTTTCATCGTTCTCTGAATCTTTCCTTCTTTCCATGCACGCCCTCAAGAGCATGTGCTGAGGAGAGCTCACTTTTCCTGTTGTCAGTAATATCTCTTCCTAGAAACTTAGTCCCCCTGAAACGCAACGGCTGAGTGGCAGATGTTGATTATTTTTCCCTGCTATTGGAGAAATTGCTAGTGCAGAACAAAGCAGAGGATTCCAAGCTAAAGAATAGGATGTCTGATTTTTCAAAGCCTGATTCTTATCAACTCTTCTGATTTTGGTGAGAAATCAGAACTGACTGAATACTATCTAGACTTATGGTATCCCAAATCATTGTGGGTCTGGCTATGATAGGGTTAATTTTCACAAGAAACTTGAAGGGGCCACAGCCAGGATAGCCAAAGAATGAGCCAATGGGATATCCGACAGCCTACTGATGTCGTGGCCACTATATAAGGGGAGGGCTGGTCAGGAAAGCGCTGGGTTTTGTGCCTGGGCACTAGGGCTGGGTGGTGTTTTGGCGAGCGCTGTGTTTTATGTGGCTAGCTTTGTGTATTAATTCAGTAGTATTGTTGTTGTTACTACTGCTGCTTCTCTTTTTGTGGTGGTCTATTAAACTCTCCTTATCTCAACTCATGGGGTTTTGCCTTTTTCTCCCGATTCTCATTCCGATACCACTGGAGGTGTGTGTGTGCCGGTGAGCACGTGGCCAAGTGGCACTCAGCTCATGGCAGGGCCTAAGCCACGACAGTCTCCTTGGAGCCCAACGTGGGGCACAAATGACAAATCTGACCAAAATGTGTTACAAAAAAAATGCATATAATAAAACTGTATTAGTTAAATAGTTCATGGTCACAATGTTGGTTCATTTGTTTGCATGATAGTGTCACATAAATCCTTGTGTACACTATGTATTTATTCCCTGTGGTGATGTTTATCATCTCTAGGAAATGGACCAAGACACTCATGTTGCTGTATTGGATATTGTCAGCTTATGATATACCTGGTCGTGAGGTTAAGCTGATATCTGTGGAGGAGAAGATAGTTCTCTGTCATCAGCATGGATTCACCAAGGGAAAATCATGTTTAGCTAATCTGATAGCTCTCTAGCAATGGTGTGACTGGTTGGGTAGATAAGCGAAGAGCATTGGATGTTGTCTACCTCAACTTCAGCAAGGTTTTTGACACTGTTTCCCATAACACCCTCATAGGTAAGCTCAGGAAGTATGAGTTAGATGAGAGGACAGTGAGGTGGATTGAGAACTGGCTGAACGATGGAGTTCAGAGGGTTGTCAGCAGCAGCACAGAGTCCAGTTGGAGGTCTGTAGCTTGTGGTGATCCCCAAGGATTCAGTACTGAGTTCAGTCTTGTTCAACATATTCATCAATGACCTGGGTGAAGGGATGGAGCGTACACTCAGCGAGTTTGCTATCATACAAAACTGGGAGGAGTGGCTGATACACCAGAAGGCTGTGCTGCCATTCAGCACCTGGAGAGCTGCGTGGAGAGGAGCCTAGTGAAGTTCAACAAGAGTGAGTGTAGAGTCCTGCAGCTGAGCTGGGATAACCCCACGCACCAGTACAAGTTACAGGTTACTGTGCTGAAAAGCAGCTCCATGGAGAAGGACCTGGGAATCTGGTGGACAGCAGGTTAACCATGAGCCAGCAGTGTGCTCTTGTAGCCAGGAAGGCCAGTGGTGTCCTGGGGTGTATTAGGAAGAGTGTGACCAGAAGGGTCTCCTCCCCTTCTACTCGGCCGTAGTAAGGCCACATCTGGAGTACTGTGTCCAGCTCTTGGAAAGCAGAAAGAGAAGGGAGCACAGCTCTAAGAAAAATAAGATTTACTGTTATCCACGATTTAGCGTTGCCTGGTTAAATGAAAGGGATTTTCTGCATTTTTGACATAACATCTCTTACTACTGAAGAGTGTGTTACATTTCTACTGTTAGAACCAGTAGGTTTATAGTTGATTGTTGATATGAGTGAGGACTATGGAACTGGTCTGTGTGTAATCAGTGACTTTGTAGGAATTTCAGCATGTACATGTGGCTAATTAACAATGATCTTTTGGCAATGCTGACCCTTCAGAAACTTCCACGTCATTTATCTGGTGATAAATGTCCATCAGTCTGGTTCTTTGATTTCTGTGCTTGCAACAGAAAGTAATACCACGTGAGCTGACAAACACCCTCCCTGAAGTTATACAGGACAAGCGGCATTTTCTGTTTCTAAACCCAAATCAGTTATTATTGATGCTTTCCTTCGAGCTGTATAGTGGTTTAAGTGAAAGAATAGGTGATGGTACAGAGCTGTAATCAACTGCTCTCCACAGGAGGAGTCATGTAGCTCACCAATGATTTTGTTAGACAATGTGAAACAGATGCATTTTGGGGAGCCATGCACCTTGCACTCCATCTCTGGTACCTCATTCATCATCTTTCTCCTCACAAGAGAAGGGACTTGGTGGTACCTGAGGTAAGGAGTCCTTGTCAAAGAGAGACTACCCCTTCACTGAGCAATCCCAGAGATGCTGTACATTGAGAGAAGGTCCATTTGAATGCTTATACCCGAGCTGAACAAGGCAGCACATCCTCTGTTGTGTACCAGGACGTGTCCTTGTGTGATGAACTGGGCAGCTGTGGCTGTCCTGTCACCTGTGGCATCGGTTCCCACATAACAGGAATAAATGCAAAGTCTGCCTGATGAACAGCATGATTCCTCCCAAGTGAGCTAGGTTTCTTCTGTGGATGAATAGATCTTGACAGTGTTTTAAAATGTTTGTGACCTGGATTGTTTCCAGAAAGAGCTCACCAGCAAGAGGGGATAATAGGAACTATGAAAAAAGTTTTTCTGATACTTGCTCCTCTTCATTGTTGGATGTCTTATGGGCTTTCTGGCAGTAAGTTTTATAGAGATGTCTGGTCTCTCATGCTCTACTAGGAGCTCTTGGTGGTCATCTCAACTTTGTTGCATTGCTCTTGTTCTCTTGTCAGGAATGACAGCAGCTACTAACTGATAAAAGCAAAAAATAAAGCGCCTTTTTTTTTTTATTTGCTCACTGAAATAGTTAAATATGTAGTTGCTTAAAAAGAGACCAAAGTAGGGCCTTAGACCTACATTTTAGTACTTAACAACAGCAAGTAATTATTATTACATCAGCTCTAACCATTAACTGTGGTAACGATAAAAAATTTTGCCTGGGTAGGGAAATCACTGTTGCTTGTAGGAATCCCTGCTCCCTGGTTTTCTCTAACACAAAGTGATGCCTCTTGTGCAGCAAGATGTCTCTCCTGGGGCTCCCAGGATCTATGACGCATCTTCTGTGCTTGTCTTGATATGAGTCTCATTATCTCTGAGGACAGTATGTTGTCATTACTGTCACATACACACATTGTCCTGCCAAACAGCTGTTAGGAATGTGAGATTCATGTTCTGCTACATTTATTTCACACTTCACACATTTGTTCTCACCTCCAAAGTACTGCACGATGCTGTATCTAATCATATTTTCGTTTGCAGAGAAAGGAGATCTGCAGAGCAACTCCCAGAGTGAATGATTTACATTAGTAATAAAATAACTTGGTATATTTGAGAAAGCAAATGAACTGGCTTTATTCTATACTAGCAGACTAAATTCTAAATTAATAAAAATTGCCTCATGATGATATATTGCAAAAAGCTGCTGATACAAAAGTTTAGGTACGTTCTGTATATATATATTTTTATACACATAAAAAACCTTGTCATATGCACCTTTCACGTGTATATACACATTCACATCTAATGTAACTTGACAGCTGCTGTTTGTATATACATCTATTTACATAAACACAAATAAAAAGGTTCATAAATATAACTGGGAAGGGCATGTTTACTTTCAATTGTAAAGCAGCATAAATGCCAGTGACCGGAGTCCGTTCTGCTACATGCTGTTCTAGAATCTGATTTGTCTGATTTATTTAATGAATTGCCAAATAATTAACTTCAGAAATACAAGAGACACCATACCGGTAACATTTCAGAATATGAAAGATTTTAAATATATTGTATTACCATGCTATTCAACATTCTGCAAAATAGGTCCCAAACAGTGAAACCTGATGGTAATTGGACATTATTTAAGGATATAACTCTGGACAGTTTTATTGTGTAATCTGTCTTCATTTGTGTGAGCAGCTCCATTGGTAAATAAGGACTTAACTTCATTTAACACCCATAAAATTCCTGATTGCCTCAAAGTTCAACAAAATTCTTTTCCAGTATGGTAAAGAAGGAGATTGTGTTTTGGTCCTTTTTTTTTTTATTACAGATGACTCAAAGAGTAGCTTCCTTTTAATGAGAGTTGGATGGCAAAAGGAAAGTGCTGGAGAAAGACAAAGACATCTCCAAAATGCATCAAAGTACCTTTCTTTTTTTTTTTTTGGAAACAATCTTGAGTGTTTTCTGTGACTCTTCTCTGTGCTTTAGTAGTGGATGTGAGAGAGCAGGCCTGCTGTCTAAAGAGATGAGAAAACCTTCCTTAGGGAGTAAAAAACCCCATGCAGCTATGTTGGCTTTTTTCACTCCCAGAATGGCCCTACCTTTCCGACTGCATGTGTGCTGCAGAGGTGGAGCTGTAAAATGCTGCCAAGCCTAATACACTGTAGGTCACATTCTTCATGCTTTGCTTATTGCTTCTGGGGAGTTATATTATGGGACCTGTATTTGACCCTACTTGGTGTTAGTTTGTGCTGCGTATGAGCAGTTGCCCAAGCTATCTTCAGTGGTGCAGCAGAAATATGGCCAGAATCAGGGCTTAGCAATTAAGCTACCTGTAGGTACCTGCTGTGTAAGCAACTGTGGAGCCAGTGCTAGCATTTGGGCTTTTTTTTTTTTTCTTTAAAGCAACTCCATGAAGTTTGCAAAGGGAACTGTAGATTTCCCAGTACTAGCCAAATAAAGAGTAATAGTAATAGATGTAATGATAATAGTAATAGATGGCTCATCTCTCCCCCTCTAGACTAATGCCACCATATCACTCCTGAAATTTCACAGATGGAAAGAAATAACTGAGTTCTATGGTTTGCAAATCTTCTAGACATAACAAACCTAATTTATTCCTTCAACTACAAGTCCTAGGTGCTTGCTACATGTGACTGTAGAATGACTGTATTTTATTTAAATTCCTAGTTTACCACTCTGAATCAAGAAAATAATTGCCTATTATTACTCTGAATAAAATACTCATTTTTAACCAGAACAACCCTTTGGATTTTCCTTTATCCATGTTTACCATTCAGTTACCAGATCTTTCCTAATGTGTCTGTGTCATGACAACACTGCCTTGAGTTCACTGTCTCCTCAAGCACATAGGGAGGAAGTCTACAAAACTGTGTGAGCGGACAAAAAGGTAGTAGATAAACTTCAGTGCAAGCAGTGCAGGCAACGCACTGTGGAGGGAACATGCCTGCATAATCTTGAACTTGGAGCTCGCAGTTAGAAGTCAAGAAAGAGGTCTTTGGGCTATCATTTACTGCTGCCTGAAATCATCTTATCGGTGTGCGTTGGTCAAAAGCCAAAAAATCTTGGGCATCCTCAAGAAGGTTATTGAGAGAGAGGCAGAGGCCGTTGCCTGTATCTGTTAGGGTGCTAAAGGGACTAGGCAGAGATGTGTACTCTGACATTCCTAATTACAGGTAAGATGTAGATACTGGGCAAGGCAGAGAGACTTCCCAGAGCATGTTTATGTGCTCTTCTCAATAGCTTCTCTCTGTGCTCCTGCGTGGAGTATATTTGCACAGTACAATGTATGCATCAGGGCCTGGTATAATCCCCCACATAATCAGTTTAAATCTTACTTTTGTCTTGAGTGGAAAAATTGGAACAGTCTCTCAGCTGTCAGGTAGAATAATTTTGGAGCTGTTTTGTCCATATTTGAAGATAAGAGTTCATACAAACAAACCAAGGTTAATATGTCACCTCTTTGTGTATTTCCCACAGTAAGCCGGAAACATATCCTTAACAGGAGATGCCTTTTATATTTATGAAAAATGGTTAACCATTTTTCTGTATCATCATTAACATTCCCTTGGATAAAATCCAGTGATGAACAACTTCCTCATGGAAGAGGTCATGGCTTTTCCCCTCTCCCATAAGTATTAAATGTCAGTAATATGTTTAAGAGTAGCGATGCAGATAAGGATTTAGAGTTGTGGGGCCAGTGGCATTAAAAGATTAACATAAGTTGTCTGCTGAGACTACTTTTAAAAGATGTACGAAGCATGTTTATTAGGAACAGGGCAAGAAATTAAAATTCTTTGAATTTCTTGTACCTACTGTACCCTAAGCATGGTACAGCTTCTACCCATGTATGGGAGCTAGTTAGTGAAATTCTGTTTGCGCTGGGTGACCGTGCAGAACACTGGCATATCAGATACAAGATGTTAAGGGTGAAAGAAAACCTTTAGGTGTGCAATCTTTCTTGTTGTTTGAAGGGTGCAGAAGTTTAGTCAATTAGAGCCCTTATGAATGGCCCATGTTAACAGGAATACTTCAGTCCTTCCCAACTCACAGCGGGATAGAATCCATGCTGTGGCTGGCGATGCCTTGCAGCTGGTGTGTGTGTGCATGAAGGACTGCCTTGTGACTGTAATGTGTTAATAGCATCATAGAATAGTTAATCCTCTCTAAATTCTGCATTCTTGTTCCCAGTAATATTATTTATTTGAGGTGCAGTGTGGCTGGACATTTTCATTTGGACAAGGTATTCATTTATTATTGTGCTCGTAAAGCAAAGTACTTCCTTCTCCTTCCCCCAAGAGTGCATTTTCTGATCATTTCTCTTGGTTGCTATCAGAGTCCTAAAATAATACCCAACTTTGATTCAGTGAAAGAGAGATGCTAATTTGTACGCTAAAGACAGCCTGATAAAATTTTTTTTCTTGTATTATTAGAGGAAACACTGTCATTGTCTAATTAAGATCTCAAATTAAAAACATTTCTTCCATTTAGAAATGAAATCTGCAACTTTCAGTAAAGCCTTTAAAGGAAAGACTTTGGTCTCTGAAACATTGTAAAGTTAAAGTGATGTTTTTTCTTTGACAATCAGTCAGACTTCTGTGGTCATTTCCCCTTGGCATCAGAGCTAAACTGTTATGAGATTTAAGTTTAAATGTGTGAAAAATGAAGAAATTAATGGATGATTCAGGACTCTTGTTATTTCTGTCTGGGGCAGGAGAAAAATAGCTTTCAAGAAAAGTATCTGGATAGATTACTAAATTCAGTAAGGGAGATGAGATTTTATTTCAGAAAGTGTCTAAATTCAATTCAGAAGCTAATATTATAAGGCTTTCTTCTCTACCCAACAACACAATAAAGCTGGTGTTTCCAGGCAAAACCATTTAGCTCCTGAATGGATGTATGGGGTAAATCATTCTTATTTTATGTGATTAATACCAGATGTTGTATTTAGGGGAAATATAAATATGTCCTACTGATTGATAACAATAGGCACATTTGAAACATTCAAACCTTCCTTTGAACAAACATCCCCAAGCCAAACTGGGACCAGAGAGCTGTGTGAAGAGCAGTGACTTGGGAGTTATGCCACCGACTTCAGTCGGATCAAGAATTTGGTCCTGTTGACAGTAAGGACCAAATGAATTGTAGGCTGTTCTTGAGTGTTTTGCAGTACAGAGCAACAGCTGGAAGTTTGTTTCCTGTTACTCTTTTTGGATGGTGGCAACATTGCCATGTTTTGGTGCGCTTGGCTGTGCTTCTGTTTTCCATAATGGTCACGTGTCTGAAATTGAAATATTGTGCAAGGTTGTAGTCAGAACTTGTACTGAATTGTCAGTTCCCAGTCTTGTCCCTATGAATTTTGTGTTCTCTGTTATGTGATCCATGAACTGATTTTTCTCCTACTTAAGCATACATCTGCAAGCTGATGATGGTGATAAAAAGTCTTGTTAGTTGATGGATTGTCTGGGAAAAAATCATTGTGAAAAGCTGTTGCTAACAAACACATTGTTGAAAGAAAAGGTCCAACCGCTTTTAATCTGTTCTTTGGCCTGGTTTTATAAAGCCAACCTAATAAATGTCAGGAAGCAGAGAGGCAATTAGGTGTTTTAACTTCACTTCTGCTCTAGCATACGGCATGATTCAGTTTTCCCCCCTTTTTCTCGAATATACTCAGTAATAAAACTTCTCAAATGCTTGATTCTGTAAACATTACATTGGCAAAAATCCATGTTATGAAAGGAAGGCCCAAGCTGTACTCTTATTTGGAAGGTGAAGTGGTTTATCTATATGAAAGTTATATACCAGCCCTGGCAAGATGAGACTGATCTGCAGAGTGCAAGAAGGTGTACTCTGTTCTGCAGTCCTATTGTATAGTTATCTGTGCTTAGGAGTATATAGCCAACATAATTCACTGGCTGGGAGACCTTTTAAGGAGCGTTTGCATGCGCTAAGTTAGTCTCTGCAAGAAGTTTTAAACGGAGCTTAAGTGTGGAGAGGCCTTTGAACATACCTGTCTTTGACTTTCACAGTACTGAATCATTAGAGCTGCTTGCCATGATGCATATCTCCGTGTAGCAATCTGCCTTTTTACTGAACTCTTCTAAACCAAAGACAGTGTAGAAACAGTATCAAAGGATATCATTCAGCCTCTTATGAAACAATTTTTCCTTTACATGTAGTCTTTGTTGCTGTGCAATAAAATCAAGTAGTAAATTCTGAAATCCATAAAGTCAGCTAAAACGTTTTAAAGATGAAATTGCATCTAGTTCTCTTAGGCTTTGTGCTTTACTAGCTTGTGTTACCAGCCTAAATCTGTTTGTGGAGATTGTGCTTTTAGCAACAGATCTATAAAATAATTTAAAAGGTATCCATGGAAGTGTCGTAGCAGTTCCTCTAACAGCAAAACAATTATTCAACATATGGTAATTTTATGGAACCCCCCAGTCTTTCATTTAAGAACACTCTGATTTGCAAACTGATGGAGTATAATGCACAGTAATCCTAAAAAGGTCTTCAGGATGGAGTTCTCGTGCAGTAGTGTTGCATGGTTGTAATCCTGGTGTATCCAGTCAGCACCTCCACTGAGTATGGCAGTAGGAGGAAGTTTGGCACTGAATTTCTTAGGCCTCTTCAAGTGCTTCTTCCAGAAGTTTTTGAAGTTATTTTGACTAGGGTCTTTTGTCTGTGAAACAATCTGATTTTTAAAGTGGAGCTGGAACACTGGAAAGGAGCGACATAAGCAACTAAATAAAAAAATATAGATTTAGAAAGGTAACCAATAGAAATGTCTCAGAGAATACCTGACAAATATTTTGCATTGCAAGTTTAGAGCAGTGTAGTTTAATGTACCGAAGTATGTAAAAGGGATGAAAATATTTCATTTTTTCCTACACTGTTGACATCTTTCCAAACCTGTATTCCATTGACCTAGACAACTTTGAAATAATGTGTTTTCCTTCTTGGCACAAGACATCTTCCTCTTAGTTATTTAGAAAAGGCATTCTTGGTGAGATACGTTCTCTGAATAAGTGTACACAGTATGTCGTCTTTTTTTTTTTTTTATAATAAGTTAATGTTGTCTTTGTGTGATCAGTGTTTTTCAGATTATTTTGTTTTTTTCTCCAGGCAAGTTCTACAGATTTTAAGTCATTTAAATGATCTGCAGGGCATGGCCACCCAGGAATATTGTGGGACTGCAGTTAGGACATTCTTGAACCATAGGATGAGAGACCCAACTTGAAGCATGAGCTCAAAATATGACAGAGGTGCAAATCCTTTCTCAGCGGCATTGTTACAGCTGATTTAGTACTTGCATAGGCATTGTGATCTTCTAAGGCATCACGTCCAAGACCAAATCCATTTGTTAATGCAGTGAAATGTTGGGCAATGAGCTAATGAAATGTTTTGACATGATATTTTAAAAAAGTGTTATTGGACAAAATTTACCAAACCAGAAACAAGTTAATGATTCAGTTTCAGTTCTTACAAAATAAATGTTTTGGGGGGTGTGTGTGTGTCCAGCTTTACTTATTGTTATAATTTGCCATCACTGAGTGGTTTCTATGGAGTGTGTTTGGTATAAACACAAACGACTGCTCTCCTCTGTGTGTATATTAGGGGATTTTAGAGCCCAGCCTTCTCCTGAACTCTGTCTGTGAGAGTTAAATCTGACTTCCTTTTTAGTAAAGACTCCTTTGATTACTTCAAAAACTAGAGGAGCCTAAAGTATTAATTACTTCATTCATTACTTTAGTCAGAATCTTTTAGTGTTCCAGAACTGCTATTTTTTAAACATATTTTAGTGAAATTTAATGAAACTTTGGTCTTTGTGCTGAAAAACATGACTATGCTTACTGGTAAGGGCAAGTGCATTCTGGTTACTTTAGGAGTAAAACACATTAGGACAATATAATGTCCATTCTGATGCTCTCTCCTGTTACTTAGTAAATTTCTTTAAAAGTAATTACTGGGAGTCAGTCTTATTTCTAGAGCTGATGTCCTAATTTCTGCTTCTTTCAAAGGATATGGAGCCTCCCATTCAGCTCCACAGAGCTCTGAATATGTTTTGCTAATCTTAGTCTGTTCTAACCCTCATATTGGTTTAAATCGGGATATATTTCATCAGATGCGATGATATGAGGGGATAGCTGGACCTTCAGGTTCACCACTTTAATAGTCAATAAAACAGACTTTAATCCATGAAAAGCAAAAAATACGTTTTGTTCCTATATATGTTTAGAATAAAGGAAACTTAATGTACCAGGTGCTGCTCCCCTTACTCACCACCACCACTTTAAAGGTTAGTTAGAGTGAAATGATAAGCATCAATTCACGAGGGTAAAAATGTGATATGAAAAAAAAAATCAGCATTGCCAGCAGTCTTGCTGGTTCCTGGCAACATGGAAATACGAGGCGTGGCAAGTGGGTATACCTGAGTAGACATAGAGCTCTCTATGTATACCTGGTTAATTTTCTGCTCTAAATTTCATGAGATTATTCTTGGGACATTTTCAAGGTTGCAAGAGGCTTGAATGAATTGAGTAAATACTTTAAAGGAAAAGAAATTTTGTTTACCACCAGTCACCCTGCCCTTCATCAATGTGAACAATAAAAAGGTCTACAGTGTCTGTTATTTCTCCTTTATGGATTCCCTTCTGCACGTAAGTAGTTTCTAGAATAATAAAACTAATGAAGCTTGACTTTCTTACGTCACTGTCTATGGTACCACGTTTCTCCTGCCTATGGACAGGAGGTCACACCAGAGCCGTGCATATGAAGACTGACCTGCCAATGTTCTTTTAAGCTCGCTTCTTCTCTTGGCTTCTTTGAAACTCTGTGGAAAGCCCTGACTCCCACTGCACGTGAAATAACTGGCTTCAGGGGCAGCATGGGGCTGCACAATGTCTCTGGGTATTTGTCACAGAACCTTCTTGTCTGAGACCTACAATCCTCTGTCATTATTTGGTTGAAGTTGGGCAGCATGTTCTAAAGTTAGTATGAAGTACTGACATCATCATGTAACAATAGCTTCTTTGGATGACTTCTCAGAAGAGTGTTTTTTATGTCTTTGGCTGCTAAGTTGCTCTTCGTGGCAGCCTTGACATCCTGTCTGGTCTGCTTGTCTTCATTACAGCATCCTTCTCACTTTCTGGTTTTCAGTTCATGTTCGTTTTAAGTGAAACCACCATGGAGAAATACACTTAGGGTGTAAGTCCAGTAAGGAGCATGGAAGAGCAAGCAAAAGGACTGAGCATCTCTCTGCCACTCTAATGCACTGATTTTTTGTGACCAGTTTAACTGAGAATTTTAGTAGCCTGACAGCTAAAGTCTAATACTAAGCCTGTCCAGTGGCTTTACAGGAACACTCTTTTTTTTTTTTTTTTTCCCCCTCCCTTTAGCTGCCCAAAGGGCAGAACCTGGTTACAAATTTCCTACTTATGACAAGTTCTTTGAGTTCTGCAAAGAAGAAATAGGTGTGGAGGTGTTGCAGGGTATCTGGTCACTATAAGTGAGAGCAATTGCAGCGTGACAGAAATACTCTGATGGTGAATCCAGCGTAACTGTGGAAGTCTTGTATTTTCAACCCCAATGTCTGTGTATTTTTTACACTTTCCTAACAGTTTTGTGTTTGTCTATTGTATTGTTTATCCTAGTTTTATTTAAATAGCAATCCTACTCTGCATCTAATTATGCTATATAGATATATTTTACTTTTTTTAGCACACCTAACTCTCAAATGACTTGCATGGAGATCTGCTACACTTTGTGACTGGAGCTGAGGACTTTACCTTAAAAATTTGACTTGTTGTGATTTGAATGACTTGTTCCCCCTTGTATATTTGTCGTTTATTGTGAAGTTTGAACGGACAAAACATAGCATGCTGTTCCTTGTGTAGTACCAGTAAATTTTAGAGAAACTGAGATGGCACAATAGATAGTAGCAGGAACAAGAATAGAGCATGGGTTTTCCAATTTCCAGTCCTCTACCAGCTGAGCCACTTGATAATCATACCATCAGTTGAACTGGTAGACGTGAAATGAAAATAGGCTATAATATAGAATTGCACCTCATCCTTCAGTTACAATGCAAGCTATAAAACCCAAGCAACACATTTCTCCCGCTAGACCTATTTATATTAATTAAAAGAATAAAAATCCAGGAAAAAAAAAATAAACCTTCATGCTCAATTTGTAGACAAAAGCTAGTAAGCTTTGAATCTGCTTCATTCTTACTATTTTTAAATATTTTTCTATTAATGGAAATTCTTTGTTTTGAAAGTGCCTTTTTTTTTTCCTTCCCAGGAGATTCCCTTTAACATGGGAAAATTGAAAAAAATCCTTTGAATGAGATACATGACAATTTCAAAGGAGTCTTAGCAAGTCAAAATAAATAGGAATTTACAATTTAGATTTATTATACAGTTGTGGAGGGGGAAACCATCTGTGTTATCTGGCTTAAACATAAACACAGCAAGCACTTCTAAATACAAGCTGTATAAGCAGTTCTCAGTGTGCTAATTATTGCTGTGGTTTAGTGCATATACCCAGCATAACAGGCAACCACGTAGAAAAGTCAGAATGCATTGTAAAATATGTAAAAAATGGAGTGATTTCTTTTCCTTCACTGTTGATTGTTCGTGGATGATCCCAGGCTCAAATTGGATCTCTCTTTTTTTTGGCTAGTATTAGGATTTCCTCTGTACAATCAGAATGATTTTAAAAAAAAATAAAAATACAAAGCAAATATTAGACTAACGTATAGTTGGTATGGCTGAGTCAAACAGAATTATCTTTCACTGTAAACATCTTCCACAAAACAGATCTCCATATGGGAAACCCATGGCTTGGCTAATATAAAAAAAAAAAAAAGGTTGCAAGTCAAAGCAGTAAAGAGAAGCTACAATGTAGGTACTAAGCAACAAAGACTTACAGGTGCAGTTTTTTGCTAGCTCCTCTGGAAACCACTTCAGTACCAGCTTATTTCAAAGCAGGTAAAATTTTTACTTTATAAAAGCTTCATCTGGTAGCCACTTGTCAGAGACAAATATTATAGCAGAATAAAACAAAAATTAAAATAGGGATCAGAGATTTATGAGGAAAAAAAAAAAGGAATAAAAAATCCTAGCTAGAGACAACCTCAGTATCTCAATAGTTAAGAATAACTGACATTAAAGATTGTACAGGTAAAATCCTTGAATCCTATGTTTGGATCCATATTTGAATACTTTTTAAGGGGAAATAACGTTGTTATTCCTTTGTGTCTGTGGAGGCCGTGTGTCATCTGCATACTTGGTTGTGACACGTTCAGTATGAACGTTTTATAGCCTTCTGAGAGCTGTAAATTCTACATGGAGGAAAGTTCCTGTATATGATAAAATTGTTCAAACACCCTCACTGTTGATGCTCTTAAAGAAAAGAATCTTTAATCTCTCTCACTCTCTTAACATTTTTATTTACATTTCATATTTCTAACCTCTAGTGCATGTAGGCAGCTCAAGCTCCTGCACAGTGTGGGGACCTACTTTAAGCATATTTGCTTTCACAGAGCAAATTGATTATTTTTTTAATTTTTTTTTTATGAAATCAGATCAAAGAGTTGGAACCAGAAGAATGTCATTGCCAATATTTCTAGATTTTCATCTGAGAAAAACCTGGAAGCTGGGAAGATGATGTCTAGCTGTGCTATTGCTTTGATTAAAATCATTGCGTGGCATATGCTTTATGTACAGTTGAGTGAATAGAGCTTTGGAACTGTGTTGGGATACTGTATTTTGTTTCTAGATCTGTTACTAACCTGCTGTGAAATCTTCTGATTTCTTCTTCTATTGGTTTCTCCACCTGAAGAAATAGTACTATGATGATTTTTGCACAACAAGGAACATTCTAGCTCAGAAGGTAGAATTCTTATTACTGTTAGAGTTTTGTCAATTCCTCTTGCATAATTCTTTCTATGAAGAGAAAAATCCTGGATGGTGCTGGACCAACGGAAGTTTTATTAGTCACAATGTGCCCCTTGTCTGCATGTTTGGCTACTAAGATATAAAGGATGTCAATAGGCATTCAGAGACCACTGACTCCTCTCCTGGCTTCTTATAGCATGAATGGAGGCAAGAAGGGTGTTTATTCGTTTTCCTCAGGATTGAATAAAATAACAGGCAATTTACTTCAGAGTCAGAGGTTGACCGCAGCAATCTGTAGTGTCCTGCCAAAATCCACTCCAAGCTGTTGTGAATGAAATCACAGTTTTGCATTTCATTTGTACTCTTGAAAGTAGCTGGGAACATTACAGTAGCCAAGTGGTAAACTCTGGAATCAGACAGCTTCCAGTTGTTCCGATTTCTGTTCAGTAAGTACTAATGATACAAGGCAGTGCACAGTCAAGCTCTTGAAATATCTTTTGCAGCACCCTTTTTTTTTGTTTTGTTTTTTTTTTTTTTTATTTCAGATGCAGTTAACAGTAGAAATGTTCTTGTTTACTTATCTCCAGTACAGTTCACTCAGTTCGCTTCTAAATGCAGATGCAGAATTGTGGTCACTGCACTAATGAACTCTGTATTTAAGCCATTTTGGAAATCGAGGATATCGGTGAACTCTGACATACAATATGGAAAGATATGCCTTTGTATAAATATGGCTTGGTAAAGTGCATTGCCTTGTACTAGATGTGGGATAAAATAATATTTCCCACTTTTGTACTTAACAGTCTGTGGAAAGTAGCCACTAGGATTACTTATATGAACCCATATCTCCTTAAAGTACTCTAGGAACAGTTTAAAAATTTAATATTCAGGATGCTGCTTGTGCCATTAGGTGGTGCTTTCAGGCTTCTCTAGCGGGAAGAGAGAAGCCCTTGGCTGTGTGCAGGACGTGCTTTCGCAGGGCTGCGGAGGGTGCGCTAATGGAGCCCAGCTGTGTCGGCAACCGAGGGGGGGGTGGGAGAAGGAGGTGGGGGCGGCCGAGATTTGGCTGTGCAAAAATTTGATGGAGGAAGTCACGTGCCATCTGTGTGCTGTGAGTCTAGGAGATGATTTGGAGCCAAAGTTAATGAGGTTAATGCTGTTTCGTATTAGCTGAAAATCTGGCTGATTTCCTGCTGACTTTGGATGAGCATGTATGTCTTCAGCTTTCTTCACTTTGCTGTCGTTTGCCTGCTTGCTATGCTGCCATATTTGTTGAGAATGAGACTCAGCTCTTTTCCACAAAACATCCTCGCCTCTGGTCACCTCTAGAATCCTTCTTTGTATACACAGGCTTCAGTGAATGGGTAGGAGTATCCTGTGGTCTCAGTTTTACTGGAATTGATCTTTATACCATCCTCTGGTTCCTGGAAAACTCTCTGTTCACAAGGAAAAGGAATAAAAGGTTGAATCTGAGCCTGTCAGAACTATTGGATGGCAAATACTATTTACCTAGGTTGTTTTTCCAAGTCGCATGACTTGGGCACCCTTGAGAAGCATAGACACTTCATAGATGTTGCATATGACAGAAGTCGGTGCTTTTGCACTTTTTATTTTCCAGTTTCCGTGGAAATTTAATTCACTGGTGTTTATTAATGGCTCTTTTGTGCTACTAATGCTATTTTTCTCTTCATCTGACTTTTTGTAGTATTAACCAAGTAAGATCTGACTTATTTGATTAATACTATAGAAAAAAACCCTCTTATTTTTAAATTTAAGTTTAAACACTATTAGTATGAAATTGTTTTGGGTTATTTTTATTCTAATTCTCAATCTTTTTCTGCTGGTCACTTGTTGAACTGTTTTTCTGGTATTTGTGGCTGGGATCCCAGGGACTATACAAGAAATCATTTAACTTTTGATGCTTTCTTATTTATTTGGTGCTTTTTTTGTGTAACGCTTTTGCACCAGTATTTATATTACAATACTACTAAAATAATTTCTCCAAGATTAAAATCTTTTCTGCAAGGTACTGTAGTATTGTACACGTAGTACAAAAAATGCACTGTGGGAGTTCTCAGAAATACACCACCTTGCAGGATTTGAGCCTACAGAGACCAGTCAAAGAACAGGAGCAATAAAGTATTATTCCAGTATTATATGTGAGGAAATGAAAAACAGAAAGGATAAGTAATGAGTGTAAGAATACACAAAAGGCCTAAGAATCTGTTATGTATTTTCATCATGAGTTGGTAGGATTTTGTTATTTAATGGGTATGTTAAATTTTAATGAAATTTTATTTTTAGTGAAAGTCTGCTGTGGTGTGCAGTACTCTAGAAAGTTGGAGAACAAGCTCAGCACTAGCTTCTCAGTATTTTTTTTTAAGGTGGTGAAATAGTGGTGTTTGGAGCTGTGGAAAGTTATTAATAGCAAGAGAAATTATTAAAAATAATTTTAAAATGTCTTTGAAAGACAAGATGAGGGCCATAAACTTTCATTGGAAGGTGGAAATGAACATGCTTCCTAGTAATGGGAGAGCTAAGGTAGTTTTGGAAGAAAGGTATGAGAAAGTAAATACTGAGCCTCAGTCATTCCTGAGCAGGAGTGGATTCTCAAGGAAAGGCTACACAGAAGAAGCAGCAGCCTAGAATTTTTTAGTGGTTTGTAATCTCTGGGGTATTTTGGTCACAATGTTGTTTCTAGAAATTCTGTGCCAAGCTTTTTTTTTTTCCCTGTGCGCGAATGTGTTTGGATATACTTATGCTGTAACTTCTGAAGAGTAAACCTTTAGTAAGAGATGTATATCTGTAGTGAGAATTTGTGAAGAGGCAGCTCTGATAGAGGTTGTCAGCAGACGTTGTCATTTTGGGTTCCAGCCGCCCAAGGAGGATGTGATGAACTAAGCATGATTAGAAAACTGTTCCTATAGATTCAAAAATTCGTGGATAGAGCCTATGCTCTGACCAGGCTCATAGTGCTTACAAATGTTGGAATTTTTAGTGATTGAATCCCTGAAAATTGGTCTGTTAAGTGTATGAAAACTGGGACATTCTGTCAGGGACTACTACAGGAAGAAGTGCTATTATTCTCTAAGCATGGAAAATTCAATGGAAGAGTTGAGATTTCCTGAATCCCTTGTGTTGTAACTGTCTGTGGCTTTCTTCTAGTGCTGCTAAACCCAGAAACTTTCTATCTGTCACCCAAACCTTGCTTTATTTAGCAGTCTGTTGGTCTTTAAAGCTGAAAATAGATTGTGTTAGATCTTCCATTTATTTCAGAATTTGCTACTGGATCTCTCTTGCTTTTAGCAGCTCTACCTACAGCAGAAAGGGCCTCTCAAATACAACGTTTGATCTAAAAGTATTGGGAAACAAAGGAGAGAGGGGCTAAGGTCTACATCCCACGTTTCTGCTCCATGTGGCTAATAGTCATATGCACTTAGGAAATGTTAGCACCTACTGTGTCTGTTAGTTTTATGCTCCAGGCGCAGTCCAACCATTTCCATGCATAAGGATGGAGATTAGGATGAATCTTGCTGAGCTTTAAACTTGTAAGGTGTGAATATTAGAAAAGATGCCAAAAGAATGGTGAACGAGGAAATAAATGGTGAACCTGTGGACCAAAGTACTAATCTTGAAAATAATAATTAAAAAAATGGCTTTTGAGTTAGAATATCTAAGAAATAAAAAATAGTTAGGAAATAACTAAGAAAGAAAGTTTGTTCGGGGAACTGTAAACCTGTGGGGGAATGGTGGTGGGTGGTGTGTTGTGGGGTTTTTGTTGTTTGGGGGTGTTTTTCAGGGTTTGGGTGGTGTTCTTTGAAACATGTATGAGTTAAATCTGTGCAGACTGCTACTTTATAGAAGGCAAACATTTGTAGAAATGTTTAGGTTTTTTTCAAAGAAAATTCCTTAAAGGTTTAATAGAAATACTCTCTTTTTTGCATTTCTATTTTGTATCTCTGGAATTTATGTTGATAAATGATACAAGTCTGAATAGATAACTGCCAGTTTATAAATGGAGTTGACTCTAGTAAGGATTTATAAAGAACCCTTTTCAGACATGATGACGTGTAAAGGACTTACTTTTAAGGCTGAATTTGAAATGCAACATGGTTTTGTTTTAGATAAGAAATCCTCCTTGACAAATCTTTTAACTCCTTATTGTAGAATTTTCCTACTGGGGTTCTTTGCAATTCTGCCCAACTTGATGACTATTTTAAATATTCATGCACATTCTGTTTCCATAGTTATGTCTGCTTTTTTTTTTTTCTTCAAAGTCTCACTGCAACTGGGATCTACATCTCTTTGTGCACAAGGGAGAAGAGAAAATTCATTTCCCATGAGTTGAACAATAGTTAATAGTTTTAATACAGGAGTTTGCAGAGAAATTTTAAATACTTTATACATTGCTATTCTCTGGAGTCTTGGCAATTTAAATCTAACACTGGGAAACTATTAGCTAGGGACAGGGAGAAATAATGCCAAATTATTAGTTATGATAGTAAGCGATAGAAAATGTGCACAGCACATAAGGAACTGTTTAAAATACATCAACAATGAATAGTAATGAAAGAAAAAAGATTGTCTGGGTGGACATTGCTTCTCATTTCCTCAAGGATTAGCTCGGAAAGAATTACTTTTGTTCTGTGTCTTTTATTAATGACTTTGGCATAAGCAGTGGGATTATGCTGATGAAATCTATTGATGACAAAAATTTAGGAGGGACCATAAAGGCAGTTATTCTGTATTATAAAGGAAAGAACTGGACAGCCTTGGAGACTAAAGTAATAGAAAATCAATCAAACAAACCTAGGACTGGGCATCTGGGAATCAAAGCATCTCTTCTAGAGGCTCACAGCTAGTCACAGAGGAGGAGGATCTGAGTGCATCGATTGCTGCTCTTCCTACCCAGGAAGAGTACTGAGCCATCAGTGTGACACGGCTGTGGAAAAATGAAACGTGTATCCAAAGAAGTACTCCCAAATGGCGCATACTGAAACTCATGTTCAGGCACTTGAGAGTCCTCTCTGGACTTGTTGTGAGCAATTCTAATCACTCACGATCGACAGATGCAGATCCAAACTGGAATGCCCAACCAGGATCGTTGGAGAAATGGAGAACTCCCTGTGCAAGTGGAGATGATAAAACACGATTTATTCAGTGTAGAAAAAGAAAAGCCGAAGAGGCTATTTTGCCTGTTTATATCTGGAAGGAGAAGAGCTTTTATTGTACTTAACCTAATAACATCCCAATGGGACCAAATAGTCATGTGTAAATGTACAGCTAGTTATATTTTGCAAATATTTATTTTTAAAAAAAATTTAATTATAACAATGTGAAAGTTTTGGAATTGCCTAGTTATTTTAGTACTCTTGATTTGTTTTTAAAAACAAAAGGGGAAATTGAAACGTTTTTCAATGTTACAGGTAATCCCTTCTCTTCAGATAGATGCACGGTGGAAAGTTTTATTTTTCAGATAACAAGAGATTAATGAATTTCTAGGTCTAAGATGAAGTTCATATTAGTCAGTAGGCAGTGGGTCAGTGCTTTTGACATGGCACTTGCTTTGAATGCTTTTTGTAGGTCGAGACTGAAGCTGCAGATGAGTGGCTCAAGACAACTCATTTACCTGATCCTTAACAGTGCAGTATAAAATGGTCTGGAGAAGAAAAAATAACTTATTCAGCCATATTGAAGTAAACATTTAAAAGTATTCAGAGAAATACTTCATTCTGATAGATACAGTTTCAGTTTTTGATCTCTGCGAAGTTCCTCACCTCCACTGCTTCACTCCTTTTACGTGAATACCAGAGCAATTGCAGATTCTCTGATCTAGCTGCCTCTGTGGACTCAGCTGATATTTCACAAACCTGTATTACTGTGGTTATGAATGGCTTTCTTCTTAGGTGTCAGTAGTATATGGGGAGAAACTAACGGCTTGTTTTTGTTAAATCAAACTGAACTAATCCTCCCTTTAGAACATGCCAGTTTTGGTAGTGTCGACTGATATATTTGGCACATTACCATCTAGATTTTAATGACTGCTAGGACTAGGGTCTGGGACAGAAAGGAAAATGAAACGCTAAATCAGACTTGGAAAACAGGGTACTTTCTGCCTTTTGCTTTCTGTGAATTTCCTGCTGACCAACCTTCACTAGCTTGTGAAGCTCAAAACACTTTCAAAATCCAGAGACAGGAATGTACTGTGCTCTGTGCATCATGTTACACGTGTCATTCACAGGTCTTTAGGCAGACCTTCTATATAGAATAATTTTCTTTTATAAAAGAATGTAACACAGAATGTATACGTAGAATTTTAAAATTAGTTTTTAATCTGAACAGTAGTGAGCAGAGTACAGAACAAATTTTGATAATTGACTAATTTTTCCCTTTCATTTTTTGTACCTTTTTTTTTTTGACATGAGCTGACAGTGTGCTCATGCAGCCCAGAAGGATAACCATATCCTAGGATGCATTGAGTAGTGTGGGCAGCAGATCAAGAGAGGTGATTCTTCCCCCTTTACTCTGCTCTTGTGAGACCCCCATCTCAAATACTGCATCCAGTTCTGGTGTCCTCACCATGAGAGGGACATAGACCTGTTGGAACAAGTCCAGAGGAGGGCCACAAAGATGATCCAGGGGCTGGAGCACTTCTGCTAAGAGGATAGGCTGAGGAAGCTGGGATTTTTCAGTCTGGAGAAGAGAAGACTCTGGGGGGACCTTATAACAGCCTTCCAGTACCTGAAAGGAACCTACAGGAAGGCTGGAGAGGGACTTTTCACAAGAATGTCCAGTGATAGGACAAGGGAAAATAGTTTTAAACTGAAGGAGAATAGGTTTAGACTAGATCTTGGGAAGAAGTTCTTCAGTATGAGGTGGCGAGACTCTGGAATAGATTGCCTGGAGAAGTTATGGATGCCCCCTCCCTGGAGGTGTTCAAGGCCAGATTGGATGAGGCCTCGAGCATCCTGGCCTAGTTGAGAGGCATCCTTGTCCACGGCAGGGAGGTTGGATTAGATGACCTCTGAGGTCCCTTCCAACCTAAGCCATTCTATGACTCCTTTGATGTGTTAAGATCCCTTCCTGTTTGGGAAATGACAGTGAAATACCCAAAGCAATATGGCTTGATTTGTTTTGCAGGTATTATTCAGGAAGGATCCGCATCCCAACGAGTATGTGGCGAGAGTGAATTTCGTAAAAAACCCCACCGAACTTGAACAATCTATTTTGTACCTTAGCTATTTAGGTGCAGGTAAATTATAGCCAGAAAAACCTGTCATCCACTGTACATTACATGCCCAGCTCTATTTTTAGTCAAGAGTCAGAACTGATCCTGCCTGGACCCGACTTTCCTAGGCAGCCTGTGTATTTCAAACCTGAGTCTTGGAGTTTGAAACCATTGCATCCAACTCAGAAAGGCACTCTGCCTTTACCTTCCCAGCCTCCTCCATGAGCAAATAATCCCCTCCAAACTGCGTAGCTGTAATAGCGATGCGTTTAAAATCTTTGGGAATCTCACTGTTGGGATGATACTTATGTCAGTTGAATGGGAGTCTTACTGGCTTTGAAAGTCTAACTGGAGCTGTAAAAAATTTGCTGTCACATGAATAGCTGTATTCATTATGTCCTTGAGGTATTTAATTGAATGGTTTCATTTTTCCTGTGATCACTCTCTTTTAACTGCTGACAGACAAGACAGCGGGCTTCTCTGCCAGGGGAGGTCTTCTAAGTTTAATGCTGTGGGTTGCAAAGAGTAAAGAATTTAGTTAAACTTACACTAAGATGTTCGGTTCTGTTGTCTGCACTCATGGCGAGCAAAAAGGGCAATGGTAGCAACTTAAATAATGCAACTTAAATAACTGCAACTGCCAAGGTGTTATTGTGGTGTAGATCCGAAGTAACTTTACTGATATCAAATTGATTTTACAACCATTAAAACCTGCACAGGAAGTTCAGCCTTAAAGCCAACAATGTTATGTTCTGTTTCTGGCACCACAGTTGCTGGTCCCTACATGGATCAGCGAAGCATTGCAAACTAATGTGGAAAGATCATTATATTCTGATTCTTAGATATCACATATGACTCTTGATAGGTTTTTCAGTTTCCTCATCTTTGGCATTACTATGAGCCCAGATTTGTATGTAACTTGATCAGGACTAATCTTTAACATATGTGCTTTTCCAATAGTTAAAATAACAGATGTAAGCCCTGCTTTTTTGTGCAGCTTTGTTTTACTGTGTTGTTGAAAACTACAAATGTCATGAAAATTTAATTTTTACGGTAATGGATATGGGGGCAGAATAATTATGTCTTAATTACCATTTCCAATTAAGTCGATCTTTTTGAAATTAGAAAACAATATATAGTTGTTTGCTGTGCATATCAACATCTGTCTAGAGCATGTTGGATACTGAACCCATGGAACTTTCATCTAGCCACAGAAGGAATACAAAGCAGAGAAACAATCTCCTCTTTCATTGTCTGACAAATATTAGTTACGTCTGTTTGCTCTACTATTATTTCCTCTTAGAGGCACCCTCATGTTTGTTGGATGAGACACTAATGGGATAGCAGAGCTGACCCTGCCCATTCCATATCCATTTTCATCCACTCCATGCCCAGCTGAGTGGTACAGAAAAGGTGGTGAATTATTAAACAGAATTTCATAGCTTGTATCTCCAGGGGGGTTGTTTTTTGTAGGACCCCAATACTGCCAAATTAGTGCTATCTGCCTAAGAAATGAGATAAATGACAGCAGTAGGGAGATACTTCACCTTAACATAAAATAGCTGTAGGGAAAGTTCAGTCTGAACTTTATTTAAAATCAAGGAGGATCTTATAGTTAATGTACTTTTTGTACTTGTCAAGACATACATTTATCTAATAATTTAGTAGTATATACGTTATTGACTCCTGAAGGTTAATCACTTTTAGTAGATTTGTTTTGTTGTCTGGGTCTCCAGCTGCTCTGAACTATCATAACCCAATTGCTCTTAAGTTCTTCCCACTTCAATGAAATGCTATTTCCCTAATCCTAGCTTTATCTTCTTTTTTTTTTGATGGCTTCAACTCTGGAGTGTGGGGAAAAGTCTCTTGCAATAAGGACTAAATTACTTTATTTAATTATTTTTTTTGTAAATACACAATGTAACAAGTTGTAATGACACTTAGTGGAGCATTTCTGGCTTGTATTTGCACTTTATCTCATTATAATGATGCCAGAGGTCCAATGTAAATATCCTTCTGTTCTGTCCAGCAACCCATACTTTAATTTAGTGTAATCAGAAAATAATAACTTCTGTAAAACAGCCTGTCAGGGAGAAATAATAGGGCTGTTAGGCATTTGGCGAATCTCCATTGCATGCTGCTGAGATACAATATTCCAGTTTTGCAGGACGTTTGTCAAGCCACTTGGTTGCTGTAATGTGCTGGGAAGATCTTCCTGTCATCAGACAGCACCTGACAGAAGACTGTCAACAGCCAGCTCCTCACAATTTAATGAGCAAACCTGGAGCAGTAATCCCATCAGGAAGGGCATGTAGTGTAGGATCTGATTACTGTATTTGCAACCGGTGCTGTCCTTACTGTTTTCATATGGTCTCTTTATTTCTGTGTTTTTTCCTACTGAGAAATTATTTTTCATGGCATTAACTGTGAATCAAATAGACTCTGTGGAAAAATAACTTGAAAATATCTGGATTTTTCAATTATTTTTTGTATGTAAACAGTATAATATTTTTTCTGAGCAGGTTTTACTACTTTATTTGCAGTACTTGAAGAAGCACCAAAATAGACTTTAAAGGGGTTGTTGGAAGAACGTATGAACTTCTTTTACCTGTGCTGTGGAGATTGGCAGCAGTTCAATTTGTTGCCATCAGAGCACATTTAGCACATCCAATATATGGACATGTGTAAATGTCTCCTATATGGAACTCCATGTGTTGAGAAGTGTGCTGCTGTGTTCTGTGCACTCCTGAAGACAGTTCTATAGGTCTCAAAAAATGAAGGGGAAGGAATTCCTCTATTTAAAAGTTGAATAGAGGAAAAACAACTGAAGGGGGGGCAGGGGGAGGTATAACTGCAAAGAAAAGCCATTCATTTAGTTACATTCAAGGGGCAAAGGAATGAAAAAAAAAAAAAAAGGGATGATATTTTTTCAAAAGATAGTTCAGAACCACATTTGTCAAACTGTTTAAAATACAAGCTTCCCCAATTGGAACAAGTTTTGACAGTGGGGGAGAACAGAAAAAAAGGCACATGTGGTTTTTGACTTAAGAAAAAAATATTCTTTTTAGCATGGATAATGTTAAGAGTTCTGTGAATAAAGAGATGTATGGTAGTAACCATGGTTTGTTGCTGTATTTTTCAATTGCTTAGAAGTACATCCCAGAATAGATTCATAAATCCTGTCACAAAACATGTGAACCCCAATGGATGCTAAATTGTTCTGTGCAGAGTTCAGGCAGAGTAATTCCTGGAATGATGGGAGCCCTCTGGGTAGCAGATAGCTGTAGAGAATAAGTCAAAATTTTCAGCTCATTTTAAAACTGAGATAGTTTGTACCTCAGTTGTGTACTCTAGTGCCGTTGAAGATCTGTCCTATGAAGTGATCTCTTAGGAAGTGTTGCTTTTCCTGTTCAGGGAACAGGAGAGCAGGAAAAAATCATCCCTATCCATCTCTTTCATCCTGTGCTGAGACCAGTACAGTGTGAGCTCTCTAACCTTACAGCACTAAATTCAGTCCTTGTCCGCTTGCTCAAAGGAGTCCAATATTGGTTGCGGAAATGTAAACTATTTGTACTTTGTGCTGTTTTTTTTAGGCTATCAGCACTGACTGACTTGCAGAGTTTGATCAAAAAGCTGCAATTGTCCTTATGTCAGACTTCATGTTTCAGCTCTCTCGATGGTTTGTACGTGAAGAACACTGAACTCTTGTGTTCTTGGATAGCAGTTTTGGGAGCTGCATGTGATAGAACTTAACATAAATTTTGAGGCCAGTAATAGATGTGAAAGAAAGTGTAAGTGATGAGTGTATGAACACTGATGTGCATGAACACAGAGGTAAAATCTAGGTCTTGCAGTTCCTCTTGGGGAAAAGCAAACTGGAGCACAGGATGACTCCCAGGGTGCTCGCAGCTTCTTTTACTGTGTGGAATTACAGGCATCTCTCTTGTCATTGGTTTGCTTGGCTTTAGAGCAATCATGTTAACAACATCACTCCCACTCTCCATTCCGGTCTCTTTTCTTTACTAAAAGATAAGTAATTGTTCTGACAGTCTGCATTCTCTTCCAGCTCTGGTGTGTCTCACTGTAGTATGAGATTGATCTCTATGTGATACAACTATAGAGATTCTTGTTAGTTAAGTTAGTCCTCAGTGTAAGGGTAGTGTTCATCAGGGGGTTGTTCTGTCTGATCAAAATAAAAAATTTAACTCTGAGGAAAAACTGAAAGATACTGAGAAGCTTGACAGGGCCGTTGCAGCTGTGTTGGTTTTTCAAATCCGCGGCTTGTCCTTAATATTAATTTAAGAGCATTTGAATTAATTTCCTATCTACGTATTATTTCACTAGCAGAATTTTTTTTCCATTTGCATGCAAAATGCTTTTACATTTAACTGTAAAACTCAGAATTCAGGATCTTCCTTGTACTTAGAGAAGTCATTAACTAGAGAAGATAGATGTCATTGACTTTGCCAACCAGATAAAGTAATGCATGTTCAGTTTACATATAGATGAAATGAATTATTTGCAGTTATTTTTCAGAGCTTTTCATTGAAGAATGTCACGATTATTTGAATTATTGCTGGAGGTTTTCAAACTTAGTTATTAAAATTATACTATCTGCTTATGGGCTGTTTTGGATAATAACAACCATGTGTGTGACGAAAAGAGTTGTAAAGTATCCATTCAGATTTTCTTATAGTAATAATTTCCTTCTACAGAGCCACCTTATAAAGAATAACTGAAATGTTTGTCTCAGATTGGTGAATTATAAGTAAACAATAGCTGTGCAGTATTATATATGTATCTATATACATTACATTTGTGTGTGTTATTTTAAAATTATTCATAAATTTTAAAACAAGGACAGTCTAATCTGTTTTAGATGCACATGCATTATTTATTAACTTACCAATCTGTAGATCATAATGGTCTGTAAATGTAATCTGTTACATAATTTTTGTTCCTTTATAAATTTTCAGGCTTTAGAAATAAACTGGAGCTTTCTGGAATTGTTGCATACAGAAAAAACAAGTATATTTATATGTTACTTTCTTAAACGTCTCTTGTTTGTTTGTTTGGATTCCCACTCCCCAGCATAGTTTTCTTGATTTCTGATTATCGCCCTAATATTCCTTATCATAGCATTTTAGAGTTTTACTTCACAGCATAACAAGAAAGAAATACTTTTCCAGGACTATACTGCTATTTCCTTTGTATCTTGTTATCCATATTTTGCTTTTGTATTTGGCACTCCTTGTAATTTTTGCTCTTTGAGGATCTTTTTCTTGCCTTTGTTTTTCCTTGTAGTTAAATCTGGTTAATTCATTCCTGGTATGAATTTTTATCTGTCCCCAACACATGCTGGATCAATATTGAAGCATATGTAACGATGGACCTCCCCGGCTTCTCTCTTTAAGGCATTGTTGCATGAGTCAGTTCTGGTCTTGGAGTGCAGGTCATGTGTTCTCTATAAGAAGGAGGCAGCTCCTGTAGCACGGACCTTCCTCTCTTTTGACAAACTTCAGGCCCCAGAGGTTTTAGAAACAGAGGGCTTAAACATTATAGAAAAAACATGTGGAAACATTCAAATAATTGCTACATCTTCCTCTGTCTATCCTGCTTAATTTTCCAACCGCTGATTATCTGTCTTTTTTCCCCACTCCTGTCAGTTTAGATAATGTCATCCTTGGTTGTGATGGTATCAGTCTGGAGACTTACGTTTTGCTTTTGTTTTGGTGTGAAGTCTCTCAGCTACATCACCCAACACCAAGGAAACAATGGAACGTTTGGCAACTGGTAACCAATTAAAAAAAAACCCCGAAGTAGTTCTGTAAAAAATTACACCTGGATCCTTAAAAAATGTTTCCTGTCAGTTATTCTGTCCTCAGCAGACTGTTCACTTTAGGAATGTTATATGTGAAAGCTGGAAGCTTTCCAGTTATGTCTAGTGGTAAACAGGAGCCCTACACTTGCATATATTGGGGCATTCAAATGACAATACTATTTTACACTCTCCCCAAAACTCTAGTAGAAATTAATGTTTCCCTAGCAGCTGTTCAAGATAGGCACACTTTGCAGTTATGAATCAATTGATAGCCTTCTAAAGTGTTACAGTTTTGATCTTTGCCTTTTTCACTTTGTCGATGTGAAAAAGTGGAGATTTTAAACCTGTATCCGTTTTTCAAGGGGCTATGTAAATCTCTGTGTCCTGACTTCTGTCTTGTACTTTCCTGGAATTGCTTTTTGTTCTTGTTTCAGTTTGCTTTCAGTGATGACAAACGTCCATCTTGTTTTCCTTCATGTTTGCTGCTTCTGTCACTATTTAATGAATCAAAATCTCTTACCAAATTAACTGATTTTTTTTTTCCTATGACTTGTTTTCACTGGTATTTTACCTTTGTAATGTTGCTGCCCCATCATGCCTTATTTACTAGAGTTATTTGAATAATATACTTTATTTCCATGGTTAAAACTACCTTCTACCTGCTTAGTTACAAAGGCTTACTCATGCAAGCAGCTTTCTCATTTGGCTCATAAATCTCAGTCAGCTGTGAAAAGTTTAGTAACCTTTGGGTATACAAGGGAAGTTACTGATCCAGTAAAAGCTCTGAACATGACATCTCTTTTAAGTATTAATAGATATTATGATGTTTGGAAGGTGACAAAATGGCGAACTATTAACTGAGAGAATCTGAACTAAAGAACCTTTGACAAAATTCTTGATGTATCTTCATGGAAATAGGAGAAGATCAATAAAAGTTAATGGCAGAGCTTGGTAAGGCTAAGACCTGTCACCTGAGTTTTTTATCCTCTATGAATTACCAAATGTTAAAACAGTCTTTTGTAATTATACATTTAGAAATATTTTAGTTTCATCTTCAGTATTTTCTGGAGCTGAAAGTGAGGTAAGAATCATGTCCAACCAAAAGTGAGGGGGCAAAAAAAAAAAATTAGAACTTTGGTACCTTAATTAAGAAATTAAATTTCTATTTGTATTATCCAGCTAAAGTATGATACTCTCCAGTTTAATTTTTTTCTTTATCTTGGAGAGATTGGAAATCTCCCCAAACTTTCTTGTACATTTATGGTTGTCTGGGCTGCTTTTAAACTGAAATCAGAGATGTTTTCTGTCCCAAGACATCAACCCATGTGTGTGTGTTAAATCAGGTGATCAGGTGATAAAATGAGATAAGATAGAAAAGGAGTGATGTTGGTTGAGACTTTTCTAAGTGTGGGGCCCTGCTGGGAGATGCACAGGGTTTGCTGCCAGCTTGTAGCAGGTGAGTATGAGGTGGTGAACAAATGAGCAGAAACACTGTGTGTCCTGAGGATTCAAGTATCTTTGATTTGAGATAGATATACATATATATAAAAAAATAATTCCACCTATTTATCATAAAGAATAGATTTTTGGCTGTTCTGCAATTCCATGTGAATGGCCAGCTTCCAATGGGAACAACTGTCCACTTTGCAAGACAGGGGAATACGCTTGTGGTTTCTGGCTGGATAACATCTGTTTGTGCTTCCAGGTGTTGATGGTCTCTTGCAGTGTCAGCTATGAATTTGAGAGCATGTGGGGGAAAACAGTCATGTTATTTGTTCTGTTGAAGAAAGGGGGAGAAAAAGAATACTTTCCCTATTTCACTGCATGTAGTGCTGGCAACTTCACTTTTAATAAGAAGTGGGTATTACATAAATAAGCACAGAAGTCATAAACACACGCTTTGAAGAACACTAACCAGCCCAGCATCTCATGATCTTTTGCATATTAGTGCAAATTTGGGGGCAAAACTGGGTTTGAATTCCCCACTAGGTGAAAATCCTCTTTACCTCATCTCTCAACAGAACCGATGGATGAGATGGCACAGTTCAACTTTTATTTTGTTTTCATAGTCATGGATTTAGGTTTATCCTGATGACAGTGTAAGAGATGACATGACTTTCACATTTTCCTATTTTATTCAAAGGGTTTGGGATTGAATATAGAATTAGTGTCAAACCACATCAATGTCATCGTTCTGAAGAAATTAAGTCCAGATCTGACTATTGCACCAGTAAATGCCTGACATCTGTATTTTTATTTTGCTATTTGATTAACTCGTCCTGTTCTGAAAAAACACTGAGAAGATGCCTCACTAAAAGGAAACAGTGCTTTGAGCACTGAAGTGATACTGGATAAAATATTGCTGATATTGTTTTCTGGGTTTTTTTAAAGATAATTTATGAAGTCCACTGAAAAATTGGCTAGATTAATTGGAAAGGACTTTCTTATGAGATTTTTAGTTGTTGCTGGTGTAAAATAGAAATGAAATGCTATGAACAATATGCATATTCCAGGCCACCTATTTGTGCTGAGAGTCAAAGGCTTGCACGTGGAATTTCCACCCGTGAATGAGAAGGGATTCACATAGTAGTTCTGTAGTCCTTGGCGTATTAAAGTGCAAATTTTTGTGGTGGTTATTTTTTTGAGTTTATTATGGGGTAGTTGTTTGGGTTTTTTTTTTGGGGGGGGGGAGGGATTTGCTTGGTTTTATTTGGTCACATAGCCATGATCACATCCACTTTGTGGCCTGCAAATAATCCCCTTTTCCTCCTCCCTCCCTCAGCTCTGGCTCCAAGGCATGTTCATGGAGCCAAGATCTGTATTTCACATGGACAAAGAAACATCATGTGGACCTCATCTGTAGCTACCCTTGCCCCATTTCTTAATCATTAGTTTTAATGATGTGCGTGAAAGTGTTTTTGAAATTGATTTCTTCCGTGTCCAATGTCCATTTCTGTCAAGTTAGCTTTACTAAGAAATTGTCTGAGTAATAGCTTGAACATCAACTTAATTGTGATTTTTGTGCTTTTTGTTACATTCAAAGGTTAATGTTTATTGATATGTTTATCCAGTGAAGGTTAAAAGATATCTGTGATATGATCTTAACAGAACCATTGAGCATGCAAATTGCTGACAAGGGATTAAGTGTTCTCGCTGGCTTGAGGCTCAGCGTACAATAGGAAAAATTATAAAAATATCAGAAAGTTTGTGTCTTAACTGTTTGATGCACACACTTTGACATGATTTGTCTAATTTCCCTCTAAAACCACGCTACTGAATGTGTAATGACATCGTTTTTTTATTGTAGTTCGGTTCATCTACAGAGTCAGTAATTCAGCATGACAGTAGAAAATTCTGCATCGTTGCAGGTGAGGGCAGGTTAGCCTTGTGCTAAATTGATTGACATAGGAACCTGCTAAACCCTTTAAAAGTACAAGAACAGGAAAATAGTTGACGTTCCCTTTCTTTGTTTAGACCTACAAATCAAAACTCTTTGCAAAGTAACACCACATGAACATTTATAGTGTCTGTTAAGTGTAATGTAACTTAGGAAGCTTTTTGTAGACTTCTCATGACAGAATGAAGTTCATCTTAATGTCTGCATCTGATAAGCACATTTTTATTAAATGTGCTTCTCTGAATTGGAGACTCCTCTGTATACAGAGGCACCATCAACTTCTCAAATACTATCTTTTCTTACCTCTGTTCACGGAAAGGAATGGATGTACATGTTGAGTATACCTTAGGATCATTGTTTCCAGTAACTGAAGTGAAAAACTTTGTCTGTCAAGTAGATGATGCTATGTTATAGCCATGCTTTGCTGAACCCACACATGTACACACTGCCAGAACAGCCCCACCACACCCATACTATTCCTCAGAAAAATAAAGGAATTGCTTAGAAACTTGTTTTTCTTATGTTCTTTTAGGCTTTCACAACAGCCAGATGGCTGAGCTTTGTAGAACATAAATCATCTTGCAGACATACACTCCCCAAATAAATAAGGAAATGAACGATTAATTTAAAAATATTTGTTGTGAGGAGCTTGCATTCTTAAAAAAATTAAATGGTGACATATATACCACTGCTTCATTTTAGCTACTTCTATGCATCATTCAATACAATTTTGCTCCATATTTTTTAACGGCAAGCACAGGGTGGTTGTTTTCTGAAAATCTGCTGGAGTAAAAATCTTTTAATCTGTAGAATACCTGAAAAATAAAAGGACAAAACTTGTGTAAACAATATTATCAGTGGGGTGAAGGAAGTTTACAGGAAGGAAAGGTCTGAACTATTATGCATGTATCTTTATGAATCTATCAAAGTAGTACATAAAATTGCTATATTTGAATCCTTTGAAATAATTCATTAGGGATTTAGTGTTACAGAAGGGAAGAAGAATCCTCTGCTAGGAATGAATTCTTGGAAGCTGGTTTTTGTTGAAAAAGAGTTTATACCACTGGGAGTGCACTTTTTTTTTAAAAAAAACAAATGAGGTAAACAGTATATTGATGCTTATAAAACCACTGCGGGAAACCTTACTAGCCGTGAATTATCGCCTCCCTTCATAGTGCGATTAACACTTCTAGCTGTAAACTAATTAAAATGCCAATCAACACTGAAGAGAAGCAAAATAGCATCTTTATTTGATTTGCCAGCATGAAGACTAAATGATGGAGCACATCAGGCACCCAGGGCTCCGCACAACTGGAGTGTGCAAACTCCCCACAACTTCACAGAGATGCTCCTAGTTGGAGGATGGCCCATCTCCCATGGGTTGGTGTGTGCTGAGCTTCATCTTGCACTAAATAAAATAAGACTGGGGCTTAGTGGAGCTGTACAAGGATCTATACTGGCTTAGATGGCTTTAGCTATGTGTTTTGTGCATGAAGTTGTGTGCTATCACATGGCAAAGTAAAATATTGCTAGTATTTTCACACTGGTCCCAAACTGAAGAGATTTGAAAATCCTGGGAAGAAAAGGCCATGAATTAAATAAACTTCTATTTTTTTTTAATGATACATATTTTTTTTTAGTGTATAGAATGTAGGTTGTAGTCTGACTACAACGTTCTGTTATTTCAGACAGAAAAAAATCTAAAACTTTGGTAACTTCATGACATTAGATTGCCGAAAGGAGCTTTTGTTAAAACTGTTCCTGAAATTTTTTCATCTTCCTGAAACATTATTAGTCAAGCAGTTTGTTCTTATTAAAGACTTTTATGAAGTAATATATTGTTATACTGTCTATCCATGCCGTGTTTTCACTGATCAAGTAGAGGAAAAGATGAGTGCTGACTTCTCCGAGTGAAGCCTTGTTGACTTCAACGGGAGCAGCTCTGGGCCCCAGCCATTAACAGGGGTTTTTCAAGCCAGACACTGGGATGCTGGGCAGATTTTAGTGCTGTTGAGAGACGCGATGTTCTTTGTTATTCTTAGCCTCTGACCTAAGGCAAATGTTGCCCACAGTTGGTTGTTTATCTTTTGAGTTACGAAGTCGGCTGTGCCTCTAGGGTACCAGGAAATGGCTGCTAAATTTCTGGGACTTTTGTCTTTGTGTCAATGTCCGGTTCTGAGGTCTTGAGGACCGCTTTGAGATTGCGTGTCTGCACATATTAGATTTCCATTCTCTAGTGTTATGTACTTCTAGTCTTCTAAGCAGTGATTTATAATACAAGGAGGAATTTTGGTCTTGAGCAAGTATTTTCTTGTTAAAAGCTTGTTTTACATCTTATGGCACTGTTATAATTCAGATCAAGTGATTAGGTTACCAATTTTGTTTTCATTATTTCCTTTAGGTCTAGAGCTGAGTTGGTCACCTATAGTAACACTTTTATGTAACTGACTGATAGGATAATTAATTTCGAATACCTTTATATTAAAAAAAACAACTTAGATATTACCAGAGACAGAAAGAAATCACATCTGCTGTGGTAAACACGTTCTCTTTGTACTCTTGCTGTAGTTCCCGTTGGGGTGATGCTATTCCATTTAACGCTAACAAAGTACTATGGTTTCTTAGTATTATGCTGCAAACATGACCCTCTTGGATGAGCAAGAATGCAGATTATATGGAGTCTAGACTTGTCCTTTCCCTGGTAGCGACACATAGAACTGAACTACGTCCTCCTGAAATTTGTTGTTTACGCAGCTATGAATGAAAAACTTTCAAATGGGTGCTTGACACAGGAAAAGTAGTAAACTAGGTTGCGTTGTATCTTCTTAAACGGATTAGATAAAAAAGAACATGACTTGGCAGAAAAGCCGTCTTCTCAAAACAAGCATATATATCAGTTACATGATTCATCCACGGACCCTCTTCCACAAATGCCAAGGAGACACAGCCTTTAGTGTCCCTATCTTAAAGTTATACAAGTCACTGTGATTGGTTGTTATTAATCTTTCATCTTTCTTTTGAAATAATATTTATGACTTGAAAAACAAAATAAATTCCATATGCCTGTTTCACATTTCCAAATGTCAGTAGTCTAGTAGGAGAAGTAGGTTGTCTCTGTAAAACGTGACCAATTTATGACATCATTATTTGATGCACTTAATTTCGTAAGTGCATGAAAATGGCTGTACAGAATCAGCCCCCTGTCCGTCTAGTGCTGATACGCTGCCTCTGTGGCCAAGAGAGAAGGAAAAGAAAGAACATGGCTAGTGTATGGTGACTGCCAGCCTCTGGATGTCTAGTTTAGATGCTGCTTTTATCAAATCAAGCAGTGAAACCGTTCCCTCACAATGTGCAGCTGAGGCAGGGTGCCAATTAAAAATTTGTCTAGTTTTTGAGTAACAAAGTTGCATAATTTGAACTGATTTTCACCTGAGAAAAATATTAACAAAACAAGACCTGGATTCATGATGACTCTATGTAATCAGATACCAGCATTAATAAACAATCTACACTTTTATTCATATTGTTACTATTAGAAAAGTCAGGTAGAAATTTGTACAGAACTGAGCGTGTAAGCTGAGCGTGTTTGGTATTTAAATAGCCCTTGTTGGTCCTATTGACTTTAAAAATTTTGAAACAAGGACTATTTGTGGTCATCACTGACTTTCTGGGAAGACTACATCTCTATGACAGGGTTGTCATTCAGATTTACCAAATACGGTGAGGCAAATGAAAATAGTAATGCAGGAAAAACTAAGGATCGTATGTCAATCTGAATTTTAAGAACATAAAAAAAAAATATTGTGTATTTCATTTTAACAAGATTGAAGCTTTGATGATTTGACGTGTGGAAGCGTATTCCAATATTTTTCTTTATTTAATTCTTCAAGTGCATCATTTTGCCTCTGTGAGCAAGTGAAATGATGGAAATCTCTCTGTAATTATTGCTGTCCTTTAGGTTTATTTCCTATTATTTTTTATGATAATATTTATTTATTACTGGGCTTTGCTGTGCTAGAAAAATGCAAGAGCTGTGCTATTTAGATGTAAGTCAAGTGGTTATTTAATTGCAGTGTGATAATAGATGGTTACTATAGCTTGTAGTTATATACAACAGAACTGCATTCTGCAATGCCACAGGCAGTTGTACCCAGCTTAACTGAAATTTTCATGTGATAAAAGGAAGACTAAACATCCCGTGTTTAAATTGGGTTAGAAGGCTGAGTGAATTGTGAATCGATACTTTTCTACAAAGGGCTTAATTGATACAGTAAGCAATTAAGTCTCAGGATTATTGCGGTAAACTTCATAGAAGATCATGTGTTAGGTGTGGCACAGCAGTTTACTTTTTTTTTTTTTGGTGCAAATGCAAAATTATTTCCGTGAAGTGGGATTTGATTAGTTAACAAATACTAGAATACTCCATCTGTTTCCAGGATCAGTATCTTCAAAAGATATGAAGAACTAGACAATGTCTGCAGAAGAGCTAGAAAGAAAGATTTGTGGGCTGGAGAAATGTCATTGTGTTGAGAGGTATCAGAGTCAATTCAAGTTTTCTAAAGGACAATGATGCAAAGGATTTTGTCATAGAAAGATAGAAGCAACATTAAAAGACTTTAAATTACGTGAAGAAATCCAGCACAATGCTTGGAAGCTGGATCCTGAAAAATTCAACTGAGAATAAAGGAAGAGATCCTTGTTTTAAAACAAACAAAGCACTGCAGTTTTCATAGAAACCAGCAGGCACTGAGAATTGTAGACTCTTGCTTTACGTCTTCAGACAACACGCAGTATTTTGAGAGGTACATCAGCAACAAACACAAACAACTGTAGCAGGACTCTAGGGTAAGACATTACTATCTATAGGTAATGTGTATGAATCCAAGGTATAGAGAAGCTGAGAATCAGACCTAGTGACTACGGTAACAATTGCAAATTTTTATTTAAATTAAGTGAAGTCATGTCACATGTAATTGGATAATCAATCCTTCACTTTCTAAGTATGTATTTTCTTCAATAGATTAAATTAAAAAATGTATTTTTGAGTATTAATTAGCACAACATAAACAATAGCTGGCAGAGTAGTCTACTGGGAGAAGAGGTAATATTTTTCAATTCTTTAAACAGTCCAGTAAAAAGAATTCTGTTTCTGTAAGGAGTTCTTGTAGTAAATCATTACAAGCGGCTCTTTTTCTCTATATAGTTGACCAGTAGCATTACTCTGAGGGAGATTTTAAAGGATTCCAAGCTCGTAAGTTACATCTCTACAGAACTATAGTTGTAGAGCTAAGAGAAGCAAAATGTCCCAGAGAGTCTCTGTGGGCTACATTGCTTGAGAAGATCACTGGAAATTTGTTACTGTGTGTTACTAAAAATAAGCAGTTAGTAACCAGTAGGGAGTATGTCCCAGGGGAAGCAGAGAACTTCCATCACCTTGTGGATCACACCTTTTTTCTCTTTATTTAGTTTGCGTAGATGTGTTTTTAAGACCTACATATGTACCATGGAAATTAGATAGAAATGAGCACGCTATTTGGAAGAGAACACTGTGTTTTCAGTCTTTACTGGCTGGATAAGGTTTATCCACAAGGTTACATCAAACCCAAGAGAGTCTTCAAAAAGGCATTTCTGTGAGTTTTTTCATGTGTGCAGTATCATTGCTCTTTTGTTGCATAAGAAAAACAAGTCTGTATGATGAAATTAAGACTTCCCAAACTTGTGTCTGTGAAAACAGAATGTTTTTTTTCTGTCAGGTGCCATAACTGAGTTAGAAGCAGTGAGATGCTGTTTCATCTCTTTAGAAAGAGATTCTGGTCTTAGCTGATTGTATGTGATAACGGAGTGACTGTACTTGTTGAAAGTTACTACAGAAAAAAATTTTTGAGAAGAGAATCATTAATTTTTTAAGATGAACGATACTAGTGAGATAAGGGAGAAAAAAAGAGAGCAAACTTTGGAAGTACTTAAGACCCTAGAGGATTGGACTGTGACCTTTTATATAAATATGAGTATGATTTGTGAAGAGAATCTTGAGTAAAGTATTTCCTTCCCTTTTCAATTATTTCAATTAATCTACGAGAATACGCAGTGCATTAAAAATCATAGCATGGCTGAGAAATGCTGACAAGCTCAGAGTTCAGGCTGAAAGAGCCCATATTTGGGAGAGTGTGATTAGTATTGGAACCTGTGGCAGCAATGCTCAACATCGCATTGTTTACTTGAGCACACTTGAAAAGATAGTGAATTGTTGGGTAGAAACAAAGTTCTTCTGCAGAAGTTACTAAGTCTAACATTTGTTTTGCTCAAATGAGGGGAAAAATATCCATTCCTGTGGCAAAATCAAGTGTTGTAGGAAGCATAAAAACCTCCAAGGTGCTTTCATCTCCTTTAAGGACAAACAAGGGAAGAGGAGGAGCCATCAAGGGGTTCTTCACTCTCACAGAAAGAAATGGTTTTTTGTAAGATCATCCCTATTTCATCTCCTCATGCTACTTCTCTTGGTGTGGGGTGATAATGACTAAAGATTGAGAATACAAAACTGAATCTGAATTATTGGTTATGTGATAGAAACTTTGCAAACCATCTTAAACCCTTGACTGAAAGGCTGAAGGTGTACTTCCCCAGAGTATCAATGTTTAATAATTCCTGTTGTTGACTCATTGTTTCTCTATTACTTTACCTATTCCAATCAGTTACAACATGAAGAGGCTTCAGTATTTAATAACTGGAACAATAAGAGGAGACCAAAAACATGAGTCATACTGTGAATTTTAAATTCTGAGCTGTCAAAGTTGAAACACGCTTTTCTCAGAATTTCAATAAAATATGTAATTTCCATGAATACAACATGTTTAACTGTAATTCTGAGTGTAGATTCCTTATCTCGATATCTTTACACCGGGGTTATTGTTAGGCTGAAGTTGCTATGAAGCCTTTATTATCTTGTTTGTACCATTCTCATAATTTCATATTTAGTTGTCACTCTAACATCATAGTACGTTGGGGTTTTCTCTTTAAGAGCGTTCAGACATACTTTTTTATCTTAAGGTTACAACGTTGACAGGTCATGAATACTTTAAATCTTGACATATCACAATGTCTGTTTTGAAAGACAATTCCTTGTGAAGAAATAGACACAAAGCCGGCATTGTGGAGCACATGAGTTTGTGGCCTCAGCCATTTATTTTAAGGGACCATGTGTAGCCTGCACTCTTCTCGAAGACCGGGGATTTAGTTTCCAAAATGCCTGTATAAGTAAGAGAAGACTTTAAATAATGTAATTAATTCAAAGCCAAATTCCCCATTAACAGGATGGTTCTTGATTTGCTTTTGCAGTTAGCTCTTTGCTCGCAGTAAATGAACACGTACGTTTTTGTAAGAAGGCTTTCAGAACTGTTTTATGTAGCATTATTCCTACTGTCTAATAATAATTATTCATGGTTCTCTATCACAAGTGCTCTGAGTAAAAGAGGTTCAAAATGTTCCTTCCCTTTAAAGGACTGTGTTTGCATAGTCTTGGTTTAAGTAGCTTTAGCTTTGTAATATTCATCAGAGCTCCACAAACGTAATGGGAATTCATGTTTTTGTAAGGCCAATCCACCAGCCTGCTACTTCTGCCAAAACTACTTTCAGATAAAAGTGGATATGTGCTCTAGAGACATAAACGATTATCACAAACGGGTAGTAAGAAACAGTTCAGAATTTGCATTAATTTCAATTCCCTCTCAAAATTTAAGGTGTTTAAGGAAATTAAAAAAAAAAGACGATTAATGTTAAGTATATTACCTATGATTTTCACAGGGACTACAAAGTGTGACGAGGTAAACTTTCTGAAATTAAATTCTTGTCATAATTCATTCTGCCCTTGAAAAATTTAATACAAGCTAAAAAAAAATCTGCTAATCAATGAGAAAAGCAACAGTTGTGTCATGAAACAACTTCTGTTTTAATTTTAAATACATGACTGGCAAATGCTCTGATATGAACTTGGTATTTCACATGGAGTTTCTCTTAGGAGTAATTTAGTTACTTTTAAGTATGCTAACAGTGAAATTTAATGGCTGCTCTAAATGAAGTAAAAAGTAAAGTTTTGGGGGTGGAAGCAGAGTTACTGGATTACTTAAACTTCTTTGTGGAATTCTTTTAGGAAAAAAAATTTGGACCTTAGCTTTAAAACTCTGGAGAAAAATATACACCTGGGGTATAGAACAGGTGATTAATGGTTGCCTGTAATACTGAGCCTGTTCAATCTGTGTAATTAGAGCAAATCAGGCAGAAACACTATTATCAGCTGTTAATGCTTTTGTACTACTTCATTTCTTTTTTTTTTTTTCCACTACAGATGAGACCTGATACCTTAATTGAATATATCTTGATGTTGGTGTCAAGTTTTCAAGCGTATATAAGTGTGTCTTCATCGTAATGAGTCATGGTGAACAGATTTAAAGTAGCTGACATTACCTTTCAGTAACTGAGATGTCTACAGAGCATGCTGCTCAAGGTATGAATCAACATTAGATAGTTACAGGTGAAGGTCACTGGTGATCAGTCAATATCTTTGTGATACCATCATTGTGTCAGGCTATTTCTCGAGGTTTGTTAGCAGCTTCTGATATTACCGGATATCAAATATTCATGGTGTTACAGATGTGCTGCTGGATCTTGGTGGGGAGAAAGGGAGTCTGTCTGCAGTGCTCAATCCTTCTTTACAGGCAGGCTGTTGTGTATGCTGGTGACCTGTGTATATTTGATAAGAGCTGTGTTACATACAGTCTCCTTTGCTTTCATCCTCGTCAGATTGTAAGGCAGCAAGAGTTGAGGGATGGAGGGAGAATGGGGTTGGGCTGCAGTGTTGTAAATGACGTAAAATTCTATAGATGAACCAAAATATCCTTATTTGGAAGACATGGCACGTACTACAGCAAGGGGCTCAAATCTGAGCCATAGATGATGCTGAAGAGGTTGGTATACTAGATTACTAGACGATATCCAGGATATCTCAGTGGAAATAATTATGGGTTTTCTACCTTTAGTCTGAAAATATTTTCCCTCTTTACACTTCTCATATCAGTAGAGATATATTATAATATTACATTATAATGTAAGTCATCTTTAGTATCATTGATTTTTGCATGAAGACTGCTCACATATACCAAAAATAAACTCCAAACTGGTACCATTTTTTTCGTGTGTGTATTTTAGTTTTTCAAACTCCTTTTTTTTTGTGAAAGATTGTAGGAATATTTTCAGCCAGTGTCTTGCAATGTGTTGACTTTTATGCTTAAGGACATTTGACGTATGTCGTTTCAGTCTAGTGCTTGCATTCTCCCTCAGCAGCAAAATACTTACATGTCTAAATTATAGCATCTAATGACTCACAGGATTTTCCTGTTTGCAGTGGTCAATTGCCATGACAGCAGCATTAAGCAGGATGATAAAGTGTGAGCATATGCCTCTGGGATACTCTTTGATCCACTGGGTCAGAACTGAAGACTAGCTCTGGTTAGGAGCTCTCATCTTTTCTGTAACAAGCTTAAAAACCTAACCTTCTTACATAAATGTTTAAGATGCAGAAAAAGATTCAGGAGTGTGTGTAAGCAGGGAATGCATTCATGACAAAATAGGCTTCAGAGAGCTAGAATTTATTCCATCAATATCAGAAAAACATTAGGGAAAAGGGGAGCTCCTTTATCTTCCTTAAGGTAGCTGGAAAAAAGCTACACTTAGTCATCATCTGCCCCAAAAATCACACACACAGAAAGCTGTTTGTTGTTGTTTGTTTCTTTGTTGGTTTGTTGTTTTTTTTTAAACCAGTTCTCCAAAACCAGATAAGGATAAAAAGGAATTGAAATTGAAGTAGGTCAGTACTGCAATCATCTGGAAAGGAAAAGTAACTGCTGCAAGGACTTGCCAACACCTGTCTAGTTAAAAATGCTCCTTGTAAGATGATGCTGAAAATCAAAGAAAGGCCAGAGGAAAAACTGAAAGGATATGGGCCGTGAGTATTCATGGGTCTGTCCAAGTGATATTTACTATCCTGTCTCCCACCACTGCAGAAAGGCTAAGTTGATAAAATGGTGTTTAAAGCACAGGGTCTTGTTAGCAGCAGATGAAGGTGAATAAATGCATCCACTGTCAACTTCTTTCTGTGGTTTGTGGGAGAGAGAAAGTGTCCTGCAGCAGCGCTTGTATGGCAAAATCCTTTGAAATTAGAGCTGTGGTTGTGCGGTGTGAAGATAAGGTGGAAAATCTGGAGGAATAGGAATATGCCATCCTATTTTTTTGTGAGATCCTTCAAGACCCCTCACTTTAGCTTGATTTTTTTCAGATAGAACGTGGCATGTTCCTTCATTACATAGAGTATGTCAGAGTGGCCTTCCCTTCTCCAAAGAGCTGCAGGGCTTTAGAGGGAAGCAGTAGTTTCTCTTTGAAATACTGCCAGTAGAAAAATACTATTGGTAGTCCTTCAAAGAGAGACAAATTTCTCGTCAAGCCAAGTGAAGTTATTCCTCTGCCATGATAGAAGAGAACAAATACTTTGAAAATAGCTGAGATCACCTGCAGAGACATTGCTCGCCAGGTTATAAATGGTACTTGTTAGTTGTGGCGTGGAAAAGCCTGCAATAGAAATGCCACCGAAGATCAGAGTACTGTTGTGCTAATTGATGCTGAAATAGGTTCTGGTTCAGAGTGGAAACACTAGAGATGTCTGGGTTTTTCCCAATGCTGTGGAGATAATTTGGGTATGTCTGTTCCTGACCTTCAGTACCTAGCTGTGTAAATAGCGTTGCCTGGGTATGTTCTCAGGGCAGAATTCAGTTTCTGTTACTGAATGCAGTTTTAGTTAATTATTTAACCTCAAAATAGGCAAAGAAGCATTTTTCATTCTTAAATCACTTCTGAGATCCTGAACTATGCAAGTGTCCCTCTATCTCTTGAAATGATATGTATATTAATCTTGGTGTAAAAAATGCTTTCACCTCAGATCCTATGAATATTCTAAGTAGAATCTTTAAAGCCATTCTGACAACTGAGAAGCATTCTAACCATTGAATATCTGATTTTGCTGTCAGACATACTGATGCACATCTATTAACCTTGATTTCTATCTTTAAGACAGAGGACGTTCAGGGTATTGACATTTGTTTTTTTTTTTTCTCAGAGGCAATAGTTACTAAAGCATCTAAATGAAAATAATTTAAGGATTTTTAAATTTTTTTACTTCTCAGCTTATTTTTAGAATGAGTATGAATCTGTCACGTGGAATTAGGAGCTAGCAGGCATTAGCAGTTATTCCCTGTTGCAGTTTGAGGACTGCTGAGTCCCAGTCAGGGTCTCAGTTTTGACGTGCCTGCTTCAATTTGTAACAAAGAGGATCTTCCCCAACACAGCCTTATAGCTAATCATAAGCTTACATACAATGAAGTGTTACGAAGGGCGGAGGGAATGTGGTATAAAAGGAGACTTCTAATGGGTGCTTCCTTCCAATCTGGATGTGCTCACGCACTTTTTCCGTAAGTGACATGTTTCTTTCAACACATCGTTGCTACCAATTTACCCTTAAGCAAATTCGTTAGGGAGAGTTGCAGCATACAGATCCTGGGGTTTCAGTATTGCTTTGCTTGGGGGAAGGCTGCTTCTCAGCTCTTCACGCCTGTTCTTTAAGCCACATCAAGGTGAAGGTATAAGGGAAGGCAAATCTGCTCTACGCTAGAGCACACATCAGGATGTCATTGTCTTTTAGAAATTCCCTTTTTAATCTAATTTGCTAGTGATGAGTGTGCATGGAAGTTGGGGCTCAGGGATCCCATAATCTCTGTAGTTTAGCAGAATGATTCCTTTGCCCCTTGCTCTGACAGTGGCTTTCTTGCTTCTGCCACATTCAACTCTTGGAGAGAAACCTCCTTGTCAAGACATTATTTATTGTAGCATTCTGCAGAAAGCCCTCCTTGTTTTGGATGTCTTTTTTTTATTATTGTGAGAAGAAAAGATTGGAGGAAATGCATTAGCAAAAAATGTGCACTGAGATTGAGGTGAAAAATCTTGGAGTTTTGTATTTTTGGTTAAGAGTTTTTGGTGTTTGAGAATAAGAACAACCACAGTGGAAATGAGTTTGCTCTCCGTCTTCCCTTCTTTTCTTCTGATTATGAAAAACTTCTCCCTTTCCTTTCCTAGTTCTATTAAAGAAACTGTGAAAGCCATTTGTTTTATTTTTTTTAAGATGGAAACAAGCAAAGAGATCATTTCTTATTTAAGACATCTTTCAGAGGACATAACAGATCATTCAGAAGTGGTAGGGTATTTTTGGAAATTGTTTTCTCTATCTTTGCTGGCCTACAAAACAAGCTTGTGAATATTTTAGTCCATTTTGAGAATTCATCTTCACTTTTTTTTGTTTGTGTGGTTTGGATTTTTTTGGTTGGCTATTTTTGGTTTGTTTCTTTTTTAGAGCACAGAACCAATCTTATAAATACTATGTGAATCTGATAGTTTGGTTTTTGTGTTGTTCTGCTGAGGTGTTTTTTACATTTCAGACAGATATCCAAAGAAGTATGACAGTGGGCATGGTTTTTTTTCCCTGTCTGTGTAATTCTTTGCAAGCTGTATTGTGTAACGAGTTTTCAAGCAGAACTCCCCTCAGAATTAGTGGGGTAGTCTACTTAAAATCAGTGTTACAGGATAGTCCTATCTATTTGCATACCTTAATTATATAATTGAATTGCATATCTTAATTATTACATGATTACATGCCTTAAATGTGTAATTACAACTACTTATGCTAACTGCATGACCAAAAGCATGAAATTAGGCTGTGTAATTACAGTATGTACAAGAGTTCAACAAGTGTGATTTAGCTTTTTTTGTACTAAATTTAACTTTAAAATAAATAATGAATTCCACACTTTGCACAATATTCTCTCCAAAGATTATTACCAGGAAGCTGGTAACAACAAAGCCAAGAAATGCTTCGTTCTTGTTTGTTTGGGACACACATGTCTTGACTTTTATACTGCACACCCTGCCTAGGCAAAAACGGATACCTGCCATAAGAACAATGATCCTAAAGAGTGGTATTAAATAGAATAGTCACAAAAAAAATAAAAATAAACCTTTTGTGATCTTCACCCACAGTACAGTTTTTTAATCAGTTTCATAAAACATTGTATGTATTGGGTATATGTTCTGATGCTGAAGTCAGGGTTGCTAGGTTCATAAGGAATGATAGTAACATCAAACCTAAATGAGTAGTCTGCTTTAAGCAGAGCTAAATGCATTGTGCAGATCAAATCAAGTCAGTATTTCCTTCTATAGATTTTTAAGTACTGGATAAGTTACAGAAAGCCACTTAAACCTGTATTTCATCACACAGTCACACCAAAATAACATGATTTATGTGCCCTGATTATTCAGAGATGCTGGAGATCACGCCTGACAATTCCTTTAATCAGCTAGTGACTGTACATGTTACCCTAAATTAACATGGTCAATTAACAGGTAACTTGGGGGAGAAGAGGAGGAGATAAGGAATGCCATTTGGAAACCTTTTACTTCCTGGAAGCTCTTTGTCACCCTGAGTTTTGTATCAGACAGGTTTCCGTTTGTAAGAAACCATTGTAAGTTCTTACCCCATACTCCATCTTCTCCACTTCACATTGAAATACTGGTGCATTCACAGCTCTGTCTGCAAAAAGTGCTCTCCAGGCTGCAATGTTCCCACCATGGTGTAGGTTGAAGTTGTAGAAACGTTATGCCCAGTAATTTTGGTGAAGGAAGCTCAGTCTTCAAGTCCACCCTTGCTACCTGTCTGATCTATTGCAAGATGGCTGGGTGATTCTTGAGCTTAGCTTTACAAGTATTTTAAGATGAAGGCACAGATGATGTTCTTCTACTATATTATCTGGGGAAAAAGAAAGGTGTAGGAACTGTTTGTTTTTTGTGGACTGATTGACTTTACTGTTACTGGCAGTTTTCTGGGGAATTTGTATAAACAGTAAGCTTTTTTAAAGAGGTTTTTATTCCAGACATGGAGTGTCTCCTCTGGACTACAAACTTCGTTATCTTGAACAACTTAATCTTTCTGTGCCTCAATTTTTGATGTGCACAAAGATATGATACGCTTTTCTGTAATGTAGAAGTGTTGTAAGGACACTGGAGATAGCAGTAGGAGCTGCGTGAATACCTTTCATAGGTAGGGATGAAATAGGGGAGATTGCTAAGGGTGAAACAAGTGTTCCTTCTCTTTCTTCACACAATCGGAGGCAGCTGCTGTTCCTGTATGAAGCAGTAATAGGTTGTTGTATTCTCTCTTCAGGCATCTGCCACCAGCCATACCTCCTGCTGTTGACCAAGAGAGCCACTCACAGCAGGGACAGGCCTTCCCAGGGAGAAAGGGACAGGTCTGGAGCCTCCAGATGGCAAAAATCAGTTTAACGAAAAAAAGACCAAGATTGGTCATTTATTCACCGGGGCCATCACTTTGCTGCAAAGAAAAGGTCAGCAGGAAAGTGGTGCCTGCTGTGCTTTAGATCTGAAATGTTCCTTCATTTCTCAACCCTGTGTGAATGGATCTATTTGTGTCTGCTGTCTTCTGATCGTGAGAATTGTATGTTAAGAGATATATAACACATCTCCTGTTTTTTATCCCAAACCAAGATGACAACTGAGTAGCAAACAATAAAGCTGCTCCAAATCCCACATCTTCAGAATGCTTTAGAGATGTTGTTTAGCTATCATGATAACAGTGGTGAGGTTAGATATCAAAATGATTACAGAACTGATTGTGCCATATTCAATAAGATGATTGCTTAGCTTCAAACAGAGCTGCAGGTTAAAACACCTTTGGGTTGAAGATTCCCAATGTTTTTTTTCTCATTGTTGTCCTGAGAACCATTGTTTGCGGATATTTTGTGCCCAAGGTAGAAGCTGTTGCTTAGAGCATCTATTGTACTCCATTGGTGACCTCGGGGAATGGTAAACATGGGATTTATGAAAGAGATCACAACCAGCTTTAGCCAGCACTTCTGTGTTTATTATGCCATTATTTTAGAGACAAGAAAACCAAAGCATAGGCAGTAGGAATGTCAAAAGCATCATAGGGAATTAAGATTATGAATTCCTTGGACTTGCTGAATCTTCCATTTGGGAAATTTGCATTTTTCCATTTGGAAAAGTGATCTTCCTCAAGCATCCTAGTGAACCCCTGTGAAAACTAGGTGTAAAAGTTCTTTAAACTTTATAGGAAAACTGTTGATGGTGAAACGTGTGGAGTTACTGCAGGCGCCACTGTCTCGTCATCACACGTGTACATTGTACAGGGGCTTTTTTACAAGATCCATAGTCACATTCTATGTTCTCACAATGTCCACCAAGTGTCTCGTTGAACTTATATGCACAAAACTAATACGTCTTTGCATTTTTTTAGGGGAGAAGCTTTGTCTAAGACTGTAAGTTGTTATTAAAAAAACTGCTGTTTTTTTTGAGTTGGCCACATTTATTTAATTTTTACTTTTAGAGAAACCCAGGTTGCCTAATCATCCTCAAACTTTAAAGAAAAATGCTCTGTGTGGAGTAATGGCCACATAAGAGAGTCTTACAATATCCTGGAAATTTTTAGAACAAAACTAGGTGCTTGCAAAGGGATGTCAGGGTTAAAAAGGAAACTGTTCTATAACATACAGACTCTTCACAATTCTACAGATGTGATAATACGCTTCACAAATTCTGGGGCTTGTTGTCCTTCGTTCCTATTTTGTGTTCTGAAAACACTTGCACATGAGAATATCTGATTACAATTTAATGACAAACACTCACACACAGAAGCTTTTTTTCCTTCTTCTGTGGTATTTGTGTAAATATTGCCATGGTGATATTTAAATCCTCTTTGTCTATCATTAATCCTGTCACTCTCATGTTTACAAATAGCTGTTAAACAGCTTGTGGGGAATGTGCTACAGTCTCCGGGCGTAGGATACTTTGTTCTGCAGGTTCCCATGATGGTTTATTAACAATGCAAAAAAACCCAACCCCTCTGAAACGTACCTGTCTTAGGCTTGTAATAGGATCTCTACTTCATTTCTACAGTAACTCTGTAGGAGACTGCATGGTCCTTTCCCATCCTCAGTCATGCTGGCTTGTGACTAAGTTTACAAAATGTGAAAAACTTCTTAATAGAAATTAAGAAATAAATGAAAATAAAAGAAATTAAGCTAAAAACAAGAGCAGCAAAATGCTCTTGACACATGTTAAGCTTTGTAGGTGGTATCTGAGTGGATTAAGACAATTCTAATTGCATGACACTGGAAATCTCCATCTCAGGTCTGAAAAAAAGGAAAAGAAGATTTGGAAATTTCTATAACATTGAATTTCTTCATTAATTAGGATGTGAGCCATGTGGTCCAGTAGCTAAAGCCAAAGGCTTGACAGTAAGAAGATCATGGTGTCCTAATTATGCAGTTCGGATCATCTCCCATTGTCTTTATTATTTGTTTCTCTTTTTTTATTATTTTACTCATGTATGTATGTGCAGTGGATGCTTTAAAATGTGAAAATCAGATTTAAAATTTGGAGCTACCTAAAATTTGACTTGAAATTTCTATATGGAGAGTTTACCTAAATTTTCATCTTTTGCATTTTTCATTCTCTCTTTTTTCCTCACCTGCTCAGGTGAGGAAATGCACATATAGAGACTTCCAACCTGTTGAACAGAGCTGATCTCCATCTATGCACAGGAAGAAATACTCTTTGCTCTCATGGTTCTAAGTTTCCCAATGGTCTGTTACTGGCAGGGTTCATTTGGAGAAGCCTACTTTCCTTGTGCATTTTAGTCTATCTACACCAGTATGATCAGGAAGGGAAGACTTTGGTATACTGCCTTGAATTTTAAGACTATGCGGTCTGTACCTAATCCATATCTTGGTGTGCTCCCTAAACCCTATGTATCTGTCCTTTTCCACGGTGTTTGGGGATAGGGAGAATATAAGCTCCCCACTGCCATAGCTGGCCAGAAGGTAAAAGGGAAGCAACCATTTAGACGATTATTTTTAAGACCTTAGGCAGAGTCATAAGTTCTATGACTTGCTGGTCTCCTACTTAGTGGATCATGAGAAATGGAGCTCGGATTTGTGTTTTGGTGATGACCCTCCTGAGTTGTATTTGAATTCTTAGAGCTGCAGCCCCAAGAAGGATGTGCTGATGCTTCTTAGGATAAAGCATAAAGTTTACACTGCTGTCTTTCTATTGAGAGATGAATCATGTAATTCTGTCCTCACTAATATTTTGTACTAACCTGTTCACTATGGACTTGAACCGTGGTCACTTTGTGCACATGTAAACTTTTCATTATTTTCCAATATGGGGCAGGATTGGGGAAGAAGTCTTGTCTTTTTTTTCTATTTGGAGAGAACGTCCTGTTTGTGAAGACTCTCTTCAATGGAAATTAAAATGAATAATTTCTGCTCTGGCACACATGGGAGAACTTTGCCTGAATTCAGCGACACTTCAGTTTCCTTGTTCAGGATGTGCTGATGAACACAGTGGGAGGTGCAAATCAAGGGCAGCCAGAAGAAGAGGTGGAATAGACCAAAGTCATTTTAAAGTGTAAGTACTATGCTTGACAATGAAGAATTGTGTAAGGACATTAATTATTATTATAATCAAATAATACAGGTCAAATAATAGGTCAGAGAAGCGATATGTTCACAGATACTCTGTACAGAGTGCGACGGTTAGCTGGCTCCAAGGACACACAGTACTGTTCCAATTAATTGAGAGAATAGCTTGATACTTCACAGGTTGGAGCAGCCAGATCATTCTAAAGCAGTGATTATCTTCCCTGCTACAAAGTGTGTTTAATTTCAAACTTAATTGTATCCACATTTCCGTTTCTAATTAATCCAGATATAGAAATGCTATAGTAACCGAACAGCGTGTTCTTTGAGGAAATAAAACATGGCACAATCCCGTGGCACCAGAGTAATCTGATTAAAAAGATGTTTATGTAACACAGATCTTTAAAAGTTAACTAATTTAAGAATATGCTTACTATTCTTGCGATGCACTTGAGTTTTAAAGGAGAGATGAGAAATGTTCATCTTGCTCATTTTACGCTTTGGGATTTGCACAGTCTCTAGTTTGTCATGGAATTTATGGAGGTGATTGAAAAGGTAGTCAGCCACTTGGTAGCATATGCTTTTGAATCCAGTTTTTAGTAGGAAATTTCCACTACTGATATCCGCACAAGGGATTAGGTACACCTAACAAGGTGTACCTCTGTAATCTATCGCATGCATTTCTGAGAGAGTTCCTGCAGGTGGCCAGTATTCACAAGAAGGTGAGAATGACATGTAAGAGAGCAGGGACTATTTTTTTCACCTAGAATTTTGCATGTGCTGAGCTAAAGGGGTGCAAGGAGTCCAAGGCAGTGCAAAGGTTTCCTTGTATCTGGACCACACTGAAAACCAAAGATGTATCAGTGCTGCCTGTGACTGACCTCTGTCAGTGGTGTGTCAATTTTGTGGTTGCTGTGCAAACGTATAACCTTAGAAAAATCAAAACCTGGGAGAAATGCATGGTTGAAATAGCTCTGAATACTTCTCATCTAAAAGGTAACAAAGAAGTTGGATTGCTTTGTTTTGTTCTTGTTTTTAATCTGGAAGTGCTGCACATGCACTGGTTCTGATGGTCAGTATTATGACTGATATTTTGGGGATCGATTCAGAAGTACTAGCAATGAAAGCTTCCTGCTTTCTTAGGAGGAAAATGGAAAAAATGTAGTGCTGACCCTTTTATTGGTAGTAACACCAATGCGAAACAAACCACAGCTGGATCTTTAAAATAGTATCAGGCTTGGAGTTAAATCTAATGTTTACACTCTCTTTGGTGGAAGCAGTGCACTGAGGAAACCTTGTTTACAAACTCTTTTTGAGGGATCCTCTGTTACCACTTGATACAAAACTAAGAAATAGTTTATTTGGGGTTTAGCAGTCTCCTATAAAAGAGCTTGTGTATCTCCCTTCGAGCTGAAAGCCACAGTCCTGATGGCATCCAGCTGGTGGACTAGATGAGAAAGTTCAGCTAGAGAGAAACTGGATGATGGAATGGAAGATGTGGTGGCAGAGATATGGCAGGAGAATTGAGAAATGCAGTGAGGAGTTTAATTCCATTCAATAAAACATCTTTAGGGAGCAAAGTGCTTTAGAACTTACTTAAATTTCTGAAATAGAACTTCTGGTTATTCG
>VWZK01006030.1:85044-240044 GCA_013396935.1 Baryphthengus martii
TTAGGAAATTGCCTCTGAAGACTGATCAGAGTTCTGGAAAAGATTCACCTTTCCCTTCCAACATGCAAACCAGACATAAAGCTGTTTACTAAGAAGAGAGCACCACCTTGTGTTCGTGAGTTGCTACACCTCGTAATGCCGTATGGGAGCGTTTTTTCGCAGAGCTGTATTCAACCCGAAGAATAAACACGTACTGTTTTCCTCACAGGGTGATCTTGTTCTTGTGCCATAGAAAGCCAAAAAAGAAAAAAGTTGCCAGTGTAGCATTAAGATACGTGATCTGAGGATCTGAATTCACGTGTCAGCACGGGCACTAACAGAACTCCAGGTTTATTCTGAATTCAAATTCTTATACAAAATCCAAGTTTGTGGCATCTGATGCTCTTCAGAGAAGGTTTTTCATTAACTAAAAGTATATGCAGTACTCATTTTGAGAGGTAATAGAATGAATGCACATCTAATAAGCAGTAATGAGGATGATTACTGGCCTGTGAGACTGTTCGCTACACACACATAGGGAATAATACCTCCCATGGTCTAAGGGTTCTGCCATGACTTCACCAAATCAGATATTGAAGACAGTATCTCAAATCTATCCATAGTAATTAGGATAATTATCTCTTCGGATCCACAAATATTAATTTGAGATTACCACAAATTTCTACCAAATATTACTTTCTTAATAATTTGTTGATTTATGCTTCAAGTAGTATATTCTGGAAGAATCTATTTCATAGATTGTTTTCAATGAATATATAATATGCTTTTGTGTTTATGAAAAGTAAAACTTTTAGGTATTTGATAACATGGATTCCTGTAAAGGTGGGGTAAATTTGAGACATTCCTTTCTTTGATGTAGAAGTACATTTCAGATTGTGTAGCTCACAATTATAATATATCATTAAAGGTTGTTTTGCATCAATGAAAAAAAAAGTTTTAAATATATCAGTAAACCTGAGTTCTGCATTGAGTTCTTCTGCAGTCTTCTTTGGTGACCTTAAGAAAAATAAGTAGGAGGTAGTTTTGTGGTATTGGAGTCAAAAGCGAAGCAGCTAGGAGCCACATTTTCATCTTTTAAATACTCTAAAAATGGGCAATGTGTATTTTCTTAAGGCATTGAATATATATGTGAGTATGTAAAATTAGGAGAACTTTGTGGTTGCTTGACCATGGATGCATTCCATCTCATTTACCAATCTTCAGAAAATAATTTGAATGCCGGTGACAGTTTTACATTGTTATTTAAGCTTCATTTCCCTTGTCTTATGGTGAAGGAGACAGTGAAGAGCTTGAGATCTCACTAATTTCTTTTATATAAAGCTAAACTGATCATGTTTTGGTTGGGTTTTTTTGTTGTTTTTTTTTTGTGAAGCAGAATAATCTCACAACCAAATTATCACGGCCAAGTCTTTTTGGTGTTTTGTGTGTGTCTGCATGTGATGATGAACATTCCAGCAACTTCATTCCCAATTTACTGCAGGACCTTAATCCATAACATTCACATTCTGCACAGATAATCTTTGCTTTCTGTGAAGTCCTTTTACAGATGGACCTGTGTTCTGATCAGGAGCTTTTCAGAAAGGAATTTAGCTCTTCCAGCACGGAAATGAGCCTGGAGAAAAGTATCACCATACAATTGAACTAGTGGAAAACAAAGAATAAATCTCTGCGTTTCTGAGTCTGAATACAAATGTCTGACTCTAACCTGAAATTAGATTGTAAGTGGGGAAACAAAAACAAGGAAAAAATAGGTCTCTGAAGACAAAGAACAGAAAGAAGTAAAGAGTTTAATGTATTTCATTAAAAATACTCCCGTATGAATGAAACAAAAACATCTGTGTGAATGAAAAGTAAAGGAATCTTCTACTTCCAAAAACTATGCTAAGGATGTAAATATTTAAGCTCTAACACGCTTTTCAAATACTTTAAAAGGGTAGCTAAGCCTCAGATTTAATTATTTGATCTCGGAGACGGAGACATGATATATAACATGGTGCCCAGCAGTGAATACTGCATGCATATAGAGTCTGGGTCTGTATATAGTTATGCAACTCTTGCTTTGAGTATTTGCCTTGAACCATATAAACTAACCACAGTGGTTGTCAGTCTACATGTGTGTTCCCTGCTGTTCCCAGAATCCCAGCATGTGTTCCCAACATGTGTTCCCAGAATATCCCAGCTGTATACTATCAGTTCTGCTCTGAATCCTTTGTAATACATCAGTTAAAGCCTGTTTTCCCACCATGGAGGCACGGCAGATTGATGCTTCTGGTGAAAGGAGACAGAGATGCTGCAGGTTTGACTGAGAATTCATAGTCAGTTCTGGTGCCTGACTTCAAGATGCAGCCATGATAACTTTAAAAGTGCAGGAAATTCAGGTGTCTTGTACAAAACATCAACTTGGACACGTGCATTTGAAAAGATGCCATACATGCCCGTTTTCAGACAAGCAATTGAAGCAGGTAGACATTGACTGACTAAGATCGGGTTAGATCAAAAACTTGTGAAGGTGTAAGAAAATGGCTCCATTCCAATATTTTGGAATAATTTCATATTAAAATTAACCGGTTTCCATAAAAAATTTAGTTTGCTTGCTTACTAAAGTACTTCTAGTGCTCTAGAGTTTGCTATTGTTGATGAAGTTGAGAAAACGTGAGAATAATCTGGATACAGAGGGCATCCATTCTCATTTTCAGGAACTGTTTACAGCTAAGCCCTGCAAGGGTTCAAAGAGGAGGAGCATAAAAATCCTACCATAGTTATGTAATGTTCAGATGTTTGTTAGAAACTGAGGCAGTATCCTGTTAGTAGGGAAACTGGAAGAGATGGCTATAAGAGCTGATTATTTTCGAACAATGCAAGAGCCCGTGATGTGACTGTGTGTAGTAAAAGAGGCTAAACAGAACTCTGCTGCCTTGGACTTAAAAGAAAATCTAAAAGCAAAAAAACTCTATATTTATATATATCTCTGTATTGAAATCAAGACACTTTTTTTCTCCCAAGAAGCGCAAAGTAAGTTATAATGTAGTCCTATAGGTCTAGAAGTTTGTGGTTGTTAGCTCTTTCCCATAGGAGAAATGTGAATAGTGTGTATGGAAGGTAAACTTCACAAATTAGAGCTGTTTGAATATTTATTGAAGGGCAAAAAAAGAGTTTTTCATGAGCTAAGGCTATCTCATGTTTCCTTTGTAAAAGGTTTCTCCAGTCTAGGATGGTCAGAGCCCAAATGAGAGTGGATCAAGGTGGCTGCAATGTAAGAGAGATGGATTGATTTTCTGCTTGTAGCAGGAGGGAGCAGTGAGTGTGCTGACCTTCAGTCTCCCTGGGGAATGCCTCCTCTTTCCTTATCTCTTCTTGTCTCTCACCCTGCTTTGCTCTGATGGTACATGTATTTCTTCATGAAAAAGCACTGTGAAGACCTAGTATGGAGGAAGAAAACATTTGGAGAAAGAAGTTAGATTTCAGAGGGGGAAAAAATCCACTTTCCATGTAACTCGGTTTGAGTTGTCTTATGCTACTCAATTTTAAAAGTAAACCAGGAATGTAAGCCCTGGGTAATGCCTTCTTTGTATGGAATTGTATATCTCCTGTTCCTTGCAGAGACATGCAAAACAGTACGGGAAATGTGGAGCTTCTTCCCATTGGTGAGTGCCGTCTTTTTACAGTTGTCCCAGCATGTGTTCATGATATAGCACAGCTAGGGAGATATCTGGAATTTCTGGGATTTATTTCTGATCAAAGCTGTGTGCAGAGCTTAGTGAGCAAAGATGAGAAACATTACATTGTCTGGTGAACAATAGCACGCTCGGAAGAGTATCCCCTGGGAAAGCTCATGTTGATGGAGCATGTCGCCTGGGCTGCTCCCCCAACTTGGCACGCTCACCACGTGGAGCTGTGAGGCTGAATTTCCCTGCTACGCTGCTCCATGAAGAGAAGAGCTGCTTACGGTGTCCCCAGGCTGCTATTACCCTGCAGAGCATGGGAGAACTCAGCTGTGTGCTCACCAGGTCTCTTTGCTCACATACCTCAGCTGGCAGCAAGCTGTGTGCTCCTCAGTGGCAGGCCAGGGCTGGTCAGGTTGGCTATGGCTGTAGCATGTTTGTTCTTCCCCTCCTTTAGCCATTGCTTATTTTCACATTTTGGGGACAGGAAAGCAGTTCAATTCTGTGCTACCTCTACCCTCCATTGCAGTCACTGTTCTGGCATTCATCTCCTTTCTCTTGACCCTCAAAGCTGGAACTAAGGATGACATCCTGCAGCAGGGATTTGGTCCCTAAGGTCATCTTTCAGTCCAGGCTTTTTTTCCAGCTGTTTCCTTCTCAGAAAGATAACCTTCCCTGTTTTCTTACTTCTTGTTGCTTGCCATGCTAATCCTTCATTGTAACCGCAGTATACCAGGGTTCATTTCCCATTAGGGAAGAACAGTAAATCCGCAATTTTGAGGTTATGTCAAACTCTGTGTAGATATTTCAGTGTTACCTGGTTGTCTGTTGTGCTAAACAAGGATCTCTTTTAACGCTCCCAAATAATCAGAATTTCCCACCTCCTTTCAACATTGCTTTTTTCTTGCTCCTGCCTACTATTTTCCTTTGGTTTTTTTTCTGCCTTTACCTTTCCAGCATTGGATGCATCTGGTCTTATGTGGGTTCCCAGCGACCAGACCTGTGATACACCTTTATTTCCTTCCACCAAGGCACAAAAGGTCTAGACTTTAAGACTTAAAGTGCATCCTGGCTTCTGCTTCTGAAAGCTGCTGAAGTAAACAGCACCTGCTATATTTTATGAAGCAGGCAAGAAGGATTAATTTCTGGCTTGTCTATCACAGTCTTTAGAGGAATAAAACCTGTTTGGATGTGGACAAAGTGGGTGTTACTCTGCACTGCGACAGCTCAACGTGCAAGGATTTTATTAATGCTATTTACAGTATTCACAGTCCTTCCTGAATTTTAGCTCTTGTCCTGCTGTGTCCAAGACTGTCAATGGTTAAACAACTCAATGACCACCATCTTTCTTAGTTTCATGAAAATCTGAGAGATTCCCTTTACAACTATATCTGTATTTAACTATTTACTTGCACAAAAGGTGTACACTAATCCTTAAACATTTCTGTTGTTCCTGCTCCCTTTTTGCTTGAAAATTTTGTGATAAATGTGCTTTAAGTCGCTGCCTTACTTCATGAGTTACACCCATTTTTGTATGATTTCAAGAGACACACAAGAAACAATAATTTCGAAATTCATTACAATGCCAGGGTTTATACGTTCTCATTAAGCATTAATTGGTAGTTGATGGCTATTGCTATTTTTAACACCATTAGTTCATAGCAATGTAATTAGTGATGCTAAGTACAGGATCCACATTAATAGCATTACTAATTGTAAATCTGGAGATAGAAACACAAGATGACTGGTTAATTTCTAGGCAATAGCTCATGATAATTGGCTATAGGACATTTGTGCTGAAGTAGAAAGGTAAATAATTTAAAATCTTTTCTTGTAGTTTGTGCTGTACTTGCGATACTAATATAGTCTGTTGCCTACATTTTAGTCTTGTGAAATACAATGCCATTGGTATCTCACAGCTTCTGCAGTTATTAATGTCCATGATTCTCAACTCTTTCATATATACTAGCAACTGTGAATTAAAAAGGAAGCAGAAGCAATAAAGCAACAACGTTAAGGATATCTGCCGAAGAAACTTTGCTTTTACAAAGCAGTGTCAAAAATAAATTAGGTTTTAAATTATGTAATGCTTAGATGGCAGATGCTTACCAATGCTGCGTGCTTTTTTTGCCTTTTTTTTTTTTTTAACATGAGATTTTTATTAGGCAGCAAAAAATTAGCTCCCACTCTGGGTATTAATAATAAAGTGATGGCAATATTTAAATCGTACTGAGCTAGGTTTTAAGCAATTTTTGCTTCAGCGATCGTGTGATAGGTCTTTAGATGTAGAAGTTCCTGTGTGCAGATGCCCAAAGTGCTTCTCAACATCATTGTACAGGGTTTCATAGAGCCTATGTTCCCAGTGTAACTGAGTACCTCCTAAATATTAAAAGAGAAGTAACAAATCAGCATGATCTTTTCAGCTCCCAGCAAGTAGGAGTACATGTCTTGATTAGATCCTGAGTTATATAAATAGTATAAGAACTGATATTAGAGAGGGAATGGATGTGTGTGAAAGCGAGGCTGAAAAAATTAATGATGCATCTTTACAGCCTCACTGAGACCTCATTGATTTCCATGGAAACCTTTTCATTGACTTCAGTGGGTCTCTTTAGTCTGATGCTGGAAAGGGTGGTTGACAGATAGCGAGGTGCATGCTCTGGTCTCAATTCCATTGTGCTCACCAGCATTGCCTGCTGCTCAGCGAAGCTTTGCTTTCAGCAGATTTTAACTGCTTCCTGATTGAGAGGCTTTAATTTGGAGCCGTTTTCTGTCGTTAGGTAGCACTGATAATACGCTTCCCAAACCAGAGCATGTAAGGTGGTGCTATTGCTGTAAATACAGATCTGCTATAGGTAAACTAAGAAATCAAAAGTACAAGGAAAAGGTTAAGCTGTCAAGCTCTACCCCAGCATTTTTTTCCCAGAGGTATTTTTGCCCCTTCTGACAACATAGTGAAAGACCAGGACAGAGATATAAAACTAACCTTTCACCTCTAGAATCTCCTTTTCCCAAGATTCCTTCCCTCCAACTGAAAAGAATTTGGTTTTCTATGAATAGGAAAAACCCCTTGTGTTTCTGGACTTGATTCATACCTCGCCCCTGCTGTCTTGTCTCACTCGATTTAGTGACTTTCAAGATGAAGTTCTGAGAAGACAGGAGATGCCTTGTCATGGTGATTTAGCAGGCAAATTCCTGTTTCTGGTCATTAGAAAAATTGTTTGCTACCTCTGAGCAATATTACTTTCTGGAGAAAATTTTTTTAAAGTAACAATAATGAAGTAAAGTTCTTTGGTACGCACAGACAATATAAACTCCTTCATTAAGGTTCCTGCTGCAGATGTAAACAGTATAGGAACTCTGGAAATTACACTAGTGCTTGCTGTCATTTTTCTTCCTTTATAAAGGCCTTTATCTGTTTGTTTGTTCCTGATCTGTTTAACAGGTGACTGTTACTGATGGCACATGTAAGGAAATATGGAGATAAATAATCTTATTTTCCCTGTCATTTGTTTCTAAAATCGTTGTGTGATAGTATGCTCCTAGGAAGAAATGTCGTTCTTCCTCAGTTAAACTGAATCACCTGTTTTCCTCTATCCATGTACTTAAACATATTGCTTTATAATTTCTTTCAGACTACAGGTACTGGAAGGAGAGCTGGTTTTCATTACCAGTAATACAAGGATTGTTGAGGACACTTTCATTATGGTGATGGCAATCCAAGCTGACTCAGGCCGAGGTGGAGTTAGCAGAAAATACTCTTCTCCTTATAACATGAAGGCTTGAATGTGGGTACACAGACAGGATAAGGAGCAAATTGTCAGTGCCTTTGCCACAGTTCTTAATTAGTCTGAACTGTCCGTTCTCTGCTACCTGGGTACTATGAGCTGGGAAAGCCCCATTCCCTCATCCCATCGTGGACGGTGATGGGTCTTCTATCTGATGAGGTCTGTATCCTGTATGTGACAGCTTAACTCAGCTGCATTGGATTGCAGACAGACTTCTCAAATTAGACTTGTGGTTCTAACATCTGTAGATAACAACATATGTAACTGATTTAGCATTGTATAATACATTTTTGCATATGTTTACTGCAGGATATCTTTATTTCTGCAGGACTTATTTATTTTCATTTAATCTTTTCCTAGGTCTGTATTACAAGCAGGCATGTCCCCAAAATTTGTTGAAACAGCTATGTAAATATTTCTGTGCTAATATCCTCTTTTTGAATTACTGACTGATTGTGAAGCTATAAGTCTATAAGACTGTAGTCTAAGTGTCCATTGTTTTCTTGGAGGTAGACCCGTTTGGATTTTTTTTGGGTGGTGTAAGGCAAGAGACAGAATAGAAAGATATGTTTTTCCCAATGATAAAAAAAATAAGTGGTTTACAAGTAAAACCCACCCAATTTCATTCAGTGCCTTGGAGTAAAATTTTTATTAAACTGAACCTCCTATATATGAGGAACTTCACTGATCTGGCAAACATCTCTTTTTTTTTTTTTTTTAATTTTATTTTTTCTTAAGGGTGTTTATGTTTGTTCTTGTTGCCTCTTGGAAGAGCTGTCAAATGAAAGTTATGAGTTTTAATGGGGTCTTATGAATTACTCTTTGGAAAAGCAAAATCATAGTTTGAGTTTAATGTTTTTCTGAAGGGGTCAGGTTGGATGGAACTCTCCCTCCCCTCCTGCCACATCAAATGGGAACGTTTGTGCACGTGCTCAGGTTTGCACATGCGAAGGGTGTATCATTGTGCAGCAGGGAGACAGGACTGAGTTTCTGCAGAAAACAGATGACAGTGGAGATGTCTGCCTTGGAGGTTCTGAGTCAAGGAAGTTCATCAGACTTTTCTGAGCTCTGAGGTAGCTGGTTATAAACATTAATATATAGAAAACACATATGCTTATATTTAAACAGACTGTTTTTCAGTAGAGGTGTACATACACATTTAATCACTGTCTGTGATTAAAATACAGTTTTCCTTAATCATAACTTGAATGTTTATAGGAGCCTGTGCTTCATGGGGGCTGGGCAGTAGCTGAAAACTCTTTAAACCAAAGACTAATTGGTTCTTGAGATTTTATAAACAAGGGGGGAAATAAAAGTTGATATGAATTGCTCTTAAATTTAGTGATCTTCTTGCAATTAAATGGTTGGATTCAAATGTTCTGCATTGGTGAGACAGGGAAGGAAACTAGCTGATTTGATGTAGATTCACGTAGAAACTAGAATATTTTTATTTCACAAAAGAAATCAGTAAGTTTCAAATTAATTCAATTTTTAACAAATGTTTGGTTTTGTCAGAAAATATTTTTAGGTCACTTGACACAATTTGAAACTTCTTATGCCGATTTTGGTTGCCAAGAAAAGGGTATGTCAAGTTTGCAGAGTTTGTAAGAAGAGTATCAGTACTGGGGGGAAAGAAAGGTCATTTGGAAAAATTAAACCCCACTCATTACTATAGGGTCAAGACAAACTATTTTCACTGTGAATGGAACAGTTGGCTCTGGCAACCGGCTTCTGCTCCGCTGTGAGACTCGGCCACAGCCCTCGGGGCGCCGAGCCCACGCTGGGCAGGCCGGGAGGCTACCGACGGAGACCCGTCCCCAGAGAGCTCCTGCGCGGGAAAGAGGGGGCGGGAGTCGTGAGGGCGGCCGGGGCCGCTCTGCTTCGCTCCTCGGCGGAGCCGCGGCGTACGGGCGGCAAGGAGCCGCCTTGGGTTGGGTCGGCTCGGCGAGCTCCGGGGCCCTGGGGCCCGTGACCCGCTGTGCGGGGTGGGGGGGATGGGGGGCCCGTCGCACCAACCCCCCCGCCCCCCGATTTAGGGGCAGCGCGGCTGCTCCGCTCCGCTGCTGCCGGTAGATGTCCCTGTAAGGCAACGATTTGAAGCTGAAGAAACGATCCGGCGTTAACATTGACACACGGGCTCGAAATCCTGTGCTGAGGGGCCGGCCGGAGCACGTGCACCGAACGCTTGTCTGTAGTGTCAGAAATTCTTTGTCTAGAGCACCAGGAATCTCTTTGGGTTCAGAATCCTGTTCTTTCTTGCTTATGGAGACGGTTGTAACAAGGACAAAGTGGCTTGTGAGGGGTTGTTTTGTGCTGTGGCTTGTCACTGATGAGAAGTTACCTTCAGGGACTTGCGCTGACCCTCCCAGCCTGTTTTTTATGTAAAATGGTCACTGTAGACCTGGAGGATATTCCAGGGAAAACCGGGGTGAGATGCATCCTTAGGTGTACAGTATTTAGGCAGTTAACATTTATAAACTTCCTCTGTGAGAAAAAATTGGTAACTCCAACTGTGGCTCTTCCAGCTAATCCAGACACTGGGTTAAATTGCTCTCTGGAAATGCTTTAGTCCACTTCAGAGAGAGCTTGAACAAGTTGGACTGGACAAGTGAACAGCTGAAATTAATAACTTGAAACTGCTGAAGTCAAGACAGATGAAATCAAACAAGGTAAACACTAACCACAGTGACTAGATGGAAAGGGCTTTTGGGCAGAGGTTTTTTGCTTTGCTGGCTGGACAGTTTCCTGTGGGACCTTTATCGGTGGCCAGGCTTCCTAAATACTGTGAGGATACAAATAGCAATTCACTGACTTGGCGTTACTTCTCACTACACTGGTATGAGTTCCTGCATTTTAATGTTTTGGTGTTTCAAGCCATTCTAGAGAACTTTCTATTTTTTCATGACATCTGTAGTCTGATTCTAGTTCTTCAGATAATTTACCAGGAGATGTTGAATTAGTCAAACTGTCTGTACAGATCCCTAAATGATTTTCATTACTTGACACTTAGGAAGTCTCTTGAATTTCCTGATTTAATTTTTTTTTCTTAAGTAATGCCTTTACAGGGTATTATCGAAACAAACATGTATGGTTATTTTGTGATGTTTGTGTATTCTATGCATATGCTTTTTGTAACAAAAGCTAACATAAATATTTAATTAGAAATGAGAACACTTTAGCAGTATTTCACAATTTATGCCTTTTCCTTTTTCTATCACAGTAACTTCTGTGCCTTAAAGATACCAACCTGAGCCATACTGAAGCAGAAACCTGAATTGAAGAGTAATCATTTGAGGAGGTTTGTCTTGGTTTAAAAGAAAAAAAACCAAAACAAACCACACAACCAAAACAAAACCCCCAACCCACAGCTGGCTGGTTTTTGGATGGGGTTTTTTTTTAGGAGGAGGAGATGGTTGTTGGTTTTGATTTGTTTGGGTTTTTTTGTTTGGTTTTTTTTTTTTTTTTTAGTAGTGGAATATGGTGTCTTCTAAATAATACTGCCTTAGAAGGTACACGATAGACAGTATTGTAACAAGAGTAAAAGTAAATTCGTATTTAAAGATACGTATGCAAGAGTTATTGCCATCTAGTGTTCCCATACCTTTATGGCATCAAACACAATCATGGGATCTGTCCTGCAGTTTCCATTCACTCTTCTTTTTGCTTAAGCGATGTTGGTAAAATGCTTGTGCTTATTTGAAACAGAAAAGTTCATTTAAACTTGGCATTGCTACCTTTCTCCAGTGGATGAGACACTCACGGTGAAACAATAAATTTCAGAGAAAAAGTTCTAAGCAGTGCATATACGCATATCCTGATTCAAGATAGTGTGGCTAAGAACATGAACGGATGATAGATGAATAGATTCTGTGTTTGAGAATTTTGCCTGAAAATCTCTTATGGAGAATACAAGTATGAAATACTGCTACTTACCAAAGTAAATATGCCATGAGCTATTTAGTGAATTCTGAGAGTTCCCAAGAGAGCTCTGATCTTAAAAAGTCCAGTGGGATTCACTGGTGAACTCTGTGGTACATAGGAAAGAACTGAAATGAGTTAATGAAGTGGACCTTGTCAGTCTCCAGTTTTAGGAATTACGCTTGTGCACAAATGTGTGTGTGTGTGTTAATTACAGTGTTATTGTAAGAGCTGCTATTTATATCTCAGTAGCACTGAGTTTCAGTGAAGACTGGAGCTCGATAGTGGGGGGTGTAAGGTAGGAATGCAGGAGGCTTAGAGTATTGCTAACGAATCTTGGTGCACATTTGAGCTGTCACCAGTTCCTTCTGGTGCAGAAGGACGAAGGAAATGAACATAATTCCCCATTACTCATGTAGACTGGGATAGGAAGTGACGCAGTAGCTTTTCCTACAACAAAAGTAGCTTGTGTTTAAACTAGGAACCCAAACTAATCTCCTAGATCCAAGCCTTAAACCAAACACAGAAGTCTGTGCAGGCCCTTCTTTCTTTTAATTACTGTTTCAAATCTAAACTATCATATGAATCCTAATGCTGCCTCAAAGATTTTTTTTTTTTGATGAATCATATATTCACTGACAAATTAAGTTTGGGGACTTCTGTGCAGAGTATTGTATCTTAAATTATTCATAGTCCTTGAGGTCTTTGTCTTAAACTCTGTCTTCTGGTGTACTATCTGTATGGCTGAATTCACAGCTCTACCTGAGTGACCTGTGGTACTACAAGGAGTGTATATATAGTTATGTTTAATTGTATGCTGAAAATGGCCATAGTGGAGATAGCTTCTGGGGCAGCCCTGAAGATCTCACACGTCTCCTCTTTATCTTATGAATCTCTTTATGGCTTATGTCTAGGTTTTTATTTTATAGTATCATGAAACTTAATTTTCGGAAGAACCTATTTTGTTAAGTGACCTAAGTTTTTTGAAGGAGTATTGTTGGAGGTTTTTCTGGGATGCCCTTTTCTTACACTTTTGCAGCTTCTCTTTTCAGACTTCTTACTCATTTTTCATTTTCTTTTTTTTTTTCTCTGATAGAGTCAATTTCTCCTGATAGACTGGTATCTATCCTATCAGGGATACCACTGAGAGTTAGCTCTGTTATTGTGGGCTTTTTGGTCATAGTTTTTGATGGTGTTTGGAGTCCTGGAATATTCCTGTAGATAAGAATGCCTTATACCACAGTTTGAAGAAGCATCTCTTGCTACCCTGAAGCCTGGTGCAGTCTGTGCACAGCTGCTTGTTTCAGTTGTACACGTGTGTATGTTTGAGTCCCATCAATGAATTTCACATCATAGATCCAGTGGAATGCCAGACAGAAAAACGAGCTCTACATCACATAGCTTTAAATGTTCGGCAGTATGAATGGGATGGATGCGCAGCACGTGTCCTGTGGGCCCTTGTGAGAAAAGCTTAGAAGTATAAATACAAGGGCGGCTGCTGTTTGCAACCTGCAAGCGGGCTGTGCTTACACAGCAGAGATGTCAGCAGCTGGAGGCCCAGTTCCCCTGAAACAGTCAACAAATCAGTGAAGGTGGGAGACGCATCAACTTTAGCCCCGTCTTCTCTGGCCTGGTGGGTTTAGGTCCAGTGTCATACGACCCATACTTCCTTCTTGGCCCTTCACTACTATTTAATTTTTGTTCATTCTGTCCCACAAATCTTGTGCCAGCCCTCTCCAAGAAAAGTTACCCTGTGATGTTGTTAATATGAGAAAACGTAATGCAATCTTAGTTGCTGATCGCATTATGACCTGCCGAAGGTTCCTAGGTACGTGATCCTGAAAATAGGACCTATAATGAAAGTCAGCCTGGGGGAATCTAAGATCCTTGTGCTGTGCTGCAGGTAAAGTTCTAACTTCTCTGTAGCTGATAATTGTCCCTTAGGAGCACTAAGAGGTTTTCAGCTAGAGCAGGATTACCTGCGTTGTTCAGGGCTGAGAAAAGCACTCAGCTTGTTTTGATGCATCACAGCTCCTTCTTCAGATTTTTTTTCTGTACGCCCGGTTGCAGGACTATAACAAAAATAACTTGCCCCTTTTTGCCACACCTAATGAAATAAGCACATTTCTTTTGCTTTGTGGTATAGGCTGATGAAATTATAGCCTTAAAAATAACAAGCTCTTGACATATCTCCATTAATGGAAGGCTTGATTCTATAGGCCTCCTACATAAACAAAAATCAGTCACTCCCTTACAAATAGTGAACATAGATTTGCAGTACTGCTTTTGAGTTAGGCAATATTAGCGAAACTGAGACAAAAACAAAGTGGTTTGTGTCCTTCTTTTCCAAAATCCTACTTAAGCACTCTGAGCCCAGGGTCCATCTTTACCATACCCTTTGCAATACTCATTGATATTCTAAATTCTTAAATTCTATAGCCATGACAATATTTTGAAACTTTTCTAAGTGTATGAGAGGTACTGGACTATTTCAAAGTTCTCAAACCCTAACAGAGAGAAGCTTGCAGGCAGAGGTACACTTGTGTTTGAGACTGAGTAGCTTTGTTAGAGGAGGTGTGGAACACACTCATCAATAATGAGAATCTAGCAGCTACAAGACCAAATGAGTCTATCCTACTCGTAGTCAATTTATAGCTATATCTATTGCCCTAAATATCAACTTTGTTCATACTGCAATAATAAAAAAAAAAAGTCACTATCGTAAAGGACTGTATTTTTGTCAACGGCAAGAAACCTTATCTTTTGTTTGAGGATTTTTGTTTCCCCTCAAGAGCTCAGTGCTCAGGAGTTTCTCTAGCTCTTGATCTCAGAAAGTGTTAACTTCAGAGCACTGTAAGTACCCTTAATAGAACAGTTAACAGAACAAATTACTTTTGGAGGCAAATTTGTGCTTGTCTCCGAAGCATCATAGGCCTGTTCATACTGCATGAAAGACTCTGGTTTGAGTCACTCTTGTATTTTTGTAAAATCAGATGTGCAGGCATATAAGTATTTCTTTCAGAAGCTGGCTTTTTTTTTTTTTAATAAAAGATAGATAACCCTAGATTTTTAACCCTTTGTTCCTAAATAGTTGCAGCTTATTAAGTGAAAAATAAACTGCTGGTTTCGTGTTTGCCTGCACACATTTTGTTAATATGTGAATAAATTCCTTCATGTATACACCAGTGTCTTCTGTTTTCCTGCAGCAAGTACTTTCTTTGATTGATGTACTTGGAAGCGGTCCTTATCCTCATTCATTTTAATTGAGAGTAATGAATTTAGAGCTTTTATATGCACAGGTTGGCTCCATTCCATTTCTAACTTTCTTCACCTTTGCTAGGAGCACAGCCTGCTCAGGGCTGCATTGGAAGAGGTTCAGGACTTAGTGCAGCGTTCCTGGAGAAGACAGTATCCCATGAGGAGTAGCCATCTGTTTATAGACAGGCTGGTATTTCCAAACAGCTATGATTTCTGTAGGCAGTTTCTCCCTCCCCACCACTTCCACTGAGGAATCTAATCAGGAGATAAGTTTCTTCCCTTTGCTGATTTGCAGAAGATAGAGAGCAGCGTCCACAACTGTGGTTCAAGTTGTTTTGAATTCATTGAGCAAGTTCAAAAGCACTGCTGTGTTGACGACATTTGGGGGAAAGCTTTACAGAAGAAAAACTTGCCTTTCTGGCAGTTATGTCCTTTAAAGTGAACGCTATTGGCAAAAACCAGCACCGTTATACTGCAGTCTCTTACGGAGGCAGAAGCACTGAAACTGTCTAAGGTTAAAATGTATTTTAATTTCACATTGACTTATGCTCACTCAAATTTCTTCTTTTCTAGAGTCTTAGAAAGAAGTGATGTAGTTTTCCTGTTCCGTTTCAGTTTTGAAGGAATTCTAAAAGGAACACCAAAAATCAGGTATTTACCTGTCTCATTTTTATAGAAACTTTTCGTTTTAATGTACGCCTGCAATGGGAGAAGTCCCCCTGTCCATTTTGTATTCACGCGTCACATGCCTATTTGCACGCTGATGATGTAATGGCTTTTTACCTATGGAGAACATGAGGCAGCATAGGGATAAACTGGCAATGCTATGCTTGTGAGGCACTGCCAAGCTGTCCCTGCTATCTATGCTTTATGATCAGCAACAAGGGAATTACTCCTTCTTGGAACAGTTTATCAAGTGTTTAATCAGCCAGTACAGTTACTGACAGGAGTCAAAGCAACCTGTGTAGCTGCAATGATTTATCCCAGCTGAAGGTGACTTTTGTTTCCGAAATGTGCAAAAGTTAAGGGGATGACTCGTAGTTCCCCTCTGCTTTAGAAACTGGATTTGTCTTAACACGTGATCTGGAAGGGGTGGCGTGGGAATAAGGTTAGTTGCAGTGACTGCTTGTCTTCTGCAGTGCAATGGGCTTGTAGAAGGTGTCCTCTGACACGGAAGGTGCCTTCAGGGCAAATGGCTCTGCTTGTTCTGGTTTCAACAAGGGGTTTGGTTGCCTTTGGAAGACTAAAGTTTTTGACCCTAAGGGAAATGTAGGGGCCGTGCCTAATCCCAAGTGTTTGGTTCTTCTGCCTTGCTCTGTGTTGTGCCCCTAGTGAAGATCTGAACTGTGTGCCCCAGCCAGACCTGCACCGGCGTCCCGCCTCCCCTCTTAAGGCTGGGTCAGCGCTGCCGTGCTGACATTAGTAACAACTTGTTTTGTCAGTAAAGGTATCACAGATGACTCAGAAAATATAGAAGCAGCAGCTCTCTTGAGTAAGAAAGTATTATTTTTCACAAAGTCTCTTTTCTGACCGTAACACCACTTAAATGCTGGGTGTTGAAGTCCAACAGCTGGGATAAGGCTGAATTGTTTATTCAGTCCCAGAAACAACGCTGTCAAACTGTTTATCATTATCCTACAATAACAACATAGTTCTTCCTGAGTCTTCATTAAATGCTTCTACTATTATTATTACTGTTATTAAGTTCACATGTGGCTTCCTCATACATGGGACTGCTCACACAGAAAGGTTGCTGACATTACCTCTTTAAATTCCTGGATTGTGCAAAAGACAGAAGAGAGTTTGCTTTTATCCTGAGGTATATTCTGCTCGCTGCTGGTTTTCATACTTAAATTCACAGTTAACAGTAGAGTTGATTGTCTTTTTTGCCTCTGTGGGGGAAGGGAGCGATGTTTTGTCACTGAAGCACAATGCCTCCCACGCTTACTCTTGGGTTCCTGCCGCTTAAGCACACACCCCATGTTCCTGGGTCTGCCTTAAGGTACAATCTATCACCAAATTAGTAGGAAAAAAAACCCTGAAGTTGAGCGAAGTACAATCAAGCCTCTTGGAAATTAGTTAAACACTTAGAGGGGTGTATTTAAAAGAAAACTTTCCACAATCAACAAAGTACGGCTTTCATCATGTATTCTTGGTCAGAGAGTTCTTTTCCTCTTGATGGCCATTTAGCTTTTTCTGAGCAAGCTGTCTCGTGTGAATTTCCCTCCTGTAAATCGGTGCTTATTAACTCTTCAGCTATGCTTTTCTTTGATTTTGTTTACCCTGTCAAAGCTTACTGGCTTTTGTACGTAGCTGCCATTCAGCTAGTTCAGGTTTTGCAAATGCATATGTGCAATGTTACATGCAACGTACAAATACATTCTTCAAAGAAGATGTCAAAACAAGTTTCAGCTCATTTTCAGTAGTATCTAATTATAGATACATAATTAATGAGTCTGACATTTATCTTTCTTAACACAAAAGACCGTACTTAGGAATAAAAGCATTTCCTACAGTACATGTAATAGCTCAAGCATAAGTCTAAGAGAAATAAAAATACAGTTCTCTGGAAATGGAAGAAATATTTAATGGTAAATAAAATATAGACGATTACTGTGGCTGCTTACAACTGAGAAGTGTTACACCTTGATATCTAAAATCATAGAATGACAGGATGGATTAGATGTATCTAGTTACTGAAAATGAATGGTAGATCTCCTGTAGAAAGGATAGAAATTTCATTAATGTAAAACCATCTTTCTCAGAAAGCATCTAGGTACTGTGCCTGCATCTGTTTTAGATGAAAAAGGTGGTGGTTTCTCTTTCTTGTTTACTCAGTGCATTTGACATTACATATAGACAGTCTTTTTATATCTTTTTATCTATTTATATCTGTTTTTAATCTATTTATATGTTTCTGTAATATATTTTACACCCTCAGAGCAACATATTAGTCCACTGATGGCTCTAGGGCAAAATCCTCCAAAAATCTTTATCTGCTATTTGCATAAAAGACCGGTCATATTGTGTACCAATGCGCCATACCTACTTCAAGAAGGGAGTACTACTTATCATCCTCTATTTCTCACAGTGTAAAGCCGTTTCATTTGAGATGAGAGGATTTTCATAAGTCCTTGAAGTATATTTCTGCTATATTATTTTGTCTTTCTTCCCTGGGTAACCAGTTGTAAGCCTTTTGCCTTACAACAATACCTGGGCTTTCATGAGACAAATAGAGAGAGATACTTGGTGATTTACAAACAGAATGTGCTAGCGTGTCTGTGGAACCTTGTATTTTCTATCCTGTTTATTTTTTAATTATAACCTGGTATAGATAAAGCGGCAATAACACAATGTGTGGGGTTTTTTTATTCTACTTTATGAAGAAGTAAGGGAAAGTTTGGATTGAGTCATGTTTCAGTTTCATGTTTTGCTTAGGCTTTGAAACTGATACTGCAGTGAAGTGGGTGGGAGGCGGGGAGAGAAGCAAGTTCATATTTTTCACTGCTGTTGTCTAGGCAGGGACACTTTCCCTGATTGAAAAGGTCTCTCGGCTTATGAGACAATGGATGTGTCTTAACACTTTACAGAAATCTTATTGTTTGCTCTTATTTCCTAGTACTACTCAAGAAAGTCACATGAAAAGTAGCTGCTGAATTATTATTTGACTGACATACCTTTTGCAGCGACAGTGTGAAAGTTCAAGGCTCATTTTTTCATGCTTGCTTGATTTGAATTAGTTTCTTAATTGCTTTTCATATCCAAACATAGTAACTAATAAGCATATTATCTTCTTTCGCGTTGGAATGATAATGTACCTTTTGGTAAGATTTAGAAACTTCATTTATGTGAATCTGTGACTTGCATTTGCAAGTAATCTATATCTTGGAGCAACGGACATATAAATCCAGCTATATAAAAAATGATACTGGGAGCAGCAGGGTCTTGAGGATGGTTTCTTCTGTGTAGGTGGAGGGAAGAACCAGTCAGCATCCAGAAGCAAGTGCCTCTGTTCTGCGCAGCGCAGCGTGTACGATGGCGGTGTGTTCACATGACGCGCGACTTGCTGAAGTGAAAAAGAAACTTCTGTCCCCCGTGTGTTCCAGGTATTTGGACTGAAGGTGTTTAAAAAACACACAAATTGCTCTGCTGCATTGTAATGACATGGAAAAACCCTCAGCATACTTGAGGGTCTATCTGTGAACATGTTGAAAACATCCTGGCCCTGAAGAGCTGGTCGTCTGAGCAATTATAACAGGTAACAGGGAGAAAAAAGCAAAATGCAGAGTTGAAACAATTTTCCTGATTCCAAGTATGGCTTGTCACGATAACCCACTGCCCTGAACTATTGTCTGAGGAGAAGGGTGTAGACTTTCTCTCTTCACCCTGACTTCCTCTCTGTAGCTCAGGTTTTAGTGTCCTGTTTCTTCAGCTGCTCCGACAAACAGAGCCCAAAACAAGAGCTGCAGCATGAAGAAGCGTACATATGGCAATCTGGAAGGGACGCTGCAAAAGAAAACCAAGCAAAAATTTTCACCTTAGATAGTCTCTCAGGCTGACTCTGTGGTAAGAAAATAACAGGCACAAATGCTGTTTCTTTCCTCATCCCCTCTGCAAGTTGCTCTAGGTTTGGTTTCAAGCTTTTTGGTGTTTTCCCTCTGTCATTCCTCCATACTGTGCCACTTGATAGAAAACCACTCCTTAGTTTTCTTTAAGAGTTACCGTAAAGAAACAAATGTTGTCCATTTGCTTTTAACTGTAGACATGGCATGGTTTGGTTTGTTTGCATGTGCAGATTTCCAGGTCCTCCTACAAGCTGGCATTTTAGGTTTTGCTTAGTCCCTATCTATCGTTCTTTTCGATTGTAGGTGGCTCTCTTTTTGATTCTGGATGAAGGCTTAGTTAAATGCCTATTTAAGAACTGATGAGTAATTTAAAGGATTTAGAGGAACATTCTGTGCTATTATATGCAAATACATGCCATGCATGGCTCCCTGTGTCATTAACCTGGCAGTCATTTCATGCATGACTCCCCATCTTATTAAGCTAGCAGTATCGAATATTTGATTTACTAAACTGCTATGAACTACTTAGTGTGCTAATATAGGAATATAACTTTTAAGTTTCTCTGGAATAGCTATCTTTGAAACAGATTCAGGAAAACAATAACGTTATTTTGACAGCTGTGCTCAGTTTCTAAGGTATATTTTAGTAAGCTTCACAGAACTGGCAAAGTACCTGCAATTTGAATAAGTCGTACAATGACTGAAAATTAAAACCACCGGATTAATTAGAGCCCTTCGGAATTCTGCAGGCATTGGGAGCCCCAGGTCTGTGGTGTATACATAAGTGTTCAGTGTGCAGAGCTTGTGGGAGTTACCTACAGGCATGTGTAGTTCTGAATCTAAAACTCTCCTCCAACATCTCGAAAACCCTGATTATATCCAAGCTCTTCCTCCTTCTCAGGCTTTCGTTACCATAGTAGCATTCACCGGCCATGGGGTTTACTGGGGGTGGTGGGGGAAGGAATGTATATTTGGTTCAATTCCAAATGGAGCAGGAATTATATATGCAGGATGTTGGATTCTTCCTTTAGTGTCCATTTCAGCTGGCATCTAATGTCATTCAGATAATTGCAAGCCACTCTGTCATCATTCAGCCAGCTGCATAGAACAAAACAAAGAGAAATTTAGGATCAAAAGGAAGGAATGGCAATTTAAAAAGCTTTTAAATGATGTTTTCTCTCTTTCTCAATCAGTAATACTTAAAAGCCTTTAATTTACCCACCCTTTATCCCCCTTCAGAGACAATACACATACACTCACATTTGTATGACTTTGAGTGCTGCTGGCTTGAATGATAATATGTGAGCACTGAGCTGCCCAAGAAAATGTCGCAAGCAAGAAATAAGGTCAGATAATGACATCCAAAACCAGAGCTGAGGGAATCATTCAGCATCCTCTGGTAGTTTGATTGCAGCTAAGAGTGTGAATCAGCTCCACTTTTATCCCTTCTTTATGTTGAAAGTTCTTTAGTACGGTATGTGTGCTTTAGATTTGGAGCAGGCGTCGGAATCGCAAATGCAGCGCAGTGTCTTGCATATAGGATGGGTCGTCAGAGGCTTATTTACCCAGAAGGATGGTGATTTCAGAGGGCTGTGTAAGTCTCCTCTGGAATGTGTCTGTGCTCTGTGATGCTTTCAGCATTGGCACAAGCTGCGAATAGGCAGTCAAGTGGGAGCTGTGTGGAAAGCGAGCCCATTAGGTGTGGAGGAGGGAAGGTATGAATGTACTGCTAGGACTGGCTGGGGAAGCGTGTGTGTACAGCTGTGTTAGGCAGAGCTAACCACACGTCAGAGGGAAGCACGGGTGACTGCTTAGCATGGTTATAGAAAATAAAGGCTGGGTCGTGTGTCCTATGGCACATGTTCAGTACCCTGTTCAGTACTCTGCGCAGCAGAGGCCATCGGTGGTATAGGGCTGTGAAACCAGCTTCTGGATGGGCCGAGTCGTGCGATCATTGGCAAAACATGCTTGGTGGTGTGCTCAAGAGGCAGAGAGCAGATTGAGGAGTGGTTCAAGTCCTTCCCATTTGAACTTTGAGGAAAAAAATCTCAAATTTTGGCAAGAAATTGTCTGCGTTCCTTGTACAGAATTTTAGGTCCAGAAGCCAAAGGAGGTTAAGACGAAGTTAAAGGCTTTTCAGTCATGACAAAACTGCACAGTTTTTGTTACGTGTGTGCTTTTAAATCAGGTTAGTTAATCTGGAGGAGGAATTATGATGGACATATTTTTATAGGTGTAAACCCTAGTTTTACTGACTTGCATCAAAGGAACTGGGATGACAAGCCATACAGTCTGAAACATGGAAACATCTTCCCGCTGGTTCAGCGATTAGTCAGTGTGCGGTGGCCTGCCATCGCTATCAGCAAGCAGCTGTCACACCCTTTGGCTGAACTGGTGCTTCTTTCTGGCCGTACCGTGCAGTACACAGCTTGCTTTTTTATTCACTGCTAGGTTTTGTGGATTGAATAATTCATGCAGTAGCAATTGTCAAATGATCTAGGCCAGAGAAATTCATTTTCTTGCAGGACCCAACCTGATGTGGCAGCGTGCTGTTACGTACCACGCCAGAATTAGCGGCTGCTGTTTTTTAGAGAGGCGATGCTTCACCCGTGTGCTGCTAGAAAGAAATGGCTCTGAATATTTCAGCGGCAGCTGTTAGCCTGGAGAAGGTGGTAACATTGGTTTGCAGATAGAAACCAAATAAGTAAGATAGAAACCAAATAAATAAGGAAATGGGGACCGCCTTAAATGTGAGGTGTGTAGCAGATTCTCCTTCTACTTTCCCATTTTTCTCTTTTCTGCCTACTATAGACCACCACTTCTGGACCAAGGTTACAGCTCTGTAAGAGTTACAGATGAGACTGGGCACAACTGCAGTTTCCTCATAAGGGCAAAATGTACAGTTGTTTAGAGCCCGCCCTTCACCTCAATTTAGTGGTTGCCTTGCAACAAGTAACTAGAGAAGCTGTGAATGAGGGAACACGGGTCATGCTGCAGAGGAAGCCCTGCCTTCTGCGCACAGTAAAATATGCACATTTACCAACACTCTCCGCTTATCTCTAGAGACATGAAAGCATTAATTCAAAACATCATATCCCTTTAACTTTTCCAGAGCTGTTGCTGCATTTCTCTTCCTTCTCCTCCCCCCTCACAAGTACGTACTTTCTCAGAAGAAAAATTTCTAAAGCTAAGGACAATTGAAAAGTAGATGTTGTTCTGAAACAAGCAGACTACTTTATGCATCAGAAGGATCTATTCAGACTTTGGAACTTGGTCATACTTAAAATCGAGATCAAGCTCTCGTATGTTGTGGGAGGTGTCAGCTGCTGAGGTTACAGGCTGCAGAAATGTTTTAGGTCCCATAGGCTCTTGCTGGTCTGATCCACCCAGGAGTAAGCTTATGGGAGAATCCCAAACCGGGGCTGGAATTTGCATTTGGGATCAAACATAAAAGGAATTGTTCATCTAAATTATGATATATATAACCTATCATTGTTTCTGTAGAAGAAAGCTCTCTGATACTAGATGGAGCCTTCAGTCTAGCAGTGAGAAAGGCATAATGAAACTCTGTTGCCAGAAACTGAAGGCAGACATAATTGGTTTATACAGTGAAAGTAATTCATCACTGGAACTGAAGGAGGTTAAGATTCTCTATTGTTTGTAAACAGGGTGGAATGCCTTTCTCTACCTTAGCCACAAATGAGGGTCTTGAGATAGAAATCGTTGTGCTACAGCTTTAGTCTATACTGTGCTGGAAGCCCCAAACAACGTGGTTCCTGCTGAACTAGGAATCTGTCAATAGTTATTATTAATTTTAGCTGGTTTTCTGCACTAGTGATTATGCTGAAAGCAAAACGGGAGGGAAATCCTACGGTTCAGTTTGACATCACAAATGAGATTTTAGTTTGTTACAACTTCTAAGATTTCCTTCTTTTTTTTTCTTTTTTTGAGTTTATTTTGGTGTAGTTAGAAAATGAGCTTTTTTTTTTTCTTTTATCTCCGAGAAAACATAGTCTTTTTAGCAAGTGCTATCCATAATGGAATAAGCAGAAGCAAAGCAGATCACAAAAATGCTCTTTACAGCATTTCCTCTCTCTTATTCATAAGGCCCTCTTTTCACTCAATGTAACCTAAAACAGCAATTAATGGTTTAGGTGCTCTTGCATTACATTCCTTGTGATCAGAAGAAACTATAATCAGTAGTTCTACTTTCCCACCTGTTTCAATAATAAATAGTAAAACCTAGCAATTCCATTTAAAATTGCTCTAAGTGACAACCAACGTCAGACCAGTGAAGCATTGTTTGCCTTTCGGATTATGAACTTGTGGAGGGTTTCTTGATTATCCATTTTCTTGGGAATATCATATAATTAACTTAGCAACATCCTGGTTTTTCATAAAGATTTGTGTATTACTGAATTATACCAACAAGCTTCATTTTTCTAGGTCCACATGTAGAAGAAGCGTTAGCTAAAATAAAACTTCTAATCACTTTTGTCAAAACAAATTGCTAACAATGTCTTTACTATTCTGCATGTGAGAGCTACTTGTGGCATTCATTAATCTAACAGTTTATGATTTGATTTCCAGATGGAATGATTAGCATTTCTAAGCTTTTTATATTCAAACTGCAAAAATAAGCCTTTTTCAGGGGTCACTGGAGACAGATAATTGAAGTCTAATACTTTGCTCGGTTAAACGTGGTGGTTCCCAAGTAACTCATTTAACATATTTGTTCTCATGCCTTTGTTTTGAATATTATTTAAAAACTTTATTTGTCATATGAAACAGTGGATTCAACTGTTGTCCTAAAAGGTCAGTTCTACAGTTCTAATATTTTATTTTGCCTTCCTACCTCCCTTCCTGATCAAGAGTACCACGTCTCGCAATTCTGCAAAACTATGAAAGAAAGTCCTGAAAGGAGTATAGTGCATTCTTTAGTAGATGTAAAGCAATTGTTCCTTGAGAAGTAACACTGAAATCTCTTTGAATATTACTGATGATTTATAATAGCAATTGGATTTCCTCAAGTAAATTCTAAAGTGATATCATTAGGAAAAATCATTATTTTTTTCTAGGTTTTGTGTGTGAACGGAGCACCAACATATTACAACTGATCACAAAGTGTCATCACTTTTTTTTTTTTTATATCAATTGCAAGAGTAGAGAGAAGTGGATGAAGCTATCTGTAAACTTCTATTTTAGATGGCAGGTGTTAAATAGGTCTAATGTGTATCTCCCGGCATACCTTACTGAAACTTTAGCCTAATTCTTGGGTGTATTTTCCTGTGGGTCATCTGCCGGAGGGAATGATGATGGCTCTGTGAGATATCTTGCTCTGTAAAATTCTAATGGCTTCCCTTTCTCCTACAAATAATATCAAATCTTTCCTTCAATTTGAAAAGTTGATATCTTTTAGCCATCTACTTGCGACATTTGATTAATTTTTGTTATTTCGTCATTTTAAATTCCCATCCTTACTCTGCTTAATTAAAAAACTGGGTAGCGATACTGGTGATCACATGCCTATTGCCATGTCAGTTGTCTGACAAAAGAAATTCCTTTCTTACCCCAGACATTTGCTTTGAAACGGGAGTTGTGCTTGAAACCCCTTTGAGATACCAGCTAGTTGCTGTTCTGCCTTGAGAGGTTTGTTTCTCTGGAATTTGTAGCAGCTTGATGTAGTTTAAACTGAAACTAAATGCTTCAGACTAAGTGACGTGTTGTTTCATCAAATCTGAGTCCGACGTTAAACTGTTGCTTGCTGACTAGCGCCACTAAAGCTGTCGAGTCAGCCTGTTAACTCCAGAGAGTTTGATATTTTGGCAACCTGAGCGGCACTTTTTGATATTGTTTGTGGCCAGCGGCCTGAGGATAGGTGACAAACCAGCCTCGGCAAAAGAGAGTGATGTTGCTGAAGCAGCGGGAATGCAAACCTTTCCCCTTTCATGAGTCAGCGATAAAGCTATCATAAAGTTGCAGCAAGTGGTCAAGTTCACAACTGGATCACTACAGCAATACATTGTTGAAAGGAATATGGATCTTTATTTTCCCTATGCAAAAGAGTTAGCTGTCTGAGATGGCAAAAAGCTGTGACATTTCCTCAGCCCCATGGATGTCCTGGAGTTTCCAAAGGAAGGATGCTGACTTGACGACTCAAGAGAGGGACCGATGGGGAGGAGGGCCTGCTGCTGCTGCTGCAGGTTTTGTATAAAATTTTGAGCATCCGTGCCTTCATTTTCCCACTTTTTTTTCAGTGCATCTAACACCTATTTATACAGAAAGCTTCTCAAAATTAATGTCAGAAAAATACTTTCAATCTGTGCTAGGTGGTTGATAAATATCTGACCGTACCTGAAAGCTTTTGAATGCGGACTGAGTAATGCTCCAAAGCACATCATGTAAAGAAGAAATATAACAAGAAAATAATGAGTGGGTAAGTTAAGAACCTGATTATGCCCCATTATGTTTCAGAGAGTATTCACCCCCTATCAGTGGACTTGTAGGCAGTTTTATTAGCATTCAACTTCTATAGCAAAAGAAGAGAATCGGGTCCCAGATCTTCATCGTTTCTAAATTCTGCTTAAAAGGAACAGTCAAACAGGCTGTCAAAACAGTGACATGAATCTGGGGAGGATTTGGATTTTTTTTCTTTTAAGTCTTCAAAAGGGCATGGCAGCAATCATTGTTTTGTTTGAGTGGGCAAAATTTTGTGTCAGTTTTAGCACCATAAATCCAGCATAACTTTATTGATTTAAGCGGGGTCTGTACCTGATGAATGCACAAAGCTCAGAATCTATCCCAGCATGCTGTAGGCTAAAGGCTTACATTTGCAAAGTTATCCCACAGGCACCGATAACTGATCAGTTCATATTTTGCTTTGCACGAATTTTATTACTTAATTTTTCTGTGCTTTCCCTTTCACTTTATTGACTTTAATTAAGTTTTCCTTAGGGTTTGCATGCTTTGCAAACTTTTACTGCTTAAACAAGTAATCCTGTTTACTCATCACATTATCCCAGCTCCACTTTTGGGCTTAAGTATGTGTTTTCTTAAATTCTTTTGGAACTATTGCTCTTCAACATTGTAATGATATTAAGAACTACTCTTAAAAAAAGGAGGCAGCAGTTTTATGTTGTCGGTTTGAAGAAATATATTCAAGATTTTACAGCTATGAAGAGAGTATCTTTTGAGGGGAGATTCTGTAAATGACTTAAGAGCCAAAACTGTCTTGCCGCATGTTTCATGTAAAAGTTTTTAAAGCATGAAGATTTTAATAACTGGGTCACCTACATTGAAAGTTGCATAAGAAAATAAGAAAGATGTATAGTTCTAGATACAAATAGTGGAACAGCTAATCAAACTGCTTGTGTTTTGTGTGTTTAATTCTATATGTTATGTTTAAAGCATCAATTTGTGATTTTTTTGCTAAGTGATATTGAAATTATGGTGAATTTTTAGAAAGCTTGATAAAGCATTTAGTTGTTCTTATATATTCAGTTCAATGAAGGAAATTTTTGCAGTTTCTTTTTAAATGCTTCTAAGTTTAGTGCTTTTTTGGGGGTGTCCTACAATAAAAGAAAAAAAACAACCAAACAAACACCAAACCAGTGAAAAGTCAAATGAAATTAATATAAAAACTGCTGATGTTATTAACTTTTTCAGAGAGAACTCTAATGGGAGTAGAGGCTATGAAGAACTTTCTCTGAATTATCACATTCTGTAAAATTAGCATTCTAAATTAAAAACGATGAAGAGCACACCCTTCTGGCACTACAGATGAGCTTTAAAGACAAAACACTTGTTTGTTTTCATCTGTGTGTATGTTCACAATTATTCTTAAAAGTCTTAAGAAAGAGAATGACATTTTTCCTGAGGAAAAATGTTGATAGCTGAATTTTAATACAAAAGCAAAATTTTTTCATTGTTAAGACCAAAAGGAAAACACTTTTTTCCAGTGCATGGATATACATCCGATTTTGTTGTCTAATTCTAACACAAGCAGACTCATTAAATTAGGAGACAAGAAAGTAAAAATACATCTTCAATAAATGCAATTATTAATTTTGTGGAATTCAAGTGTGAGAATTGAATATAGAGGTTGATACCTCTGTGTATACAGTTGTAGCTAATTTGCAGAATAAATTTCTGAAAATTAATTTTCTGATGAATGAGGAGAAATTTAATGATATAATAGTAGCTACTTTGAGTTCTTGACCATTACTTGTGTAAGAGAAAGAAGTTTACTTTTTGAATGCTGGTTTGTTTGGGTTTTTTTATAAAACTAGGTTAATGACATTGGAATTGTAGAGTTCAGCCGTTGAGTTCTAGAAAATATTTTTATTTTTCCATTCTTTAAATTTTCTTTATATTCTGTTGTGGATCAAAAAGTCTAGGTCCATACTTCTAAAATTTTTGCCTTGGAATCAATACCTGCCATAAATTCAAATGCATGAATGAACTAAAGTGCACCAGAAATTACTTATTAATCATAAGGAGTTGTTCTGATAAGTGCAGAAAGAAGTGATGGACGTGAGCATGAAAGTTGACAGTGACTTAAGCAGCTCTTTAAGTGGGTGGACACTTTTACTCTTGGGAGATATTTCTGTGCTAGAGCAAGAGGAATAGGAACTACTCATAATGACAAGATCAAGCATATACGTAAATGTAAAATCAGAGCTGTAGTGGTGCAAGCTTAGCAAGTTAGGGTAGGAATGAGAGACCCATCTTTCTGAACAGAATGACTTTGGCTGGAAGATTCAATTCAGCTGATGCTCATGTGGCTTTCCTAGAGAATAAGTTAATTGCCACCATTGCTTTCTGTGATGCGTATTCCCTTTTTTGGAGTTGCTCCTGGCAGTTATTAAGTAAACTAGGGTTTTTCATTCTACTCTGTTTTAGTTTTGAAAACTGTTGGTTTCAGAGAACTGCAGCTGTTGGGAGTGTTCCAAATATCTGTGCATGAAACCTTACAGGCGTGAGGAACTAGGAGTCAGAGACGTAATTATCTGAGAGATCCAGGCAAGCGAGTGACCAAGTTTCTGTGTAATTTTAGTTTCTGTAATAAGGTGTTTAGTTGTCTGTAACTTTCAATAACATGGGCACAACCATACTGTAGTTTTATTCAGAATACGGGAGCTGTCAGATTGGGAAGAGATTTTTGTAGAATATAATTTTTTATATATATTTTTTTATATATATCACTTTTTATGTATCATTTTTTAATATAATATATTCTCTGAACTTAAGTGCTAGCAATGAATGACTGGAAAACCTCTGCTCATGTGAACTGCACTCTTTCTGTAGACACTGTGGAACACGGACATTTGTGCAGTGTTTTCTAGACACATACTCTTTAGTATAATTTCTTTCTCATATAATATCAAATAATTATATTGGATTTGGTGGAGCTTCTACTCATTCTTCTGTTAGCAAATGGATCACGTAGTAAATGTTTCCTTGAGCTTGATTCTAGTTGGTGTATTTTAATTTCTATTGTTAAATGTGTGTGTGTAAAGCATAAAATATCAGATGAAAAAACCCCACAGAATTGCCTTCTTCAGATAAACAGCAAATCCTATTGAAACTACTCACTATTTTGAGATTGTCATGGTCAGACTTGCAGAAAGACGCAGGGATAGAATAGCAGCTTGTTTAATGCTGGCCTGCGTCGTTTACAGGGCTTTCAAGAGATCTCCTGTCAGCTCACGTTAACCAGAAGTCATTGTTTCTGTTGGAAACATTGACAACTAGAAGTGTTTGGTTGCACTGGGCCTCATTACTTATGTTTTGTTACCCTGTGATAATACTGTAATAGGTCATTACTGTTCTTGTTATAGAGAAAAGGATTCAGTTAGGTGATGCATAGTGTCTGTTTCTGTTGAAAATGTTCGCACCTTGAAGCTGCAATGTCTCGTCACGTCGTTAAAGTACAGTTCTAGGAGAAGGAAAAGCATATTTACTGGGAACGATAAGGATGGAATGACACCTGTGCGTTTGTGAGTCAGTCTTTAATATGTTAATGGCGATACGAAAAGTGGGCGGTTGCTGACTCCATTGATGATGAGAGAAACTGTCCAGCATGGACCCCACTATTTTTGTGGAGGGCATGTATTTTTATTACTGTTGGTGCAGTATTTGCAAAAACATGGGAAGAGGCTGAGGTGACAACAGCGACTTCGGTTTTGTTTCTGTCTCAGCATTTAACAATGCTTAAACGCTTGGTTAATCTCTCTCTAGTTTAAAATCATAGTTTAAAGAAGTCTCTCAGAAAAGTGTCTAAATGAAACTACACACCATAAAAGCTATTTAGAAAAGAAGTTTTTAATGGAAACAGTGCTTCAAGATTTATTATAGTAGGTTCAAAATGGCACCGTTATAATAAGGGTTAAGGCTCAATTGTTCACTCTCCGGCACCAATGACTTTCTTATTGGAATCTGAAAATAAACCCCTATGAATAAAACGACGCCAAAGACTTCAGTTGTTTTCTGGAGACAGCTAGCCTTTTTGTACAGGAGCTATTCTGAAGTCTTATACTGTAGTTCTGCTGAAAAATTACCCTGGCTTGCCAAATATCTTAATGACTTTCCTCTCAGCAGTTGGTAATGGTGAAATGTTATTCTAGTAACCATAATGTCTCTCATAAAACAATTGCATACAATATGTACTGTACTTCTATTTTAGTGAGCACTTCCATCGGGCTTGTACTGCCAGTAGTCATTTAACATTTCATAGCAAACTGCTTACCAGTCCTTCAAGTGTAATATTGCAGAAGCGGTGAAGAAATGCGTGATTAAAAGCATTCACTGAGAGTGGACCATTTAGTACTACGCTGTCTTGCAAGATAAACCAGCCTTCACATATGTAGGAGCTCATCATATAAATGACAGTTCTATGTGGTCATTTAATTTTACGATCTCAATTCTCGCATATATTGCTAACATAAATATAGCGTTCTCCTGCAGGGAGGTCTGCTGGGTGTTATAAAATCAGTAAGACCTCAATGGGTTCAAATGGACATCTTTTATAATTATTGCTATAAAATTTCTTGACAATGCGTTTTGTTGTCCAATGGGTAAAGAAAATGATTTTCTGAAAGAATGGATTTTGACAAAGAGAGCAACAGAGCTTAGGCATTTGTTCCTGTGTTCAAGCATATTTAAATTACCTCCCTTACTCTTACCTTTTGGACAGATGCCAATATCCTGGAATAACTTTTTACAATGAGACTCCAGTTGGTGCATGGCTATATTTTGTGTTGTTTTCTGGTGTGGTGAGACAACGTAGAATATCTGGAGGGGAAAGATTAATTTGCTATTTAATGCAATTAAATTCTATTTGTTAAGCAATTCTTTTTACACGCCCTTGAAGAGACTGGGGAATCTGAAAGAGGTTGAGGGCAATAGATACATTCCCAGAAGTGTTTTTGAGGGAGGGAACAGACTCTTCTCCACTGGAATTCCGGACAGTACTACTGGCTGCAAATCATCAGGAGGGACCCTGTTAACGTCTTTCTTACATTTCTCAAAAATGTTTCTTTAACCTGTATCTGAAAAGAAGTTTCTATCCCATTTCTTCACGTTTCCATAATAAAAAATAAATTAAGTTTCTTTTAGAAGGCTGAATAGCAACTTTTCTCTTTCTGTGCTTGAATAGCCCCTGGAACATCTGCTTTGCCTATAGAGCAGCTCTGCTGTACAACAGCACAGCTGTGCAGCTGGTGGGGCTCACCAGCAGACTGCAAAGAGCATGGTCTGTGCGCTGCTGGTCAGGAGCTGGAGTCAGGAGGCTCAGTGCTCAAAGTGTCTCTTTGGAGGTGGAAACGCTTCAAAGTGATTCAGCTCTTTAGTGCCTCAGTTTACTTAGCTGCTGATTCAATTTATGTAAAACATCTGTAGCGGTTGGTTTGGACTAGTAGTGAGTTTTGCATCCATCAAAGTAGAACGACATCTGTACCTGATTGGACAGACTGGATCAGTATCTCCTGTTGCTTTCCATATCAAGGTTCTACTTTTTTCTTCTTCTTTTTTTTTTTTTTTTACTTCATGGATTTAATCGAAACTGAAGAATCACCAATCCACAAGAAAACTGCCTCTCTCGACAATATAAGATGTATGTTTACAGTGATTCAAGCAAGCTTGGGATCTAGTTCCCCTTGTCTATCTTGGAGTGGATGGGGAAAGTCTACAGCACGCAGGGGTTCTCTGTCTTTCTCCCTTTGATTTTGTTTTACAATGTCTCTCACATAGCAACAACAACTTAAAGCTATACTTGAATTTCTTCGTTACTTGATTGCCTAGCGTCTGATCTCTAAACAGTCCTGTAAGTGTTGCAGTATCACATATATAGTAACTACAAAAATGTAAAGCTAAATGTATTGGAGTGGGAAGTGCAGGAGCAATATGCATTTACCCCTGGAGTTAATTGGATGGTTACTACATAATTACAGTAATGAAAATGTGGGTTTGCAGTTGATAAATAACTGCACAGTAACCTTTGATCAGATTTAGGTAGCAAGTGTGTTAACTTGTTGCCACTCCTGTGTTCATTAGAAAAAGGGTCTAGGCAAAGGCACAACAAACAGTGTATTTATTAATGTGTATGTGTTTTGGGTGTTGGCAGCTCATATTTTTGACATTTTTTTTCCTATGCGGTTCTAAACCAAATATATTAATTGTTTTTTCTTACCTGAAATGAGAGCCAAATGTCTCTAAATACATTTGCCTTTGAAGTAATTAAAGTGTCTTCTGACCATAGCAAATAAGCAAACATGCTCTGCATAAAAATGAGCAATGATAAGGAAAAAATTGTTATGCAAGAAAGCAGTAAGGGAAGGGAAAAAGTGAGATTTTAGTTGCAGTTTCTTAACTGGAACCTTAGCAAACCTAATCAATTATTCTGAGCCATCTCACACGTAAATATGTGCTAGCTCCTATAGCTTGGAGATATTTGTTAAGAAGATTGTCAGTGTTTTGTATAAAGGGTCAAAACCATCTTATTTCATCCGTGTTCCAGGAAAAAATGATTTACAGGAATTCCAAATATTTTGGGAATTTTCTAATTGCATGAAAGGGTTTTCATGCCTCTCACAAGTATTACCAGTTTTCTCCTATTCTTGCTTGAGTGGATAGGCAAAAATAGGGGTGGGCAAATATGTAATTCCTTAGTAGTTACAAAATAGAATTAGGTAAGGAACGAGGAACTCGGACATAGAGCTAGCTGAGAAAATGTAAATCTAAACTGATTTCTTTATTTCAGATGAGAAATGACCTCCTGCTCTTTTAAAAGTATACACTACAGGTATACAGATAAAAGCTTTCCAAGTATTTAATACTGAGATTAATACACCTACATAAATTGATTTTATCACAAGGCAACAGCTCAGCTTGCGCTTCTTGGCTAAAGGTATTTGTTTGCTCTGCTCAACGTCCAGGACAGGGGTTCTCAGGCTCAGTTGGTTTGTGCAACCTCAGCTGTGCAAGCAACATCTTCTGGAGGTGAGCATACCTGTGGCACGTGTTCAACTCTTTCCGAATCTGTTCACCAGCCTTTGCTGCTGTGCCTGAGGGAGGTGCGTGTCATCTTTGTACCTGTCCCCCAGTGTGAGATTCCCTGGTCTAAACTGAGAAAGAATTTTGGGCACTCTAAATATACTTTGGGTAAACCGCTTGTGTCCAGTTGTGATATTCATGAGTATTTGTACAGGTATTCACATTACATCCTACCTTGACAAGACCTTGTGAAAAAAATTGTGTATGCTAAGTGTTTGTAGAAATCAGTAATATAGTTCAGCAATTTATATTTTATACTATTCACCTATGGAGTTTTCTCCAGCACTTGTCCGCACCAAAAACACATGTAAGTGTAAAATGAAGTTAGCTAACATCCAAAACAGCAGGTCAATTTTCAGACCACGTGGTACTTCTACTTAATGTTCTCTATTTTTTAAAAAAATCATGTTTATGGCAGTGCCTGTGTGTGAACAAACTTAATTTAAATTACGCAAAAATCATGCAAACTGATTTTTCCCCATACAGAGTAACTATCCATTGGATGCTGCAAGTTTCCATAGCAAGACATTTACACTTTTCTCACAGTGCTGATACTGCTTGGTAGGAAAGTGAGTTTTGCTGTTTTGCTCTGAAGATAGATCCAGACTCCAGGGAAACAAAACATATTCTCTGTGGATTTTAGAATTCATTTTAGTGATCTTTTTCATTTCAGTGAAGATAATTCTGCAATGGTGACCTGTATGTTTCTCAGCTGCAGCAATCTGATTTCAGGTGCTGGATCCCAAAGCTGAAGGCTTTGGTTGCACAGACTATCAGTATTCTGGAAACTGTTTGATATTCAGTGAAAATTTCCAAAGCATTACTGGTCTGCATTCCCAGTTTCAAACTCCACTTAGTATATACTAAATACTGTTTGTTGACTTTGGTGTTATTTCTCAGTAGAGAATCATAGAATCACAGAATGGTAGGGGTTGGAAGGGACCTCTGGAGATTGAGTCCTAGCCCCCTGCCAGAGCAGAATCACCCAGGGCAAGCCAGACAGGAACAGATCCAGGTGGGTTTGGAAAGCCTTCAGAGAAGGAGACTCCACAACCTCTCTGGGCAGCCTGTTCCAGGCTCCGTTACACTCACAGGAAAGAAGTTTTTCCTAATGTTCAGGTGGAACTTCCTGTGTTCCAGTGGCCCATGGCCCCTTGTCCTATCACAGGGCACCACTGAGAAGAGATTGGCACCCACTTGACACCCACCCTTCATATATTTATGAAAATTAATAAGACCCCCTCAGTCTTCTCCAAACTAAACAGCCCCAGGTCCCTCAGCCTTTCCTCATGAGAGAGATGTTCCAGACCCTTAATCTTCTCTATAGCCCTCTGTTGGACTCTCTTCCAGTATTTCTTTGAGTGTAGTGGCTGCTCTCAGATCTTCAACTTGTTAGCACACAATGCTCCTCCATATCTGCAATTTATTCCAGTTGTTGCCGTGCATATGTACGGCAGCTCTCAGGGTCAGCAGTCTGGGAAGAAAATAGGATCAGACAGTCCAAAGGGCGATAGAGCATCAGCCTTTAGCTCTACGTTCTGAGAGGTTCTTGAGCCTATCACAGTGCAGGCAGTAAGAGGGGTGTTTTGGAAGGCCTAATGATTTTTCAGATTTAGAAAATGTGCATTGAGAACTATCACTGAAACTCTCTGAAGCCAGTAGACAGACTCCAGTGGATTCTGATGGGCTTAGATTGGTCCCACAGGGCATTATGATGATTTTCTAAATATACACTGCTTTTCAAATGACTTGCCTTTTGGGTCTCTGGGGACATAAAATTTTCCCAAAATACTGAAACATCGCAGCAGATGAAAATTAACCATTTCTATTTAAATTTCAGTGACTTTATTTGGATTTTAATGCAATTTCTTAAAGAATTTTTACAATAGTAGAGGCAGGCATTCTTCCAAAATGTCATAGAAAATAAAAAAAAGTATAAAGTAATCTGTAATGCAATAACAGCAATTTTCTTGTAAACATTTATATACAAGGGAGATGAACTACCTTTACCTTGAGTCTATCTTTGAGTCTAAATGAAACCCATAGAAGCAAAAGCCAAAAGAAAAGAGGTCCATGAAGGTCTCACAGGACCCCTGTGTATGTTTTTTGCTCAGTTCAATATCTCTTATTTGTATAATGTCTTAACCATGGCTAAGCTTATGTGAAAGACTCAGGACTTGATGCTCAGACTTCTGCAGTACAACTTGGAGTAATTGTGCTGAAACCAATGGCCCATATCTTGCCACCAGTTCTTAAATAGAACTTCCAGTGGATTGCAATAAATACTTTTGCTTAAAAGTCAACAACACAGCATGATTCAGGGAAATTACAAGGCTGGAAGCAAAAGTGTTAGTTTATTTTTCCTTTTCTTTTCAGAATACCTAAATGTTAGTTCTACAAAATAAGATTATTACAAGTGATTCAAATTAGTATGGCATCAGAATTAGATGTTATAGGTTTCAGTAACATGTCTAAACTTCACTGACAGTAAAACTAAATAACTTCCAATTAACATACATTGAGAGCATGTGAGGGATATACCCCTGTGCTTCCTTCCAACAATCTTCCTTGCTTTTTTTATCGGTATGGAGATAAGCCATATTGCTGCCAGGACAACTTTTATCTTCATTATGAATTACAACCTTTTTTTCCTATCCTGACAGGAGAAGCAGCTACTTTACAGTGTAGGGCTTGCCAGCTTGTAATTGAACTCCATTCACCAGCGCTGCCACCGATGAGAAGGAATAGAAAGCAGGAGTGGTTTTTGAGGAGGAGGTCAGTGTTTCAAAGGAGATGGTCAGTACCTGGATTGTGAGATAGCACTGGAGGCCGACTTTGTCCTATGCGCTGGGGAAGTGATTATGAAGAAGCAAGTGAAACAGTCATTAATTGGCATATCTTACCAGAGCTAAAGGAAACTTAGAAGAAAAAAAATAATATTCTCTTTCTTCTTTGCTTAATTTTAAGGCTGTACATGAAATGAGTGCCAGAAACTTGTTATAAACCCTAAGGTATGAGGGTTTATGATGAGAGATGGAGACAGAACTGGATGATGTAATCCAGTGATGTGCTTCACGCCTGTGAATGTGATTGTGTTCTGCTGGCATATATTACTGTAACCACACAGAAAAGAACAGAGCTGCTTCAGCAGAAAGCTAGTGTAAGTGGCATCATAAGCAAGGATAGGAGTTCGGGCATTTCTCTCTCATTTTCCTTGATCTCTCTCAGCTGCATACCCTACTTGTGACTGGTAGCAACAAGGACAGAATGGCAGATGCTTTTAGAACTCAGGTTTCTCCATCATCTTGTAATATGGACCAAAATGTGATTTCCTTAGTGTGGGTGAGATAAAACAGAGAGAGAAGAGCTCCTTTCCCTTGCTAGGAAAGTGATACAAAGGCAACCAGAGTGTTGTAAAATGGCACTGTGTGTGTGCAAGGCTGCTGGCTGATGAGGTGGGGTGCAGTGTTTGGGGTAAGGAACAGATGTCAGTGGCCTGTTCTAGCTGCCTTAAAACTAGTACTCATTTGTAACATTTAGGAAATGCTGTTTTTTCATTCCTTTTAAACATTAGACATAATCCTGTTTTTTTCAAATTTAATAGACCACATTCTTAGGGCACTCTAAGCAGTCTTCTGTGTCCTGACTATGAAGAGATGTAATCTAGCTACAAATGCTCACTGAGGAGGAGTCCTGTTGTAGGAGAACTACAAGTCAAATGTGAGTCTACACTTCTGGTACCCTCTTGCAGCTCTGCAGAGGCAGCATAATGAGGATGTGAGAAGAAAGAAGATCTCTGCCTACCACACTGCACATGTCATCTGTCAAAATGGGAATGACCAAATATGTTGTATTCCAGGAGCAATGAGCATGGACACGTGAGAGTAAGTTATACTGTAATTTCGGTGTCTCAGCTGCTTTACTGCAGCTGCCAGTGATACACACTTCTGCTGTGGTAAAAGTGAAGTAGCCTGAAGCTGTAAGCTGCCTTGGATAAATCATGTGGTAAGAGGATGTTACAGCTTTTTCTCATAATATGCTTAAGGAACCTCACACATTACCTGCAGTATGGCACCAACTCCAAACTGTGCCAGAAATCCCACAGAACTGGAGACTTCCCTCACAGCCCTGTTCCACTTTCTGTAGCAAATAGAGGGTTGGGGTCTAGGGAGTTCTCCTCTGCATCTAACCCTGCCCCTGCATAGTGTTTGGAGGTGAAGGAAACAAGAGTGTGAAAAATGTTCTCACTCCCCCATTTTGATGTTTGTTTCTTTCCTCTTGCTCAGTAGAGCAGTTACTTGATAACACAACTGTCCTGAACCACCTAATGGAACTGCATAAAGATGAGCCACTTAAAATACTGGACATAGGAAGAATACACATTTTATAATGACAAATAACTATATAGACAGATCAGTTAATGTAAAGCTATCAGTGGAATAAGGCAAGATCTTAGCATTTCTGTTTCCATCAAATGCATTTTAGGTCGTTGTGATACTGATTTTTGTGACATTTTTTGTACCTGTAAATGAAAACTTCATAACTAAATCTGTAGCACATGTTCCCAAGATGAAGTCTGACCCCCAGGACTCCTGTAAGCACATTAAACGGTACAAGGTCCAGTAAAGTGCATTTCACTGAACATAAGGTAGAGATACATAATGGTCCAGGATAAATACAGGTACAAGGGCTCTATGTGTCCAATAAGATTTAAAGGTACTCAAATGTATATGCTTTTAGATGTCAGAAAGATATTTTTCCATAGCTGTCATGTAAGACATGAATTAAATTTATGTCAAAAAAAAAAAACCACCAAACAGAAAAACCACTGTTGATGGAAATATTTTTTATTATTATTTTTACTTCATTATTTTTTCTAGAAGTTTGGAGTGCTGGTATGAATTTGTGTTTACAAAGATGTTTTTCTGCCCATGCATATGGTGGGCTGGGAGCTATCTGTTCAAATCAAGTCCAGAAGCTGAGCATTTCTGTTAGAAAAGCAGGATTTATTAGTTTAGGCTCTCCCCCTTAGGTATGTGGCTGGTGAAATGAAACTGTACTGGAACTCACCAGCTTGGAGTGTTTGTGGAGCAAGCACGTGCCTTTCAACAGGCGTAATTTCAAAACCTGAGAAACCCTCCAGGCCCTTTACAGTCTGCAGAAAAATGGATGGTGTATAGTTCTCCACTGTCACAAAGGCTGCCCTAATTCAGTGAAGCATCTCCGTTCCCATGTGGAGGCACTCTTACTCCTCCAAACTGTAATCGCAATTTTGTCCTGAACATTATTTATGTTCTCTCTGCAGAGATTTGAGTTGGTAATAGGAACAGAGAGAGAGAGCCATCTGGTGGAAGATTGCTTTAATATCGTCCAGTTTTAGATGCCAGACACTTCAGAAGCTCTTCACTTTGCAGACCTCATTTTTGCAATGAAAGACTTCAATTACAAGTGAACAGCCTATAATATTTATACAGATGTGTCTAGTGTCTGCACAAAGGTCCGTTACTTGAGCAGGGAATGTTACTGCTCCAACATTTGGCTGTTGGCACTTGATACGTGTGAGCAGCGTGTTCTTTAGCCCCATCTTGAACTACATAATCAGCAGTTTCTTCTCTTCTTTACATATTGCTGCTGTGCACAATTTAGGTATTATATCTATGTCTTGATTTGCTTTGTAACAGACTGCAAATGAAGCTTCTCTGCCTCATCTTGGAAATGTGCGGTGGAAGTAGAGTTGAAAATAATATTTTTGCCTTCATCGTAACTGCTTTCAGTTGAATAAATGCACATTTTTTCCAGACTATAGCGAACATTAAAAAGCTGTTCTCATCTACAGGTTCCAGCCTGAGATGTGCAAAATGTTTCTAATGAAGCTGCAAAACATGTGAAAGCAAAGTGATAAAATCCTCTGTGTAGCAGAGAGGGGCTTCTGCTTCAAGCAAAAGAAAAAGAGCGGAGGGCATCTTTCTGGTAAGAGCAGACGATGTGGATCTAGGAATGCCTGAGCTCTTGAAAAAGGGAAAATGAAAATGGTGCCTAATGTTCTAGCTTCCCCTCCTGAGATACGGGGATGAGTGGTGCCAGGTCACTGAAGCACCCTGTGGAAGCAGAGGGGACGGGCTAAATGTATGCAAGTTGGATGGTCTTCTGGTGAGTCGTCTATCTAAACACTTAGGCAGCAATTAGCATAAAACTGTCTAGTGCCTTAAATGCTGTGTAGTCAACAGGTGCTCTGAGGGTACTGAAAGTCCTGTTAATCAGAGATGTTGGTCCTTTTCAACATGCTTGATTTTGTTACCAATGGGAAACCCAGCCATGATTTAGGTGAGTTCACTAAAGATGTCAGGTGTTTTTCTGCCTTGTTTTGCAAAAGGTTCATGAGCTACTTAATAGGGAGATCGAATTTGATCTCTCCCTAATGTGATCTGTTGATAGATCAATAATAAATACACATTTAACGATTTGTTTTTTTCTCCGTCCAGAATCACAGCATACCTTTGCAGAAGTGAAAATAGTGCTTATGATTTTGATCTATTTTGATTTTTGCCCTCAGCATAAGTTGTATTTAATATTTGCAATACTTGTTTCAAGGTCAATTTTATGTGGGATGTGTATATCTACGATGTGCCACATTCAAGGTTTGGGAAACTGGACTGAGTTACGTGAAATACTTAGAAGTATTACCAAGAATATGTTTTGTGAAGTGTGGGATCTGAAATAATCAATTGAATAATTTTTGCATAGAGCTGGCGAATCTGTAGCTATGTGATAATGTTGATTTAAAAATTAAATCCGCCAAAACAGACTGGCAGACTATTCTATCTCAAAACACAGATTAGCCATTCAGTTGAAAGAAACTTTCTCTACCAAATGATGTAACATTTTTTCTTTCTTAGAAAAGCCAAACTGAAAAAAAAAGCATATGAAATAAAAAGGAACGTCAAGTATTTACCAAGATACGATAATTCGTGAGTCAGCCCTGAGTGGACCTGCTCCATCAGTAGCACTGTTTAGGAAACAGCATTCCCTTCCCCTTCATGGGCTACTGCTCTGTAACAGTTGCTCAGCAATGCTAGAGGACTTCCTTTAGCTATAGATCTTCTCTCAGACAACGACTGCTAGAACTGGAAATACTCCAACTCTACTAGCTGTTTTCCTGTGGAGAATCACTCTTTCAGAATAGTTGTAAACGAAGGATAATGCTATATTACACTCTGGCTTTTTCTGATCTTTCTTTAGAATCCCAAAGTGTGTGTGTTAAGCTGTAAATGTCATTACCTATTTCTAATGAATATTTCAGAATCAGAAATTTACAGGCTATTGTTCTCATAAGCAAAACATGTTGTTTCTGGGTACCTCATCACTGAGTGATACAGAAAGCCTCACTCAGATGAAATAAATCTGTTCTGAGTGTGAAGTATTGTGTAGCCTGCCTTTGCTTTATTTTGTTTTTTACTTGAATAGTCAGAGATGAAAAACAATGTAAGATTTGATTTGAGTTTTGGTTATTTGCCTGTGTGATGTAGAGGTGCTGTAGTATTTCCTTAGTTTTTGTCAGATGTCAAGGTACCTCAACCGTGGGTAAATGTTAATGCCTTAAAGATAACTGTTTTACTGTGGCATATATTTTCAGCTGGCACACTAGGAGGTCAAGCAGAAGTGTAGCAAAGATGGGGGGAGAAGGGGTCTCTGCCTCTCTTGCACACACCAGCGACACTGCCATTCAGAACAAACGGGATCTATCTCCCTCCTTTTTGCTGTCTTAAAAGGGACTGCAAGTCCATGATGCTGTGGCTAAGGGAGCCCAGGGAGGTTGAAAGGAATTCTTGGTGAGGTGCCCTCTACCTTGAGGCTGAGGCTGGGGGACTATGGGGAACTAGTGCTGGCTTGGCTTGAGGAATGGAACTGGATGGATACTGCTCTGGTCTGAATGCAAATCCAACAAATTGGCAGCGGTAAGTTTTGTCACCCAGAGAAGGCACTCGGGTACTGTTCAGTGATATTATGCAGGTTAGAAATGTAAAACGGCTTTCAGTGAATATGGGGAAAATAAGAATGAGTCATGATGAGCTCTCTGCATTATTCTGATGTATATTGTAGGCTTCTTCAAACTTCTGCATTGCTGACTGAGTGAATGCACCTTTATGTCAAGGAAGTCTTTAAAATGATCTTTAAATTTAGAAGAGGGAAAAGGAAACTGCTAGCACAGGTAAGCTGTCTTTGGATGCATAGCTTTAAATTGTCACAGTGACAGTCCAGAGTAGGATGGTTTACTTTTTCCAGGACCTGCTTGATAGCCAGGGAGAATTATTGCTCTTCTGTCATGAGGAGAGAGAAAGGGGTTTAAAGAGAGGTGTAAGGGGAGAGGGAGGGAGAGAGAGAGCGACACAGACCCTGGGAAGAATGAGGACACCAAGAAATTACAGGCTAAAGGCCTGCTGGTCATCCCAAGCTGGACAAGTAGTCCAAGTTGCCTTGAGCACTGGATGAAAAGGTGGTGCATAGGTAGGAGAATATATGTATGAAACTTTCCTTTGGCCTTCTACCGTGACATTGACACATTCCGTCACTGGGCGAAAGTATAGCGAATTGTTTGTTTTGCTTGTGAATTACTTGAAATGGTTGCCATCATGGTGCAGCACGGGATAAATCCTGTGAGAAGTCAGTCCTAGCTTGCTTGGCTAACCATGGCTGCTATACAGGGAGGTGAAATCTAGGTGCTGATATGGGAGCTGATAAGTTGTCAGATTCCATTTTGGGTAAAGCCCCAAGGCCTTACCAATGCCACACCGTAAACATCACATCCTGAGAAAAGGCTGCAGAGCAGAGCCATCTGGTCTAGTAATGGCGACGTGAGCTGTACCAGGAGAACAGGAAGAACAAATGCTCAGTTTTCAATAATGTAGAATACGCTGTTGGAGGGAGTGCCTTTCAGTAATGCAAAACAAATTATAATCCAGTGTTTTGTTTTCTGTAGCATTTCAGTTGTATATTAAAACCAGTAAATTACACTGATAGAGTGAGTATAATATTCAAAGGTCTAAGCAGTCTTTTTGAATCTCTATTTCTAATTGATACTTAGGAATGATACGTATCCTGTGCAGTGGGTGTTGTTATATTGTGAGATTATCTGAGTAGTTTATATACTGAGAAAATACTGAAGATTCAGTATTTCTCTTTGCTTCAACCCCCGTGTCTGTGCTTTGATTTTGACTGGTGTGTGTGGTGGGTTGACCTTGGCTGAGCCCCAGGTACCTACCAAGTCGCTCTATCACTCCCCCCTACTTCCCTCAGCATGACAAGGGAGGAGAGAATAAGGTGGGAAGAGCCCGTGGGGTATGATAAAGGCAGTTTAACAGGAAAAGGCAAAAAGCAAGCCGCACAAAGCACAGCAAAACAAGATTTTATTCCGTGCTTCCCATCAGCAGGTGATGTCTGGTCTTTCCCAGGCAGCAGGGCTCTGCTACGTGTAGCGGTTGCTCTAAGGACAAACATCTTCACAAGTAGATGACCCCAAACCCCTCCTTCTTTCTCTTTCTTTTATACTTGAGCTGACGTCACATGGTGTTGAATATCTCTTTGGTTGGTTTGGGTCAGCAGTCCTGACTGTGTCCTCTCCCAAGATCTTGCCCACCCCATCTCACTGCAGGGGGGAAGATGTTGGAAAGCCAGCTTTGGTGCTGTGGGAGTGCTGCTCGGCAGCAGCCACAACACCGGCATCTTCTCTACCTCCCAATACAAAGCCCAGCACCATAAGAGCTGCTGTGGGGAACACTAAGTCCATCTCACCCAAACCCAATGTCATTTGGTAATTAGTATTTTTCAGCTTTCTGTAACATTTGTAAAAATGGTGCTGTCTTCACCTACTGATGACATTAGTAAGTAAGTCAATTGAATTTTTTATACACCTGTGAAATTGGCACATGGTAACCAGACAATTTGATAACCATAGAATAAACTATTATTTTTATAATGCTCTTATTCCATAAAGGGCTGCTGTAATTTCCTCAGGATAATTAGGGAAACAGATCACAAAAGCTAAGGGATGTTTCCATCATGCTAATAAGTTTCTTGTATACTGTTGATTCACCATCACTATCTGATATCCTGACTGTGGCAGAAAGGAATGGAAAAATCCCCTCGTCTTCTCAAGGCCAAGATTTCCAAAAGGAAGTCTAGAACAGGAATAATTACAGACAAATCTAAGAGTTTTCCTACATCTGTTAGTCATACAGGACCATGTGCATGATCCAGAATGCCTTGGTCTCATGCTCTTGTGTTATGAATTTCTACCTCATTTCCTTATGCTTACATGCAGCTGCTCTTTTCAAGGTCATTTCTAGTTCCTTTTATGCACTTGTCCAAGAGAGATTGCTCAGCCGTGGCAGAGGTGATATCACGGCTGCAGACATATCCAGGGCTTTCCTAGCACCCTTAGGATCCTCTACCATCAAACTGAAGGGAAGCTGGAGACATTTCCCCACCACCACCTCTGTCACTCCAGATACTCCCAAGTCACTTCTAAAGAGCATCTCTGTAAGAGAAGAAATTCCCCAAATGGCAGATTTTTTTCAAACATTTTCATGGGGGCATGTTAAAAGGAGAAATGCTCCTATCCCACTGTGTCTCTTCTCCCTGTGCCTGCAGAAGGTCTTCTGCTCACTGTCACATGGCCAATGTGATAAATGGGGCTGCTAGAGACAGGGTAGACCAGTTCAACCCAATAGTTCACTGAGCCACGCTGCCTCTCTTACATATGATTGTTTTACAATAAAGTAAAACAATTGATTTAATTCTTTTGTTCCTCGTTTTGCCTCTCTGCAGAAATCTAATGAATACTGGCTAATGACACGCTAAGGGGAAAGAGTCTGTAGGAATGATCTGTGCAAATGCTGCTGTGTGTCTTTGCAGGCCACCACGTGTGAGTGTGGAAAAGATGTTGCCTAGAGTAGGCAATTATTGCATTTCAGGTGTTAGAGGATAGAGGTTTCTTTGGGCAAAAATGAGCGCACTGCAGTTCTCTGACAATCTTAGAGCATCCTTCACCCCAGCAGTTATGTCCTCTATAAAGAGCTTTGTATGCAAGCCAAGATAAGATCAGCACTATCTTGCACTAATGACAGAGATTTTACGGTTTTAGGGAACTTCTGTCAGCATGCAAACCACAGAAGATCCGAAAATGGGTTACCAATTTTTAAGACATGTTGCAGGTGCGTGGACATGCTTCTCTGTATTTGTACACACTTATCAATTAGCCATACCATTCTCAAGTTGTCTAGCCAGAAATGACTGTGTGTTTTAAACTGGGGCAAGTTCATTATCTTGGTGATACTGGCCAAGTAACTCTGTTATTTATGTAGTTGAATAGCTAGATTTAATAAGTCTTCAGCCTTTTAGCTCTTCTACTTTCATCACTTAAACTCTTCAGCCTGGACCAAAACTGTTAATTTCGAAGTGTCGATAGCAAACATAACTACTGATCTTGTCGTCACCATTGAAAGTATATTGACAGGTATCTTTTCCTGAAGGAATTATATATAGTGCTGTAGCTCTGTTAAGTGGTTGCAGAATAGCTGCCTACCACAGGAAAAATGTAAGTTAGACAACCTTCAGACCTTTAGTAGAGACTAATTACAATATGAATTGTGTGAATTTCATTTGTACTTGCGTATTTATATATATCTCATTAATTTGTTACAAAGAGGGAAAAAATCATTACTGTAGAGTCAAATTGCCTGTAAATGACTTAAGGAATATGTTAATGATCCTGCTTCAAATGAATAATTATAAAGCAGGTGCACTTGAGATGTGATCATTTAACTGACAGCAAGCAGCTTCTAATGTCTTGAATATCCATGATAATGGTGATGTCATAGCAGCCAGTTAAAATCATCGCTCACATCCTCCATTTAATACACGGGAGAACCGTGGGTATAATTCCCATATAGAGCTATTGCCCTGCTTATTTAAGGAACGGTTAATTTATAAACAAATCAAGAAGTCACTCTGCATTGATTTTAATGCGATATGTTTCCAGTAAAATGTCATGCTATTGTCTCACATAGAAAATAAACATTGATGGCAGCAGGCATTACTGCATCAAATTAACATTACAGTTTAAATGATCTTGGCTCAAAATGTCCCAGTTTAATAGAGGTGTGAATTATGTTTTACCTGCTTTGCTACCAACGTCCAGTTAAACTTTTCACATTTAAAGTAGCATGTAGTTTAGTTCCCTCTGAAGTTGATGCCTGTGAGAGTCAGAGTTGTACGTTCTGCGGTGCACAAAATAGCCCCTGCCTACGGATGAGTTGTCTCATTGAGTGAGAAAAAAATTTGGACTCTTTATAGGTCAGTGTTCTTCTGGGCTTATGTCCCACTTTGTTCTTCTTAGCTGTGCAACATGGTAAACTTTTCAGTTTTCTTTGTGGTCAAGACCAGATTTTAAGTCTCTACCTTTCCAAAATTGAAATGCTCTGCCTTGAATATGCGTAAGTTCACAGAAGGCAGCAGTGTGCTGCCTAGGGGTTATCTCCACGATAATAGCAATGAAACTAGAGCAGGAGCTAAATATAGAACCGTTTTCCTGCATATATTTCATGTCTTGTCATGTAATTACGAATAGGTGAAGAATTAAATCTCTGAGCTGCAGTGAGGTTTATTAGGAAACCTACAGAATTCCTAATGCAAAAGGGGTTGCTTCCAGTTAAGGTTAGCACTATATGCCTTGAGAAGAACACTACCGTGTTATTTAGTATAATAGTACTTTGTTGATGTAGGTTATTTTAGCAGCCAGATTCTGTACTAGGAGGAGAGAACTCTTTTGAAGATATCAGTTCCAAAGCATAATAAAACAGGTGCAACTTAATAGGCCTACCAGGAATGTTTTAGCTGTTAGCATCTTTTAAATGCTTCTGCTGAGAAACCCTGTTTTCATAACAAGGTTGGTGAGTATTAAACCTGTGATAGTTCTTTCTGGGATAACTATAATTTACAAAAACAATAAAAACCTGCTAAAAAACATTTATGTATTTATAAATGTTGTAATCCAGGGATCCCACTGATATTTGTGGTGAAAGGTATGCCTAAGGGCACATAACCCTGCTTGTACATTGCCAGGACTGCAATCTGGTTTATGACAAAACAGATTCATTTATCTCCAAATAAATAAATTACTTTTGTGAACATTTAGAAACATTTGCATAATTAGGCTGTAAGATCTTAGCAGTCTTTTTCATAATAATTAAACTAATCTAATCTTGGACAGGGTAAACAGACTTACTAGGCTGAGAGCAGCCTTCAGGCAAGGAACTTACTACATTCTACAGGAACTGTAAGGCTGATGATGTTTGTTAATTATGCAGAGCTTTTACTCCCCAGTAATAGCAGCGTTTGTATTGCCTGAAGCTTAGATAGCTACTCCCAGGCACATAAAATTAGGCTCTGTTTTTTTTATCATTCTTTTTTTTTTTTCTAAAAAAACCCACCCAAATAACAAAACCACACAACAAAACAAAGAATATACTTCAAAATGATTATAGGCTTTCAGTAAGGAGGCATTAACCTTACAGCGTTGGATCCTAGATCTTCATACAATTGGCTCACTCTTCAGTCATGTGCCTTTGATTATCTTTAGATCTGGAGTCCTTCATGCCATACAGAGCTACAGAGTTCTAAGGCTTGCTGTAAGAACGGCAAAAGGCATCACTTCATTTTCTGGGGACTTCAGGAAGAAAAGATTGGGAATATCAAGTAGGTCTTACCCAGGACAGCTCTCAGTCAAGCAGTCAATCAAAATTTATTACCATATATCAAAAAAATGAAGACCAGAAAGAGTATCTGGCAAATTCTGAAAATACTTGCTTTCTTTAAAGAATCTGTCATTTTTATTCAGTTTTATGAGTTATCTCTCCATGAAAGCCTCAACTGACAAGTAAACTCAACTAGAAGGATTTTTCTACTTACAAATAGGATATGGCCTTAACAAGGGTAGTATTCAAACTACAAAATCTTTAAAAGTCATCTCTTAATAAAACTGTTTTGTAGACAAGAATTTGATTTCTGAATATTATTTTCCTAGAAATAGGGTATGAAAGGAAATCCTCCTAAAGCTTTCTTTTCCTTTGTTTAATTTAGAGTATTTTTATAATGTCTAATTCATACGATTACTCCTTAAAAATCTGACTTAGAGCTTACCAATTTTTTTAATCAGAATTTGCGTACAAATTCACAATGCATTTCCTCTTTTCAGTAAAGATTTAGTTGCTTCTGGGTGGGAATAGTAATGCCTGGCTCCTGCAGAATAGATGGTTAAACCATGCGAAAACGGTATGACATGAAGGCTTGCCACTAATAATCTAGGGCTGGATTTTATTCACACCAAGAAGTAGCTGACTTTATGAATTTCTCCTATTAATGTCAAGGAGATTGTTCCCTGAGTAAATGCTGCTAATGTTCTCAGAATCTGGCTCTTAAAGCAAGTTACATCAGGATTTGCTGATGAAGACGTGACTTGTGAATCTGAATAACCATCAATCTTTTAAGGCCTTTGAGGCCACAAGATCTGGAAAAGGTGATGTATCTATTGAAGTTTTTTCCAGAATAAATGAGTAAGTAGAAGCAGTAAATTGGCAGGAGTTCATTTTCAGCTTTTGCCTCTTCTGACCTGTACAACTGAACCATCAAAGTGTGGTGTAATGTATGTATAATAAGCAAGCATCCCATTACCAACTACCTTCTGCACAAGAAGGAAAAGATCAACTCTTCCACTGCAGTTTGAACTACCCTGCTTCAGGTCTTATTTTTTCTTACCGTGCTGTTCAGTCCTGGGCACATCAGTTCACCAAATTTAGTAAATCCGGTGAGTCTGCAAGTCATTGCTATAGGCTAGTGGGTTGTTGCTGTTTCAATTAAAATTTCGTGGTATTGCCAGTGGCATGAATTCAAATACCATGTGTTGCTCTTTATTAACTTTTATGGGGAAAATAATACAAGTTGATTCTATCAATAAAACTAATAAGAAGGAAAAATCTTGTTTTAAAGTGATGAATTGTGTAAATAAATAACGGCTTTCTCGAGTCTCTAGATGCCTTCCAAAAAGCTTTCATTGTCATCCCAGGCCATAAAACTGCAAGCTAGAACAGTTTATCCCAGTGCTGCACATAGCACGGAAATGGGGCTAGAATGGACTGATCTGGGTTTCCTGTTCACCAAAGCAGCCACTGGTTTCCGTGTGGAGCACATCCCTGCCCGAAGTCCTCTTTCTCCCTACTTCACAGTGCAGTGCAGGTCCTGTGTGGCTTGCCTTTGGGTGATCCTGCTTTGGCAGGGGGGTTGGACTAGATGATCTCTAGAGGTCCGTTCCAACCTCTAATGTTCTATGATTCTATATGCTAGTTATTTGCCAGTAACACAGAAGAGCACGTTTAGGGTAGAGGAGTTGCTGAGACTAATTCAACACTTGGAGGCTGGACTAACAGATTTATAATGTGAAAACGTGACACCGTTGCTGCTGTAACTCCCACCCTTAGTGCCATTTCCCACAGTGTCATTGCTGAGTCCTTGGACCAGCAGTGGCAAGAAGAGGCTGGAGGAGTGTGTGGAGAGCGACTCTAACCCTCTTGTCCTGGTGACAGCAGGAAATCTAGGAAAAGTCACATTGCCTATGCTTTTAGCAAAGAGCACAGATTTTAGATTCTAATGTGTAAAACCTGCATTATGTATAATATCTGGTGTTGCTGGTTATTAATCACCTTTGATAATTTGCAGCTAGAACATGAAAATTTTTTACAAAATTAGTTTTACTAGATAGATAATTTAAAATTTTAACACCACAGGTTTGCACATTACTATGTAGTGTGTTCCATTATATACTGTGCAATGTAATATGCACCTTTATCTGTATCACTTAGCAATAGAGGTAAATAAGCATCCTCTATTTTTTATTTTCCTTTCCTTCTCAAATTGTGAGTCAAATTATAAGAAGAATATATATGGGATTGGCTTCTGGTTTTCTCTGTGGGGACAAAATAAGACCAAGTGAAAATAAAGCTGATGCCATTCCCTCTGGTCACCAGACATTCTTGGTGGTAAGGCCAAATTTTCCCTCCCTTGTCACTTCAGAAGAATGAGAAGATGGTACATAAGCTGTTACTATGAGTCGCAGTTGATTCTTGAGTGTTGTCTGAACAGGTGGAGTTATGTGCTGCTACTCTTTCAGGACAGAATGTAAGATTTGGGACAAACTGGCCCATCAAACACACGTGCCAACTTCTATTTGCAGAATGGCACAGCATGCTGAGGACATTAGCTGCATTCCAAGACGGCGTGAGTTGAATACGTGTATATGATTACAGATGATTAAAAGACTAGGGTTTTTTTTTATACTTAGGGGTTTGCGAGAAGTACAGATATTTGTGTTGGTATTGGGTCATTTGCAAGTTATGGACCAGGCAGTACCTTGCCTTATGAAGATAATCCATATTTTATAATCCCTGTGTAGTAACTTAAAGTAACTGTACTCAACATCTATAACTTTTTCTCTTTTCTATCTCTGCCTTGATGTTAGAATGTTGATTGGGTGAAATGATTTCAAGTCTTGAACATGAAGTACTGAATATTTTTGTTAGTATAAACCTCATTTTCAACAATCACTTGTGATCAAGGTGTTCTAAATTATGTTTGCCTTGTGAACTCTTTGAAAAAGGTATTTTAGGAAAACTTGGTATATACAGGTATTGTTCTTTTAAGAGTTTGAAGGGGAAAAAATTAAAACTTGCCAGCTTTCTCATTTCCGACACTTCAAAGCATATTTGCTAAAGATATGTTGACTGGATTTTAGTATAATTTTGTGTGAGTGATTTATCTTGTCTGGTCCAGAATGTAAACTTGCTAAACATTGTAAATTAATAATTTTTTATGGGGGAGGGGAAATGCTTACTCATTTGCATTGTAAACAACAGCCCAATTTGAGGCAAGCAATGCTTTTATTTCAGTAAAGTTAGAGACATGGAGCACTAATAATTTGGTAGTAATGAGCAGGGTTTTTAAAGGTGGCAAAATAACAAGAGTATTGAGTTAATGGCATAGATGCTGTTAAATTGCCTAAATTGTTTTGAAAAGTTGAGATGGTTTAATTCTTTTATTCCTTCACTGTAACTTTTATAGAATATAAGGATCAATCCTTGGTCTCTCTTGCTCTTAAAATCACTATTATTGGATAGTTTGAGATTTTTTTTTTTCTTAGATTGTATTATGCAGTGAAAATTCTCACACTTTCATGTTTGGTCTAAAAGAAATTGCACTTACTTTAAGTTAAAAGCTTGGGATCACTTCAAAGTAAAGGGAATCCAAACTTTGGTAACTCCATCAAAAGCAGTGGAATAAAAGCGTCGAAAGCAATAACAACCCTCCAAAAGCCAAAACTCGATGAATGCAGACCTAAGAGATTGACTTAAGCTCCAGTTTTGTAGTACGTCATGATTCTTGCTCTTTGTGTTGTTATTTGTGTAGCAATGTCAAAAGATGCTACAAGTGCTTAGGAATCTTGGGAACTGTGTATTATCAGAGCTTACAATATTGACCAGAATGACTTCAGGGAAAGAGATTAAATGGGTTGGAGGCAAGGATACCCAAAAAAAGTGAGACTGGAACCATTACATGAGCATCTCAAGAACAATAAGATACATAGGTTTTACCTGGAAGTATCAGCATATTATTTTTCCTGGGGGTCATGACTGGTGACTATTTGAATCCTACACTTGTTAATGAATTCCATACAGATCAATTTTAAATTGTTGGGAGAAAATATATGCAGTTTAGAAGGCGTGGAAGAGTTTAGATGAACTCAGCCACTACTGGGTGAAGTGAAAAATCTGTTCGTCCAACAGTTCAGTAACTGTCTGAAATCAAAAGTAAGCATAGCACAAACCTGATTTTTTATTTTTTTTTTTGGTGATCCTTGAAGCACTTATAGGGAATAATATTAGCCTAAATACGTCTATTGTATGCACAGTAGCGATAGGATTGTTAAGAGACCGGTCTAAGTGAGAAAGGGAGAAGGGACCTGGCAGTTCCTTAAGGAAATACTAAGGGCACAGTGCAAATTATCCCATTGAGGAGGAAAGATGGGAAATACAGTAAGAGGCTGAGTTGGCTAAATCAAGAGCTCTTCACACACTTCAAACATAAGAAGGAAGATTGCACAAAGTGAAAACTAGGTCAGCTCACTAAGGCCAACTGCAAGCATATAAATCAGAGAAGCTATTCAAGAGAGAGGAAAGGCTATTTGAGGGTGACAGTGGAAGGGCTCAAGTGTTATGCCTTTTGTATCAGATTTCAATACGAAGGTCAACTGCAATAAGGTTGCCTAATACCAGTGCCAACAGGAAAGAATAAGGAAGAAACGTAGTATGTATAAAATTTAGATGGTTTAATGCCAACTAGGCAAGAGAACTTTGTCCTTGGTACTTAATGAGCTGGTTGATAAACTCTCAGAGCCTCTAACAGTCATCTGTAGGAACTTCTGAAGGGCGGACAAGCTACCTCCATGCTAGAAAATGCAAACATAGTGATTATGTCTAAAGATTGGAAAAAGCGAGAAATTTATACAGCTTTATTCCAATTGCTGGAAAGACACTGAAATATAGAGAGACATGTACAGAGTGTGTTTACTGCCAAAATATCCATTGGCTGAGTATCCAAAGGTTACTGTTCTGGATCTGGTACTATTCTTGCATTTATTAATGGCCTAAGTAATGGACTAGAGAGTAGCTTGTTAAATTTCTAGGTGCCACCAAATTAAGGTGACTTCCCGATGGGAAATGAGATACTGGTTTTACAAATATATGTTCCCTTTTTTCCCTGATGAGCTCTTACTCTGAGCACTACTTCATGAAAGTATGAATGATGGAAGTGGGTTTTGCTGCGCTATGCTGGTGAATAAATATCTTTTTCTTTCCCCTGTTTTTTTCCCCCCCCTTTTTCTTTTCTCTCTCCCCCCCCTTTCTTTTCTCTCTCTTCCCCCCCTCCCGCTTCCTTGTTTCTCTCTCTTCCCCCCTCCCGCTTCCTTGTTTCTCTCTCCTCTCCTTCTTTTCTTCCTCCTCCTCCCTTTCTTTCCGTACTCTCCACGTATACAGGGATCCCACTCCTGTTGTGCATATGTCCCCTAGGTATGCTACCTGAATTATTTAGCTATGTCTATGGTCTATAGGCCATACACTATTACTTTAGGAAGGCAGAGGGTAGGACCATCCACTGTACAGTCCTACTTGCCACCACAGTGACCACCCAAAACTCCTGGTTTTATTGAGTTGGGCTTTTGTGAGTTGCTGTCCGAATAGTCAGCACAAAAGCTTTCATTGCATGGCATTTTCTTGCTTATACAATCCGGTTGAAAGACAAGCAAACAGAAAATTATTGAGTTTACTGCTCCAAAATCAAGGCCAAACACTATTCTCTAGTAGGATGTACCTTTGAATGATGGACATATGACATTTGTCTCCTTATTTGAGAACTATAGCCTGTAAAGTATTATTTATAAATTATTCATGAAATACACCCTGAGCTCTAATACGGCTCTAAGGAATGTGAGCTTTACTTTTGATAAATAAATAGACATTAATTATCTGTTAGCCAGCACAGAGTTAATCAAAATGATTCTGAAAGAAACAAAGGGGCCAAGAAAAATTTGGAAATAATAATCCATCCTAGATAACACTAATGCTCCTAGAGTACAGAAGTTACTGAATACCTGTGGCATGCATCCACCTGACCTAGGCTTATTTTTCCTCAATACTAAATTTTAGATTAAAGGGAATAAGGTTTTGTCAGGATGTAGAGAGGGAGAGCACTGTAAGCAAGACTGTTGTGTCTTCCAGGAGAGGCAGGAATTGAGCTGGATCTTTCATTTGGAATACAGTGGTTACGCTGAGGTAATGAAATATTTAGATAATGCTCTTCTGTGTTTTGGACTCATTTTCCAAAAGTGTGTATTCTTTGGCAAACGGCTAAAACTTTTCTTTTGGAACAGCTGTTTCTTGTCTTCACGGATTTACTGACAGGCTCTGAGGGGGTCAAACCATTTTACAGTACTGAGCCCCATTTGGTCTCCTAACCAGGAGATCCAGGATTGTTTCAGAGAGTAGCTCTGGGAAGGGATCATGAGAGGATAATCCTTTTGATCCCACTCAAGGAAAGGAGACAAACAAGGCTGCAGCTTGGAAGTACTAAGTTTAGGAAAATGGCGAGGCTTCTGAGGAAGGATGGCTGACCACAGACTAACAGGCACGTTTAAAATGGCTTGGATAGTGGAGTCACTGAAAGGGACATTTGATTCAGAACTTGTTCCAGGGAAGAAATCTACTGTTTCTTTCACATGACCATAGTCTACTATGAGTATGTCATCTGTTAAAATGGTTATCCCAGGCTCTCCGGGAATAACAAGGCCTCTTACAGCTTCTAAAGTCTCCAAGAGTGAACTGTAGGTGATCTTGTATTAGTGAGATGCCCCTGCTGTCCACAGAAGAAAGAACTGCTGCTCAAAGTCTACTCCACACTGATCTATGCCTTCAGAGCAGTCTAAAAGTCTGTGAGTTGTCCTTATCTGTACTTGCCTAAAGCAGGGTGTTTTTTTTTCACTTGATACCACATGCTGTTTCTGTCTCAGCACCTCTTTACATCCTTTAAAGTGATCTTGAGCTCTACTTCCTTCTGTAGTATCTGCATCTTCTCTTTCTGCGCTAAGCAGACAGAAGAATCCTTTGTGGTCTCTACTCTCATTTCACTGGGGCAGAATTTTGGCTGCCTTTTGCAGTGGTCCAGTTTGTCGCTATAGCCACTGGGTAGCAGGGAGCTTCAGGCCAAAGGGTGGCATTGCACCAGTCCCATCCCAGGCTTAACATTGATGGTGAGCAGGTATGGACAGTCCTCTGTTTGATCAAGGCTGGAGTTCATATACAATAACAACTGTTTAAGTAATTCAGAGTTTAGCAGATGCAATGCCAGTTTTAGAAGACAAAACTTTACTGTGCAAAACGGAAAAGAAGTAGCAGGATAAGGCAACTGCCTTCTGGATGCTGAGAAGCGTTAGGATATATTACCCTTTGTGTATCGTATTGGGTCAGACTGAGATGGAGCTAATTTTCCCCATAGCAGCCCTCATACTGCTGTGCTTTGTATTGAGAGCTAGGAAGGTGTTGACAACTCACCCGTGTTGTAGCTATGGCTGAGAATGCACAGCACCAACACGGGGTTTGTGTTTTTTCCAACATTCCCCTCAGTGGGATGGGGTGGACAAGATCTTGGGAGGGGACACAACCAGGGCAGATGACCCAAACTGACCACAGGGATATTCCATACCATGTGATGTCAGCTCAACTATAAAAAGCTAGAAAAAGGAGAAGGAAGGAGAGCATCGTCTTGTCCTATATGTATTGGAGCCCTGCTTCCTCGTACGGGTTGGACATCGCCTGCCAATGGGAAGTAGAGGATAACTCTTTGTTTTCTTTTGCTTTTGTGTGCAGTCTTGCTTTGCTTTTCATTAAACTGTCTTTGTCTTTAGTTATACTTTTGTACCACATGGCATTTAGGCCAAAACAAAAGCAACTGTCAAAGTGAAAATCACAGTATCTTTATGCTGGGAGACATTTAGTTCCTTCAGCTTTGATACAGATCCTCCAGTCACTTACAGAACTGTAGAATCACTATGGTTAGAAAATACCTTTAACATCAAGTCCAACCATTATCTAACTTGACCAGGGCCACTACTACACTGTATCCTTGAGCACCATATCTAGATGACTTTTAAATACATCCAGGGATGGTGATTCTCTGGGCAGCCTGTTCCAGCCTTTGGTAACCCTTTCCTAATGTCCCCTGACTCGATATCATTTCCTCTTGTCCTATCAGTTGTGACTTGTGAGAAGAGACCAACACCTACCTCTCTACAACTTCAGATAGTTGTAGAGCGTGATAAGTTCTCCCCTCAGCCTCCTTTTCTTCAGACTAAACAAGCCCAGTTCCTTCAGCCATTCCTCATAGGACTTATTCTCAAGACTCTTCCCCAGCTTCGTTGCCCTTCTCTTGATCTGCACCAGCACCTCAATATCTTTCTTATACTGCAGTGCCCAAAACTGAGCACAGTACTCAAGGTGCAGCCTCACCAGTGCCAAGCACAGTGGAACAGCCACTTTTCTAGTCCTGCTGGCCACAATATTCTTTATGCAGGCCAGGATGCTATTGGCCACCTTGGTCACCTGGGCACACTGCTGGCTCATGTTCAGCTAGCTGTCAATCAATACCCCAGGTCCTTTTCCACTGGAGAGCTTTTCAGCCACTCCTCCTCAGAGTGTAGCGTTGCCTGAGGTTGTTGTGGTCCAAGTGCAGGACTTAGCACTTGGCCTTGTTGAAGCCCATGTGATTGGCCTCAACCCATTGATCCAGCCTGTGCAGGTCTCTCCATAGAGCCTTCCTACCCTCAAGACTTCAGATGCAGTGACCATCGCCAGTTTGAAAAATCAGAATTGTTTCATTGCATAGAATCATTTTAGTTGGAGAAGACCTTTAAGATCATTGAGTCCAACCATATAGAGTAGGAGAGGGTGAGGTGTTCATATTGGATAAGAAATCAAAGAATCAAGCAGAAGGAGAGGGCTCATCTGTAAAAGCTAAAATTTAAAAGGTAGCTGCTCTAGTAGTTTGCAGTATGTTGAATTATGTAAGTAATGCAAATAAAATCTGTTGATTTCTCCTTGTAGTCCTACCACATTGTTCCTTTGGCATCTGCCTTGAGGTAATGTACAGAGAGTAAACCAAACAAAACTAACAAACAGCGATATCACATTACAAATAATTCAATTTACAGACAGTGTGCTGGTGGTTGGATTTTTGGAGGTTTGTTTTGTTTTGTTTTTTAAGTCTTTATCCCAGTGGATAAGACAGATAAATGCTCACTTTCATTTATTGTGGGATCTTGGAAGTCTGGTCTTTCGTACAGTTCTTCTGGGAAAAACAAAACTGTATTCTTGGCTTGACGACAGTGCAGTTTCCAAACGTTACCATGGTGATCACCTATGTAACATCACTACCACTTTTCACAACAGCTCAATTTAAGATTCAAGTTGAATATTTCCATGATTATGGGAGGGTAATTATTTCATTACTCAAGGGAAGAAGATTTAGGAGGTAAATAGCTCTTCATTAGTTCTTAAATGATTTTCCTAGTCTTTTTAGGCCACAGAAATGCCAAATATTAAAGTGACAAAAACAGGGGGTCAAATTCTGATCTCCTTATTCATCTTGTCTACCTCAAAGCCCCTCCTGAGCAGCCAAGAAAGTCAGAATATCTCTAGTTATTAAATGCTCTTGAAACTTGGAGACATTTGGTGTAGGGCTCAGTCTTCAAAGGTGCTCTGGTTTCACAGGTGTTCAGTTTTTCAAAGATGCAATCAAGTTGAAGTCAAAAAAAGTTACATCACTGACAACCTGCTGTAACTTCGAAAAATCACACAAACAGATTGGAAAGGGAAGCACCCAAAAATCTGGCCCATGGCCCTAGAACTTCTTCCTCGTTTTGACTACTGATGTCCACACCTTATATGGTTTGGGCAAATCAGAGCCCATTATCTGCTTTCCTTTTTAAAATTTATTTATTTTTTCTTTACAATTTGAGGAACTGGGAACTTTGAGTACAGAGTGATTGTGAGGGGATTGTTGATATCTTGTGTTGGTGGTGGTGATCTGTGACACATTTTGTGGACTTTATGTTTTAATTGAACAAAGGTATCTATTTTTAATTAGAAGGGCATATAAAAACCAAGAAATGAAATGATAAATTCAACAGGGAATTTAAAAAAAAAAAAAAGTAAACTTTTTAGTTTATTGCAAAGGGACTGTTTTCTACTAATTTAATCAGAGGTGGAACATCACATAGGTCTTACAAATAACTTAATGGCTAATAAACAAATAATTGCCACAGCAAAATAAGCACACATAACAGAAAGAAAATAATTATATTGTAACACTGTTATTAATTTGTCCCTTCATGTCACAGAATATGCTATTCTTAGGAGTGTTTCATTAGAGACAAAATCTTGTTGATACCTCCCTTTGAATCATACTGTTAGTTAGGAACCAAGGGGGAAGTGATTCATGATTTCTTTTGCCTGCATTTTTATGTTTTCCAGTGAAAATAAGTGATTAGATTTACATAATCACAATAAAACATTTCAAGAACAGTGGTGCAATTTTATTTATTTTTTTTTATTATGTCACCAGGCTGTCAAGGTTTCAGGACACTACTAATACGTCTAGACAAGCAGCTGTTTGTGTTGTTTTGGCTGACTGTCATTGTATTCCCTTGTTTTTTATGGGCCAGGGTTCAGCAATGATGCAACTCTGTAATCAAGTGATTGGGGATATAAAAGACAGAAATATACTGCGGTGTTATGCTAAATCAGACTGAGATAGAACATGGCAAATCAACATTCCTCTGTTTTGTATGCCATTTCTCAGGGATATCTGCCAGAGAGAAAGACAGACTAGGTCACAGTGGAAAGAACTAGAAAATGCTTAATCTTTTTTTTCCAGAAAAATCTGATTTATGGAAAGACTTTTTTCAGGAATATACCAGTTTCATTGAGGCTTCCTCAGATGAAGGGTGTGCGCATCATGAGACACCGACTCCAGGATGCTTTCCTGGAAACCTCAAATTCCTGCCCTACATTGGTCAAATTAAGGACTTTCAGGTGAGTGGCTTGGATGTTGCACACAGATTTGTCAAAATAAAATTCCATCCTAAATAGTTATGACTTATCTGTTGGCTCAGAGGGACAAGCCCACAGCCAGTACTTGCCTCTTGGACAGCCTAAACATGATTCCTGATCTACAGCTATATCATGCACTCTCTTCAGGAGTTGTCCTGGGCTCACAGTTTTGAAAGAGGAATGAGCTCGAAAGGTCCCTAAAGGTCAGTAGTCAAAATGGTGAGCCCTGGTCAGTTCTCCACAGAGCGATGGATCTCCACAGGGTGCTGATGTCACATGCTGTTTGAGAACCACCTGTGAATATCCCAGCTCTTGATGTTGTCAGGGATTATTTGGGGTTCTTGACCACTTGGTGTGTGTAGCTATAATTGAAACTTTTCTAGGCTGGTGTTAGCATAGAAGAGTGACCTGTTAGCTTAATCAGATACTGATATCTTTTTACTCTGGTTTTCCATGAAAATTCTCTCAAGTATTTTGTTACTACCTGTTAAAACAGGGGAAAAAAATATTTTAAGTCACATTTTATGAACTTATCTTGGTGTGGCAACATTGCAATACAGTTATACTCAGGAGCAGATACTTTCTTGAATAGTATCACTTTATGATCTATCTAAAGTACTCATATACATGTTACTGATCAGCATGCACTTTAAGATAACAATACAAAATTTAAATGTAGGAGCAAGCTACAACATACATTACTGTGCAAAAAGTATATTTGAGTTCGATGCTTAATCAGGAAAATTTGTGAAAGGTATGTGCCTATATGTATGTACACAGGTTAGTGAAACACATTACAACAATATACCTGTCTGTATAAAATAGCCTAAACCAATGAATCTTCATAGAATCATAGAATGTATTACATTGGAAAAAAACCCTTAATATTGAGTCCAACCACTAACCTAACACTACCAAGGCCACCACCATGGTCCCTAAGCACCATGTCTGCGTGTCTTTTAAATCCCTTCAGCGATTTAGCTCAAGCAGTTCTGTGGGCAGCCTATTGCAACGCTTGACAACCCTTTTGGTGTTGGGCCATTTCCTCTTGTCCTATCTTTTGCGTGGACAAGCAATGGAGATACCTTTAGAGCTGCTTACCGTCACTACCAGCTGTGAGTCACTGTTGGCCAGCGTGCTAATTTCATTGCATATTTTGCTAGAAAGGCAAAAAGGTTCTACTGGAGAACTACACAATATAATAGAAAACTGCAGTTGGAGCAGAGAGGTAGTGTCTAGTAGGAGGGGAAGTATTTCATTTGAAGTACCTGGTAAGCTGAATACTTTCTGTTCTTGGTTTTGTGTAAAGTGGAATTTTAGTGTTTGTGTTTGTGTAAAGTGTTTGTGCTACTTTTGTTCGGAAAGAAAATGTTATAGTAGATTGCCAGGGGTGTAAACGGGACAAGATGTGATGTCTGAAATTAACAGAAGAAAATGAGAAAATAGCTGTTCTTTGATTTAAGCTGCCCACATCTACTTCATCTGACTTGGTTGAGGAAAGCAACCAATTTAGACACAATTCAACAAATGATTACTCTCATTCTTAGTACTCAGCCACTGAAATAAAGCATGTAGGAGAGAAATTAGACTTCGTTTAGCACTGCATTTCTTTTTCAAATTATTGCTGCTTTGATTTCCTATGTTCAAAAATTCAGTTTTGAGGTAGCAGCAAAATCCTACCTTATCTCCTTTGTAAGAACAAAACTTGCATTAAATTCCTAAGATTCAAATTCCTATGAAAAGTCTTCCTGTCTTCCTGATTCTCTGTAGGTAGGTTGAGGTTTCTTCGTGAACAATCATATGGACTGAATGGTATCTCCACCACATTTTATAATATCTTTTTCTTTTCCATCATGTTTTATAATGACTTTTTCTTTTCAAGAGACTTTAAGCCAATTGTATCATTTTGTGTTCCAGGACTAAGCATCTTGCTGCCTTTACTACTTTATACAGAAAAGTAATCATGACATACACTCAGCCTGGTTATATCATCAATAAAAAATTCACAATATTTAATTATCTAGCAATTTCATCCATTATTTTCAATACCATTTTCCCTTCTTTGTTAAATGTAAAAATTTAGTGTTCAGTTGCAAAGACATTGAGACATTCTGTCCCTTTCTCAAAGTTTTCTGACTCTTGTAAGATTCATTGACTTATTTCTAGATTAAAAGTTCTTCATATGCCCTTGTACACTATTATTAGATTTTCTTCCGACTTTGCTTCTACTGCACTTTGTCTAATCTGAGTCTACATGAAACAATTCTACATGATTTCAAGATTTAAAAAGCCACACATTAGGTAGTTTTATACTGATGCCAATGCAAGTTGGTTCTTTTCTGTCTCAAAAAAATCTCGCAGATTTTGCAGCTTAAATTTTGCTTCTGTTTCATTAGTCGCCTCCATGTAGAAGTGATATTTAGCAGACCTGTGTGTTGCAGTAGGCACAATGGAGTAGAGGAAACCTTTCCTTACTATTAGCCTGTGGCAGATTTTATTTTATTTTATTCCATCCAAATTTCAATGAGTTAGTAGAAAGTGTTCAAGATACTTGAAAAAAAAATATTATGAAGAAGGTGAAGGAGACTTTAACAATTGCTTCTTATGTTTGGTTTTTTTTGAGTAGAAGAGCTCACCAAAAGCCAGTGAGTGTGAAAACACAAATGTGTGTTCTGGGTTCTGCCACCAGGATGAGGGTAGCTTTAGGAGCATTTTGATGTCTTCTGTATGGTGAAAAAAATACAGTATGTGCTGCCTGAGAACCCCTGCTAAAGCACCACTCTCCTGCCAGTTTACTTTTTTTTGTTGACCTTTATAATTTTCAAAACTAATAGGATAACAGCGCCATTTAAAATATTTAAATGTTCTTCAGTTTTAAAGCGCACGCTGGTATCTTGGCAATTAGGTGCAAATTCTCGTCAGTGTTACAGCAGAAGAAAACTCACTTAGAACTACAGTTTTAATAATTAAGAAAACATTAAAAAGTTTAAGTAGTGTAATAAAATGCTTTGAAATCATATTCATAAGATCTGTGGTAAAAACTTTAGGAAAAGAAATGGTGATTTTTATCTTTTCTGGCACTTGAGCATTTTTTTTCAAGTTTTCATATAATTTTCCAATATCATAAAACATGTAAGCTTTAATTGTGCAGACAATAGAATAATATTAGAAAATATTTCTGCCATCTCAAAGAGTTTTTTAGAATAGAATAGAATATTCCAGTTGGAATGGAGCTACAATGATCATCTAGTCCAACTGTTTAAAATGTGAATGTAGAATAGGAAGTTTAGAAATTTCCATGGACTCTGAATTTCAAATGTTTGTGAATAGGACTGAATAACATTTGTTCTAGGGAAATAAGATACCCAGAAGTAGAATTTTTTTGAGAGCAGAAACATATGAATATTTAGATGAATTGCAGTGGATAATTCTGGCAGAAAAAAAAAGAAAATATGAGAATACTGATTTTTTTAGAATATGCCAAAATGTTTAATTTGAACATTTTTAAGTGAAACTAACTTTTCAGAGACTCATTTCCTGTTTAAAAATCAACTTTCATTTAGGGAGAAATATTTTAGAATATGTTATTTGTAAATGAACTGGAGCAAATCACTCTACGTTGGTACAGAGTAATTGCTGTTTTGATTTCTCTAATGTTTGTTTCTTGAAATATTTTTATAGCTCTGTTTGGCCTAAGTTACCCATCAAAACAAAGAGAGCTATTATTTGTCCAATCTTGTTTGCAAATTTGATTTAATTACTTGTGGTAAATGCTTTTTCGACTGCAGGTTGATCTGGTTAGAAGGTATTTTTTCAATGTCCTGTTTATTTTATAGAGATTTAGAAAGCATCATGTAAAAAAAGCACAGCTATTCTACAGTAGTGTAGCTAAATGAGTGTAGGAACTCCAAGGATTACCCCTCCTAACTTTGTTTTCTGTGGTTTGTTTTTTTCCAGATTCCCATTCATAAGGCATAATGAATGGGATCATGAGTATAGACGATTTTATGAAACTTAAAGAATTTTGACTCATGCCTATAGGTCAATGAAGTTATCATCACTTGATTTATTTCTACTAAATACTACTTCTGTTGAGATTAGTATGTTTGTTATTCTGTAGTTAGAAAATAAATAATTAAGATGTAGGCTGAAAAGACTGGGGAATTTGTTCTGCGTGGAATTAATTAGCTTGTTTGCTTCAGTTTATTTCTGATCAAATAGAAGATGCTGAAAGAGTATAAAATAAGGTCCTTAATATACTCTAAGGGCCTGTTTCTGCCCCAGTTGACATTAAAGGCGGGTTCCCACTGATGTGACTGACGCCCTAATTGCCCAATTTGACACTGATGGTTTCTCATTTCTCAATTCCAATAGGTTTGCTCTAGAAAGGTTGTTGGGGTGACGTCAGTTTTCTATGCAATGATCACATGGAAAGTAAATATTTTAAATAGAGGATTAAAAAGCTGGAAGAAGAAAATTTTGCACCAAAGAGTTGGTGACTATCAAGCCACTTTGTTACAAGTGAGAAGGAGGGAGAGTGGTTGCTCTGTGCCCGTTTTTGCTGCAGGGGAATGCATTTACATTTCCTGTGTTTGTTTCTTTAACTTTCCTTGCTGGGAGTCACAGAATTTCACCTGATTATTTAAAAGAACCATACTGCCTGGAGACAACTTGTTTTCTCTATAGTCCAGAGCCCACCAGTAACAGGCTTTTTAACCTGGTCATTTAATACCTTGTTTCATTTTTTCACCTCTTTCTGTTATTCATTTTATTAGGCTTGAATGCATCCTTGCTGCACTGTGATTCTCCCTTTCTTTTTTTCCACATGGCTGCTTGGTTTGCAGAGGATGCCTCCTTACAGATGTGTTCCTTCCCTTGACAAACAATTACCCCTGTTCCCCTCTGCAGGAGGCCATTAGGACATCATCACGGGTTCTGCTAAGTCATCTCACAATCACAGTTTTGTGCAATCACCTCTCATCTCAGCCTATCTAGGCATATGCCATGCGGGGAAACTCGCAGTCACAAAATGCAGCACCTCCAGGCATATTATTTGTTATTTTGGTCCAGGAGTGTGACAGATAATGGCTACTGTCTGAAGGTCTCGTTGGCTGCAATGACGGGCATCATACACAGAAAATGCAGAAAAGCCAGAACAGGTGATCACGTCCCGACTTAATAACAACAGAAGGCACAATATTGTATTTTCACTGCAGTTAAAAACGCTAAAAAGGGAGACTCGAAAGGTAATGTTTGGAGAATTATTCCACTGAATAGACTCACAAAGCTAAATTTATGTTGCATCTGCTGTTTGTTATTGTTTATGAACTGTGTATACGAAGAGCAAATGTGTCAAATGATTTGCCTCATTTTTACCCTACTTATCATAATGGCACTAAGCATTTAACACGATTTTACTAACACAATACTGTAAAAGCGGGCATTTGTAAACTTGAAGTGTGCCAAATATTAGGAAATACTTACTGCTTAAAATCCAGATGTATCAGGTGGGTCTTCCCACTGAGAAGAGCAGAGAGCTCCATTACTGATACGCTATTTGAGAAACTTCACACTTTTCCCCCTAGATGTTCACACGCTTCTAAGTCTTGTTAAAAAAATCCTTAATTAAATGGTATGATTTCAAGGACTATGTTAGACCTTGAAATAAATGCACCCAAAACTGTGTGTTTTCCTGATAGAATGAAGCCAGCTGTTTTGTGGAAGATCTTCAGTCTGTGTAAATGTTACAAACTGCTGAATTACTAAAAGGCCCCTTGATATATGATCTCATGTTGCTTAATAGGCCTCCGATTACTTTGGGGAAAAATGAGTTTTATTGTGTTAATCATATAAAAATGAAGTTACTAATCCCTATCTAATTATGAGGAGGGGGTTTTAACTTGTAATAATATCCTAATTATTTCCTCTTATTGAAATGAGACCTGTTCTAAAAGTAATCCTTAAGAAAGCATATGAAAAATTATCCAGTGAAATATCTTGACTTTAATTTTAATTTATGTCTGATATCAACCTTTTTTGTTGTTGTGTCAAATGTTATCAGCCAACATTGTTTGGCGTTGCACCTCTAACAAATTTCCCTCATCCTGCAATAGCTCTCTGAGCGGAACCTTAATTCACATTCCATACAACATGTTTAGTTTATAGTGACATTAAATCAAGTGAGTACAGAGTCATCTCATTCAATCCTGAAATAAATCACAGAACAATGCAATTTAATATTATTTGACTGCTGACAGGCAGATGATTAGATAGCATAATCATTTCCTGTGCTCTCTCTGCCTCTGAAAGTACTCTGGTTTGGGATATTTTGTACAGTGAGATGCAAGAGATTGGAAAGTGTGAGGGTGAGGGGGTGGTGGGAAGGATAAGACTGTTGAAAATAGGAAAGGAATAAGAAATAATAAGTCACTGTACATATACCACCGAGCAACATCTTAACCTTATGCCCAAGTTAAAATGCCTTTGCAGCAAATGAGACTGAGAACTGCAAAGTGAATCTTGTAGTCAATGGAAGGGAAAAAAAACCCCATGGTTTTCCTGCAATGAACTCATCAGGGAGCTCCTCCCTAATTTAGACTCTAGCTTGCAAAAAAGAAGTGTGGTTTCTTTTTTTTTTTCCTCTGACACTATTAGATCAAAACAGTACCCAGGCATTAGACAGTATTTATTAGCTTGTAAGACCAGAGATAATGATCCCATTCAATCAGAACTCATGAATAATTCAGAAGTCCCAACTCCACATAATTTCTGGCTTTACTCTTAAAACCAGTAAAGCATCATTTACATTGCTTTTTTGAGGGGAGGGGGGATGACAGTAAGTAGGAAAATAAAGCAGATTTTTTTATGCTTTTGGTTCTACTTCTCAAACATACTCAGCTGTCTTAGAATGTTATCTCCCTTCCCTTTTGTCCCCTTCCATCTCCCAGAACAAAAACAACATCAGAATAAATATTAATCATGATACTATTGAGAAGATGCTGTACACTAATTATTGTCAAGAATAGTGCTACCCGTATTTATAGAGGATTTTGTAATCACTGCAATTTGTTCAGTATTGTGACTTATACTAACTGCTATGAAGTAATTACACATTTCTCACTTCTTTTTTTTTTAAAAAAAATAAAAGAATGCTTGCACTTTTTCTCAGCTTTCAGGCAAACTTGAAGATAATCTTTTCCCAACATGCAGTTTCTGTGAAATGAAACGTTCTTTTCTGTGAAATTCCTTTCCTACTGCTGAGCTGAACAAGCCCAGACCTATGTGGTACCTATGAAGCCCATGGAAAAGTGCTACGTTACATGCCCTGCTGTATGGGAAGGACAGGACACATTGGAGGTACTTGGTATCTTAGAGCCTTTCTTTACCTCATCTGCCCAGCCTAGCTGATCTTACTTATTGTAACAGTATTTTGCTTATATTTCATGGCAGATCCAACACTGCTTCAGATATTCTTGCTTTACTGAATACCCCTTTGCTTCTCCAGGTTGTGCTGAATAGCTGATAAAGGTTTCTTCTGTGGGATCTTGATGCTGCTTTACATAGCCACTTTGGTATTTTACGTCTGCTAAATTTTGATAGCATGTGACCTGACTGTTATGTGACTTGGTCCATTTCTGTCCACAGAGTGGTTCCAAGGTAAGCCTACCAGAGAGAGCAGGTTGTCATTTGCAGTGATGCTCCCATTGTGCCCCTGAGTGGGTTCCCTGTAAACAAGAAGCATGCTCCAAACACCAACTACAACAAAGTTCCAGTAGCCTGTTAAAATATTCATTACCCTGCTTACTGATGTGAGCCTCCATAAAGAAAGAGGGATTAGAGATCTCTTACAAACAGGTTATATTTTTGTTGTAAACAGAAATAGCCTTGCTGAACTGTGGGAAGGAGGAAGTGGTGTTAGGCAGAGTGATAGCTTTCTGCTTCTGTCAATATAAAAGAGTACATTTCTTTGACATCTCTGTTAGAGCAACTAATGCAGATGTCAAGGAAGTCATCGTGTGCATATGTAATGGGGTGGCAGAGTGGCTGTACACACAGTGAATTAACATCTATGATGCAATAGAAAATACACAAATTATCTTCCTATTTTTCTATAAGGTATTTGCCTGTCTTTCCATAGCTGTGATGACATCGCCTTAGAAAAGGGAAGAATTTTGCAGAAGGAGCTGAAGCTTGAGATCTAAGCACACTGGAGAGTACGTATCCTTACTGTGAGTGTACTTGGTATGTTTCTTTATCAAGGAGAACAGAAAAAGGTGAACCAAAACATGATCATTTTCCTTCATGAAGTTATGTCTATCTCTGAAGAAGGCAGCAGTGTTCTGGCCACTTTTGAACCAAGGTGTTTAGAGGGCAAATAAGCAACAGCTCTGCAAGCCGTAGTTTAAGAAAAGACTGTTAATAAATCCTGAGGGACTACAGATATATTTGTTAACTTCCAGTGTCAGTCTGAGTAAGAGTGTGTATTCATGTCAGCCATTAATTAAAGGCCTCTTGGGAGATTTTAAGGTCTTCATCTTGGATTAGAGAAGCTGAGCAAAAGGACAAATTTGGCTTTTTAATTTACCATAGAGATTGACAGTAGAGAGAGAAAAGGATGTTCTGATTCAGATATTGATTTTCTTATAGGTATCCTAGTATGAGAACTGCTGATTTAAGGGAAATCATCAACCAAATATTTACAGTGCTAGTAGAAAGACTGCAAAACCTAGCAGATAAGTTTAGGGCAAAGCTATGTTCTGTTTAGCAGAAACTAATGTTGCACTTGTGAACTTTTCCATCAGCCTTTTTTTACATCTTTGCAGCGGAGTTTGAATATGAACTATGAAAGAAATAATACATATGTAACTGAATGTTTAGACTTGTTCTTGTATAGAAGAGTCTGATCACTCCTCATATTTAGAGGAAATATCAACGTGTTTACAAAAGTCCTGGATGTAGAGGAATGTAAATAGAGTGAATGTAATAGGCAACCAAATATGAATGCCTTGAGTGTTCTGGTGAGCTCTAAAAGTAGAATCTGATCTGTAGAGCTATACACTCAGAGCTGAAGACCCAGCATTCATCACACAAGTGCTGGGAATTTCGCTTCGACTAGCTCCCTTTTGGTGCCATGGACTGAATGCCCATTAGCCTTTAGTGCACAATAGGTGCACTGGGAGTACAACTTCTAGTCTAGTTTCATCCAAGATTAATCCAGTTTGTGCAACCAGAGAATGCTCTGCGATGTGAGGCAAAATGCAGTGAACGGAGATGACAAGGAAGCAAAATGAATTTCGGATTCAAAATAAAATGCTGATGTAGACATACCCTCTGACATTGTGTAATGCTGGTAACTATCTCTAAGTGGTGTGAGGTTTAGGTAGTTGCCACTGAAGTCAAAGGGGTTTTACTTGTATTGATGTTTCTGAGAAAGGGGATCAGATGTTAGGTTTTGTCAAAAATGCAGATTCTGTCTTAAGTCCATGTACGTTTACATGTCAACACGTGGCAAATTGGAGTCTAAATGTGCAGCCACCAGATGTAATTCAAACCATATGAAATAGATCTGTAAAGTAAATAGTAACACGTTTTACCCAGAGATTAATTTAAACAGTTGCATCACTTGGTGTGGGAAGTGCTTACAGTTCAAAATAATCACAAAAATAATATACGAAGAGAATCCAAGTGCTCCATTTTCCTTATTGTGAGCAGTATAATTCAGCACACAATTATCACAGCATCGCTTGCTACTACTGACTCTGCTTAGTAATAGATAACGATATAGACATAGCCTGGCCCAGGGAGCTTACAGTTGAAGAGATAATCCTGAACATAATTATACATATACCTAACTTTACATGTGAAGCCAGACCAATTGAAGTCAGTGGGGTACAGAGGTGCGCGCAGTTGATCAAACATGTGAGTAATGATTTCCCAGAACGGGACTTATGTCTTCATGCTGCAAAGGTCAATTATAGCATGCCCTAAATGTCTGTATATGAGGCGCTTTCCTCTCTATATGGCAGGGGAATAATGCTTTTTTTGTTGTTTTACTAGCTTGCTTGTGGTGGTTTCTGCAGAACAAGCAAAAGTTTAAGAAGGGATTTAGTCTTGCTTTTGACCCACGTAATGCCAAAAATATCTGCCCCACCACCCCGTTTCCTTCTGTGTTCTTAGATTACCTGCTGTGTTTATGAGGAATTCTGCCCAGCATCAGACTGTGCATCAAGAGTTACCCGCAGCAGTTTCATTTCTAGCACTCGCTGATATGCACCACAGAATGCAAAAGTAAAATAACCTCCGTCTTTCTCCCGATGTTCGGTTTCTCAGTGTCAGAGTTCAGCATTTGAATGTGCTGACCTCTTACAGGATGTCTGAGTTAAACAAAATCCTGTTGTAAAGTTCGTTCAGAGTCTACTAATGATGTATTTAGGCCTTTGAAAGTTAAAAGCTGATCCTAGTTCCTCAACGGAGTCCTGCAATTAAGTTCGGTGGAAACAGGATCAGGCCTTAAGTCACTAAATAACATTTTCCATGCTAATAATTAGTAACAGCAGTTTTGAAGCTAAAGAAATTCATAATTTTGTTTGTAATGCAAGTTTCCAAAATTACTGGTGGATTTAGGAAGAGAATCAAACAATTATCTGAGGTACGATTGGGGATGACAAGCTCGAAAATCAGGACACACTCAGAGCTGCAGGCTGAGTGAACTACTGCAGGATGGATTAAGAACTATCAAATGCTGTAGCAGAAAGGTAAGTATTATTGATTGGGGGTGGGCTAGGAAAATAATATGCTAATAAGGTGCGTTGCAGAGAACTTAAAACCTGGCAGATGCGTTTTTCTAGTGGAATGTTTGTAGTGTGAGGGGTTGCAGAAGGTATGTCTGAAAGGAGACCCAAGGGGAAGTTTAGTCAATCTTGGATGCTTTCTAAAAATGTTGTCTTTCCTTGTGGTTAAATAATGAATGCAAATCTCCTTTCATGGATTTAAAGCTCTGATTGCTGACATGGGAAAACCAGAACAGAGTTGGGTTTTTTTTCTCTTTTGTAAAATAACACCAAATGACATGGATATCTCTTTGTTCTCGCATATGAATTTATCTTTGTTTTAGGATAAAAGGAGCACCAGATGTTACCGGCACTGCATTAGCAGAAAAGAGCTCTGCAGAGCACTGTGGTTTTCATTTGTTAGGCTTGTTGCAAACATTTCCCTAAGTGTCTTTCACTGAACAGCAGTATAGCTTTGAGCTTGGGGTTCAAGAAAATTGAAAAATACAATTAAGTCTCTCAGATTTAGGAACTGAGCTGTGCTGTGACATGTACAAAAGTGGGCCCTGGCTATTATTCAATTGAGTTTCATTAACTCTAGTAGGCCTTCTATGTGTAAATTTATAACATCACATGAAGTCAATCGTATATTGAATAGTTTCATCATGTTCTGTTGAAAACATTTTGCATCGTTCTGAAGCAGAACTTCTCGTTTTGACCATATGTGATACTGTACTAAATCAAGTGGTATTTTTTCCCATTCCCAGGATGGTGGTTTTGTCTTTCATGAAGCTTAAGAGGGAATGCATCTTTATGAGATTTTGGGCAGTCTTTTCCCTGTATTGTTTCAATCTTGAATACAATGGAAGGGACCCACAGTATGGCCACGTAAACAAGAAATGGGGGATCAATGCTTCTGTGGTTACTACCCATATGGAGAGAGTAAATCTGAGAGAACTCACCCCTCTTCTTTTTAGGAAATAAATTATCTCAAATTACATTCTCTTTACCGTGGAGTTAGATGCGGTGACTGTGTAGGTAATGAGGTTGCAAGTTACCACCCATCAGCTGCCTATTAGACATTGCTTGGTATGTTCCCAAACCTGTAGAAACCGTCGGATAATTTAGGTGACATTCTCAGTTGATGAAGATGACTTGTTATTCCCAAGTAACCTTGCTTTCCATCAAAAGAGATACTATCTCCCCGAGGAACTTGAAAATGTAATATAATAATACTTTACCTGATTAAACTAAGTAACTGAGTATGAAGTAACTTCTATTACATGAGTTAAAAGAGCTTGTCTATTAGCTGCTCTATTATATTTCAGTCCTCATTAGCAAGATAATTTATCATACTAGAAAATGTGAATTGTGCTTTATGAATTACTATAATAATATTCTGCACCTGATAGTTATTAATTCTAGTTCAGTCTGGTTTATCATAACATTCAACTATTCAGTGTTTGAAGAGACAAATAGAAGTTTGTTTTCATGTTGGTCTGAGATATAATATGTAGAATGTTTCAGAATAATAATTAGATACTGGATGCTACTGTATTTTCTGCGGCAGAGCTAGTGGTTGTTTGAAAATGATATTTAAATGACCCTACTCTGCTTACAAACCATATAGCCTAAATTGTGCCATCCATTGCTGCTGGATGGAGCTCTACAAGAAAATTTCTTTCAATGAGAAATGACACTATTTTTGTGCTGACAGTTGCTGTGTAATAGCGGTGTTAGGTTTTGTCAACAAGCCACAATTGTTGCTAATATGACAGTTTGTTGAATTGTTGAATTTTGAATGGAGAGTAATTGAAAATGTACATTACTGTGGACTTCACTGAGTGAGGCAGGGAGGGGTGGAACTAGAGCTAGCTTCTATCTCTACTCCTGTTTAAAATGCACATGATGCAGTTTTGTTTGTGCAAACAATTTTTTAAACCAGTCTTAGAAAGCAGACGTTTACCAGCAGTTAGCAGGAAGATTATGCTGAGGAGATGATACAAAAATGTTTATATTGACTTAAATTGAGATAGATTGCTTCAGCTTATTCCACATGCTATTTCTAATAATATTGAATGGTGGTAATGATTTCCCTCTGAGAAACCTGGAATTCTTTATAAGCATTTAATGAATTTTCTTTTGTAAAACAAAGCGCGATTATGTCGATGTTGCAAGTACAGGAGCACAGTGAAGTCAGTGGTGAGAAGGGAGTCTAGGTTTACTGATTCCCCTCTTTAGCTTCTCTGTTGGGATGCTTTTTCCTTTGGGTTGTGACAGAGTCAAGGCAAAGTTTTTCCAGTAGATATTGCAGTGTCTGTTAAAACAACTTGGCACACTTACCAAGGAGATGGCAAAATGAAGAATGAACAGATCAGGTGGCAGCTGAGAATTTCTTTAATATGAGTGAGAGAAGGGCTCGATTCTTGCAGTCAGGGACTGGAGGCAAATTCTGTGTGTCACGAAAGGTTTCATATGGATCTGTGGCTATTGGTTTCAGTGGTGTTGCTCATGACGTATACTAGGAGGCTTGAGAAGGATAAGAAATGCTGGGCTTTCTTGTATGTGTGTATTAACACAGAAGGTACACTTGTCTTGCATTATCTGCAGATCACAGAGGTCCGTAAGGTGCTAGCCCTTTTCCTCCCAGGACAGCTAGTGCCCACATTTTTGTTCTCACGCCATCTTTGTACTATCTAAAGCTTCTTTCTGTGGCCAGGTGTCTTTTGCTCAGCTTTATGCTTGGGACTGCAAAGGAACAACAGTTTAGGACCTTAACGCTTGTCCTGAATCAGGTAATTCCTTTATTCCTGTGTCTTAAGAGAGGCTGGTCAAAGTCTTTAGATAGACATATGTGGAATGTTATGGCCAGCTTTAATTCCCTTACTTTCCTCTGTGAAGCCTTTAAATGAAATCAAGTGTGCTCCTCTGCTACTGTTGCCAATTAGAGAAGATATTCCTTTAACTGAATTATTATATGCTGTGATATGAGTAATACATTCAAAAGGGGCCATTTATAACTGATGTTGTGTCAATTTTGTGCTTTTTATTTTGCAATATATTCCTCAGGAATTATTTTGCTTGCATTGCTAAGTATATCCACCTATACATGTGAAGATGTCTCGTATTTGGTTTATTCATGGTTTCTGTCATAGAATCTTTCATTTGTGTAAGAACTTATCTTCCTAAACATAAATACAGATCTTTTTCTTTGAATTTGGAGTAGGGTTTTCTGTTTATGAATATTGCATTGTTTAAAGGGTAATCATTTGTACACACTGGAAATAGATAGTTTTTGATTGTGTTTTAGATGCTTCTGAGATTAGACTGAATATCAGAGTCTCCACAAATAGACTGAGCTACAGAGCTATGAAAAGAATGGATTTTCAATTTTCTGAACAAAATGAACCACTCCAAATTATTTTAGGTCAAGTGAAACATTTTTCAAACCTGAAATGGATTTTTAACCATCTTTTCGGTTATTAATTTTTGTTTGGTTAAAGTCCTTTTTATGAAAATCTCTAATAATGCTTTCAAAAATAATGAAACAAAATGTTTCAGAATTGCTTGTGTTCTGGATTTAAATATTTTTGACCAGTGCTGCCTGATGAATAGGTCCAAATTTGCAGATAGTTATGCCAGACCTCTGACTGGATTTCTGGGTGAATAAATTATTTGCCTGGAAAGTGTTAGTGTGTTATACTTCTGGCAGAAATTCATCTCAGTGACTGCCACCTTTTCTTTCTCCCAGTTAGGATTGAGGAGTGAAAGGTTGTTTTTTTTCTGTATCTACTGACTGCACATAGGCACCTCTAGCTGGTCTGAATCAGCATAGCTCTGGTGGATTTACACCTGCTGAGGAGCTGTCCCTTTTTGTTCATTACTAATTCCTTAAACTCATTCTGACTTGACAGATATTCTAGATAATTTGGCCCAATCATGTTATTTTTGTTTATCTGTACTAAAGTGAAAGTGGTGTGAGGGAGAAAAATTTAAGTGAAATCTTATGTAATATTTCACCTGAGAATTTCAATTGCCTTTTAACTATGGCACTTTCCTTAAACAGCTCCATAACAAAGATCAAACTCTTTCATTCTGAAGTTATTGTTCTTGTTTTCCTTTTACAAGTGCTAATTGTTGAAACTTCAAATGTACCTGCAGCTTATAAATGCCTGAGTATGCAAAGCCCACCACACCTAAAATCTGACTTCAGCACTTCAGTCAGCTAATATTTCACTCTGAGATTCTGATTTCTCAGTCTGGAGCTTTCCGCTGTAAAGCTGAATCAAAATCATGTATTGCATGTTGCTTTGGGACTAAAAGGGTACACCGACAGAGGCTCAGAGAAGTGTGTGCAGAGGTATCAGTCTCTAGCTGTACAAACCAGAGCTACTGCTGGCATTCACCTACTGGAGCAGTAAAACACACCACCCCTTATGGCCAGGTACACAAAATGTTTCTTTTTTGTTCAGAACATTGCAGTGGTGAAACGTTTTGAGAGGACGAACTGCTGCTTGAGGTGGAAGGGAATAAAATCAGGTATGGTTTTGATCTCAGCAGGAGCCAGAAATTAGGAGCAGCTGCTTCTAGTAGAGGCATCATCCTTATTTTTGGTGAGAAATAGGGGCTATGTGAGACTCAGCTTGGGTTGCAGCAGCCCCCCTAAAACTCACAAAGGAGTGGCAGGATGTGCCACTCTGGAAGGTAATGTCTGTTGTCTGGGTATCTCCTGGCTCCAATTAGATCTGAACTCACCTGAGGATGCTCTTGTCCAGCAGCCTGAATCTTGCAGTCGACTCTCAGCCGACTGGTGGGATCTTCTCTTTCCAGTCAGCAGCCCTGGACTGTACAGGGTTGAGCAGCCAGCCCATCCTGCACGCTGGGCAATAAAGGCTCAATGCCAGCCTACGTTTTGCAGGAGCTGCAACAACCCAAATTCCCTCTCTACTAGAAATTCCCAAGATAGCCCAGCAGCTGAGAGGCATATCTTGGATTTGTGAGAGGCAGTAACTCTACTCATGACACTCTTCTGTTCTTTTAGAAAGCTACAGAGAGCAGCGGCTCTCCCCAGGTAGCTGCAGGCACTGCAGCTACAGCTCTCCCAAGAACTGGCAACTTGCCTGTCTTCCAACTAAGCAGGAGATGGTGCAGCACGCAGAGTGCCGTGTACCACATCCTCCTGAGAATAGTAAGGACTTCAAGAAGCAACGGTGAAAACGTATCTTTCTAATAAGCCATTAGCAATTTTCATTTTCGTGGTCTCTGGTGCTATGTAAAAGCCTGAATAATATTTAAGTGTATTTTAATAATGGTTTAAAAAAAATTCAAGTATTTTGGTTTGCATCTCTGTGTGTGTGTGATGGACTAAAATAAAACTTCAAGCAATAGTAAGTGGGGCATGAGGTTGTGGTTCTCTCCCTTTCTCAGCACTGAAAAAACAATTCATAGTAGGGGCTTTTTGGTAGTTAAATTTTTGTTCTCACAAGTCAGTGCAGAAACCTTTCTAATTAAGACATGCTAGTTTGCAGTTGGAATTGTTACCAATGGTTTTCAAACATCTTTGTGACATCTCTGTGATGTACAAAAGCTAATTAAAAACTTCTCCTTGGTTAGGTTGAGTGTGATCTTTCTAAAATCTTGGTGAAATGAAAATAAATCCATAAATCCAGATTCATGAGACTTCAAAGAATTCATTTGTGCTTCCAGCCCAGAGAGAGTGATTGTAACTTCAAGCAGTGTTTGAAAGGACCAAAATGGGAGCACAGAAGTAATTTCGCTTTGCTGATCCAGTAGCAGGAGAGGCTGTTTTAGGGAAGACAAAGCACCACCAATATCAGAACGTCATGAAGGCCAGATACAGTATCTCTATTTGAGTACCATTAACTCACCTGCAGGAATCCCAATTAACTGGAATTACCACCCCAATTAAGCAGCAGTCCTTGCCATTAAGTATCATTAAGCTTAATTTGGTTCCCTGGGAAATGTCCCGATTAAGCGGATTTCATGATTAAGCACCTGTAATAAATGTTTTAGCTTACACCTAAAATTCTTTTTTTATTTCATAGGATCTTATTACTAGCACCCAAATAAGAACTAATATGCCAACTACTACTTTTGTCATTTTTGTTTTATTAATTGCCTTGTATATACTCACTTCTTATCATGGCTTTGCAAAGTTTTGACAAGGAAATCTTTATATTTTTGCATGGTGATTTTTGTAATGCAAACATATCCTGATCTATCTCACTGCTCTTGCTCGTTGTCTCACAGCAGATTAATATTTTGTCACTATTTCTTAAGAGAGCAGCAAGGCTCACATGAACATCAGTCATACATCAAGGAAACACCCCATTTGCTGTACTTGGGAGGGAGTTTACTTGGCCAGCCTTGTTTCTGCTTGGTTGAAGAATAATAGTTCGTGACCAGAAACAGATGTAGAAAACATCTCCAATACCATACCATTCCCATGCGTCGGTTCTCCTTTCTCTAAAAACAGGTAGTGAGAGATAAGCTGTGTTATAGGAAAGACTGACTCTTGCCTGAGTCAATGGCTTAAATTAGGATCCACATTGTAGGTGCCAGGAGATTGTAGAGGTACTCAAGACTGCTGTAGATAAGGGACCTGATCTGTCCAGCCACAGCAAGACTAATGCTTTGCTGTGGTTAATTTACTCTACAGCACATGAAATAAGGCCCTCTAGAGGGACTAAACAATATAATGAGAAATGGAGTGGGGAATTGTGGAGTTTAGTACTGCAAACATATAAACATCTAATACCAGCTGGTGGTAGCGTTTCTGATGAGCGTGGAGTGTTGAGATGTGCCGTTTACAGGCAGAGAAGATGACCAGGGTGGTTTGTAGTATAAGTGACAAGTTCCATATAATCATGGTGTCAGATTTGTCCTGAATAGCAGCAAGGACAGTGCATTTGCCAAAGAAACATGGTATCATTGGAAAGTGTCTATTTGTGAAGCCCAGAATATTTTTTTTTTAAAAACATCTGATTCGCTGACCTTTTACTGCATCCAAAACTGGGATCCAAGGGATTCTCAGCAGGGATTTTTTGGCCCTATGGTCAAGAGCAAATTTATGATGACTTTATAGTGAAAGTTGTTAAATGGTCACAAAACCACCCTACTTCTCTAAGAGAGGAGCTTAAGTTTACTTTTTTTTCCTGAAATTAAATTTACACACCAGATAGAATATATATGGGTAAAATATACTAAAAATAGTCAAGGGAAGAAACAAGGAAAAGAAAGTGGAGTTATTTCCCCAAGAGATTAAACTGGAAAGGAATAGAATGGAACTGAATAAAGGACTCCTTTAATCAGCTTGCTCTCTAATGGGAGTGTATAACCAAGGAATCCTTTTTTGCCTGTATGAAAGATCAAGGGGTTTTAATCACAAAATACTGATGGCAGTATACATTAATTTGTAGGATCAGAAGGCACTGAAAAAAATGGAAAGGAGTACAAGTACTTCATGGCATTATGTACAGAGGGTTTAAACGTCTTAAATTTTTGCTATGTACACATTCCCTAAGTGGGCAAAAGGCAATGAAAAGGTCTTGTCACAAAATGAAACATTTCTACAAACCACTCTAAATATAAATGCTCTGGGTACCCAAAATGCTAACGAAAAGTTGCAAAGAGGAACAGAAACTGGTTTAAAGAGTTTTCTCATCTGGTGGGGTGTTTCTCTCTCTCCCCCTCTCCTCTTTCCACCCCCCTTTCTACCCCATATCTCTCTCTCCTCATTTTTCCCCTGTATAGGTGTTCAGCAGTAGAAATGACAGGGAAAAGTTTGGCACTTTCCTTGCATTGGCACTGCCTGCAATTGTGCTGGTCAGAGAAAAAATATTCAGATTTATAAATTGCATAAAGTAGGTTTTTCTTTTGATGTGTGCATAACTTCCATAAATGTTAATACTAGATCTGGGCTTCAAAAGGAGAATATACCCCTTGCTGTATGGTAGACTTAAGACATAAGGAAATTTAGGAAATGGAAAAACCCATCTAGCTCAGCACTCCCCCTATTTATTTAGTTTTGGAGCTGTAAAGAAAAGAGAGAACTAGATCTCTCCCATCTATATCATTTTACCTAGGTTTCCTGCATACTGAAATACAGATGAGTACATCAAATTACTTCCTATGGTTTGTTTTCCTTGGTTGCTTTAATTTCTGTATCAGTTTTTTTCTTCTGCTCCCAACACTGGTATGTAAAATAAAACAGGTCAATACTCTCCAACTAAGTTGTTTACATTGCTCACATAACAGACCTGAGAGATGGATCACTGGCCAAAAGGCCACCTGACCTTTCATCTTCTAGTGCACTGTGTGCTTGCAGCACGCTAATGTAAAACTTAAAAAGAAATAATCAAAGTTTGATAACGTGTCTAGGCAGTATGAGCATGTGCATCAATAACTACAGCCTAGCTGTAAACCTGGAAATGATCATATCAGCTCTGTTTCAAGAAAGCAAATGTGAATGCTGTCTTATTAAACCAAATCCTTAAGCTGAATCGTGTGTCTTTCCTTTTATAGCCTGAGTTAGCTAAGAATGGAGAGTCAAATGTGATGTCAGACAGAACCATGGAAACAGATTTGCCAGCTGTAGAGCAGTTAACTGCACTCACGTGGATGACAGTCTCAACAGGATGGCCTTTCTCGAGGACCAGAAGATAAGGTAAGGGGAGAAGCAGTCTGCTACCTGAGGTGAAGTAGCCTTAAGCTAAAACTGTGGAAATAACTTCTTAATTCATTCCCTAGTAATGTATGTGTTAACTGACATCTTCTGTTTGTGTTGCCAGAGTGCAGGGGATAACATTTTTAGTGGCTGTGTCCTTTCTTCTGTTAGGGCGTTTCATGAAAAGTAGCTGTAAGAGATGAGTAGACATCTGCAAACTACACATGAACAGAGGTATCGTGGGAGGGTTTGAGACCAGAGAGAAAGGCATGAGGGGTGTTCCTACAGTGCTATTAGTTGTTCTAGTGAGTTCTGGGAGGTGAGATAGGAATTGCTGAACTGATGTTGAGAGGCAGGATGAAAATCTCAGAAACTGCAAAAAGGCAAAAATGCAAGAATATGGAACAAAACTCCTTTGTTCTCATAGTTCAGAATAACTGGACAATTTTCCATTTGCTTACATCTGCTGCAAGGGTGACTATTTTCTAGATCAGAGACAATTAAGCAGGTACCTGATTCCAAAGAGGAATTTGCCGATCCTTTCTGAAAAACCTGGTCTTTCATAATGCTTATACACAGCGCCTTCAAGCTGTATAAGTGAATTTTTAACAGTTTCAAAGACGGTAGTTTGGTTTTGACTGCAGATATATATAGATGCTTCTTACTGACTGAATTCCTTCAAACACAATCAAATCCTCAGGACAATAAAAGGTGAGGCTTTTGACATAATTTCCTTAGTCTGAGGCCTTTATCTTCCACTGATTTGAGAAGTGTTCTATCTGCACACAGGGAAATGCAGAGGCAGGACCTTTAACTTGGACACTACACTCTTCTAAATACAGGGTTGTAATGCTGTTTAAATGCACTGAAAATAACCAGTAAAATATTTTACCTGGAATAATTTGATATTTTGGTCCACGTGCTAAGCAATATTCTACTATTTCTAATAAAATAACTGATGAGGGGCTTTGTATATCCTAAAGAACTCTATTAAACAGAAAATCCTGCAGACTTCTGCCTTCAATTATAAAGTCAGGCTAATTTCTGAGACCTCTGTCAGCACTTCCAGTGAGAATTTGCACACTTGCCATTAATCAATAATAGGAGAAAAAAAAATATTTCACTTGTAAACAAAAGACTTAGTGATCAAAAGTAATATATGGGGTTAGAAATATTTCTGCTAGATGTTGTGTTGCACTCTTTGTTTACCATTTTATTGTTTGCTATAATATTTTAATAATGGCCTGAGGAACATGAAGCTAAAATGCTTGTCTTCGCTGCTACTGATGAACTGATGTTGAGCAATCGTTTGAATCCTGAACAAGAGGTCCCTGTATTGTTAGTTTTATTCTTTCACATGATCAGAAACCCTTTTGAGAAGAGTATCTGCGGGAAGCATCTGACTTCTAAACAGATTATGGGTTAAAGGAGTAGCTTGGACAATACAAATAAGTAGTCATTTATTATATGCAAATATAACAAGTTGACATAAAACTCATGACTTCAGTCAACTGGAAAATAATACTATAACTGAGATATGTTTTTGAAGTTGATGTTTAGCTTCATATAAGGGGAGAAAATCTCCTGTAGCTCAGATGGGCTTATTTGAAACCCAAGCTTTTGATGTTATAATGTGCAGTCTAAATTCATTAATCCCTCTGTTCAAAAAAAACCCCGTCTCTTAAATGAGTAATAAACATAATAATGAAAATAACTGCCAGGAAGAACATGAGTTACATCACATTTAGTGTTCCAGCTAAAGATGAAAATGAACTTTGGAAACACAGGTTACGCTAAATGAATTTAATTTGTGTTTTGATACAGAATGTTTAAACATGTTGTTATTTCTGGCACCAGGGCTGATAGCTATTAAATGAGAACATCTAAGAACATCAAAGGAACTGGACCTTTTATACTCTTCAGCACCCCCTTGGAGATGTTTATCTGGGCTGTTATCTGGATCCCATACAAGCATCGAACAATGTGCCAGTCTCACCAAGTTACTCTCTTTTCCCAAAAGTTCTGACGAATGCATTTCCTGCACAAATGTTCCATATTTTAGAGTTCACTACAAGTGCACAAATAAAAGTAGTTTGTACTAACAGAGTTGCCTGTAGATACTTGAAGTTTTTCTTCTATAAAGTATTTGAAATAGAAAAGAAAACTTCCTTCTGTTTGACTCAAACTAAGTTTCCAGATGTCAGGGTCAAAGGTTGGAGATAAAAGTATCAGGTTTTGGCCTACTCTAACTAGACTCCAGGCCCAAATGTGTGAGATCTTCCCTAGAGGGGGTTCCTTTTGTACTGGTTCAGTTTTCTTCTTTAGCCTCTCCCAGTAAGAGGTCCCATTCCATGCTGCTGAATTATGATACTTCATCTTAATCGTTAAGAGACTTAAAACTTGTATTTACTGTTTAACATTTGGCTGCAAGTCAAACCTTTTAAATATCTCTTTTTAAAACTTTTCCGTTTTTGAAGGCTGTTAATTCTTTTCTTCCTGGGGCATCGACGACTGTGTGTGGGTCCTCTCGGCTGACATTACAAGATTCCTGCTACAACTATGCCCACAGTGTGCAGTAAAACAAGAAAGAGGCCTTATAATTTACACACAGCCTCAGAAGATTTATAAAGGCTACAAGATATTAGCTCTGCTCTCCCCTTGGCATGTTCACTGGCTTTTTGGTTGGTTTGTTTGTTTTCAGCAGCTGAAACTCTTCAACTACCTGATTAAAACTGATTCACAAATGAACAGAGAAGTTTGAAAAGTAGTTGGGTGAGATATTTATTAATGTAAATATTAGGATTTAAAGCAATAAAATGAAGGCTTTGTGGACTAATTGAGGTGTTAGGGTTCAAATCTAACCCATCTCTGATCACAGATTGAGTACTTCAGCTAAACCCTAAAGATCTACATGTGTGAAGAAAGCACCCTTCTGGTCACGGAGGAACTGTAGAGCCAACAGACCCTGGAGACATTCTTTCTGTACCCCTTCCCCATGGAGAAAAAGGTACTGCTTGGTTACAGGTCCACTCATTCTCCTCCTCTGTGCTTCTCTAGATGTCTGCATTCCCATGTGGTACACAAATGTGCATGCTCCCCATGCCTTCCCCAGCAGTGCTCTCCTGTCTCCTCTCATGGAAGCATGCCACTTCAGCTGCATTTGACAAAGAAGGCAGAACAGAATTTGAGAGGTGACCAGCACTGTGACAGTTAGCATATACTCTGGAGAGACATGATTCTTAAAGGAATTAAGACTTGAAGCGGCTTCAGAGCTGTGCTTTTGCCCCCGTGACATCTGTTGAATCACTCCAGGACACTGAGCATGAAAGAAAAGTAGATCCTCCCCAGGTACTAGAGAAATAGCTAATAAAACCATTCAGAATAACTAAATAGATCCATAAGGTAAGGAAATAAAGTCACATGATGTAACCTGGAGCCATTATTTACATTGGAAGAAAGGTTCACCACCAAGTGCCAATTTCTACCTTAGTGCAGGAAAGAACTTCAGGATATCACAAAGAGTGGAGACAGAAAACACCATTTTAATTGCCAAGTTTAGTCCCTTGCCAAAGCACATGGATTTAGCCATGTGTACTGTGCCATGCTTTTTACTGTCTGGTTTTTAACGACTCAGACAATAGGAACTTGAGTACTTCCCTTGGATGGTAATGTTGTGAGCAGTTTGAAAGGTGCTTACTTTTTTCTTTTTCTGTAACAGGACCATTAGGGAAGTCAGATGCCTGCTGCTTGGAAGTACCGAGGGGAGTCTGCAAGTTACGGTGGTATGGAAAAAAAGGCTTCTTTGGTAAGCTCTCAAGGATTTCCTTGCATGAGGGCAGTGGCAGAGAAAGCCAAATGAACAGTGAAATCTGTGGAGGAAAGGACCGCTGACAGAACAGAAATGTTGAGGGAAACTTCACAAATGGTAGATCTAGTATGGGTTCAAGGCAGTAATCACTAACTTGTTGTAGAAATACGACTTCCTGTAGATGGGGGACTATTGCAGTGGGACTATGATAAAGATGAGCTCAAAGAGACAAGAAAAGGCCAGACATATAGGAATGAGAAAAATTTCCATAGTAAAATCCTGGGGTCAGGATGTGCTGGAGTCTTGCTGTTAGTAAAGCAGCAATAGTTGTGAGCTGGGGCAGAGAAGAAAGTCTGGGCTGGATGAGACACAGGCAAGGACGATAGACAATTTCTACAATAAGGCAAAGCAATATTTGATAAACTGTATGTGAATTAAAGATGATAAATAGGATTATCATAAGTAATTATTGATTTGATGTTGCTAAAGCAGGAAGAGAATTCCTGCCTGTGTTGCTCTACTGCAAATACACAAATCATTCCTGTGTGTTATACATCTATTAGCACTATGGTAATGTTAATTTTCATGAAGGAGCCCACATTTTAGTAACTTTTGCAGCTGCTGTTTTGTACTTTGCTTCTTTACCTTTTGTTCAGGCACTTTTTGCTTCAGATGATTTGTTCTGCTAGTTTGGTTTTGGTTTGAAGTGAACTGCACTAAATGATCACACTTGTTCACCGGTGATCTTTTGACTGAAGTTTGTCTCTCTTCATTTAGTCCTGTTATTCTGACTTATTTCATCTTCTACCCATTCTGAAATTACACAACTTCCTATCAGGTATTTATGCTCATCCACTACTTACAAGCCAACTCTTTTGGATAAAATGCCGCCTTGGCCTTTGCAATCCCCTGAAATCAGATTTGGTGGAAGTCGAATTTGTGAAGTCAAGGAATTATGTGAGGTCCAACACAAAGTCGCATGGTTCCCTCCTTCTGTCTACCAGTAGGTATTAATGAATTACTAGTAGATATTATTAGATGTTAGGTAGGAATTAGTGAAGTAACCAGAGAGCTCAGGATAAATTCAGGAACTAAGGCAAAAAGAGCTATTTGGTGCAATGTTGCCACTGTTGCCACCACTGTATTTTAAACAAGTTAAACCAGACTTCATACCTTTCCATTGACTGAGGTCAAAATCATATATACTTCAAATAGCACTTTAAAAATTAACCTGGAGCTTTTGAAAATGTAGCTCTTGATTCTTTCTGAGGCCCATATAACTTAAAATATTTTAAAATGCAGCATCTGTTTTATTAGATTTCATATATTCCATCCTTTTACATATTTTTCTGTTCTAAAGTCTACTTTCAGTCTGTTACTAAACACACCTGCCAGGGGTTTTATTCTTCTCAGGCATCATTGTTAGGACACAGATTTCAAAGCAAGCAGCCTCTAACTACCTGACAATGAAGAGTGAATAAAAGACATAGGAAAATTCATATTTAGAGTAAAAAAAAAAAAAAGCCTGATTTGTTTGGGAACTGACAATGAAAAGACAAGCCCATATGGCAGGTCAGACAGAAGCTCAGTTATATGGATGGAAGGATTTTGCTGGGCAGTTTGACAGCAGCATGCCTGTGAGTAGCTGGGCCATGGGCAGTGAGAGATCAGGATGAAAAGCCAAGGTGTTACCTGCAGAATTGCTGCTAGTATTGCTCTGGGACACAGCAAAGAGGGCGAAGGAGAAAAAGAGAGTGATGCAAGCTGTGTGCTGGCGAGGAAGAGCTTGGATCTGTGAACAAAGAAACCACTTGCTGTTTGATTCCTGCTCTGCTTGCTCTCTGATTGCGTCAGGAGCTGGAGGTGATGTGATTTACTTAGCAGTCTTGGGTTTGCATTTGGTGTTTTGCATGGTTACATTTAGAAAAATTGGTTTCAAGTGTTCTGCTGGGTTTTTTGTACCTAAGTTTGCGTACTGCGGAGAAAATAATGTGTTGTTGTTTCCTCTTCTCTCTCTCCCTTTTTGCCTCCACCACTTCTAATGAAAGTTGCATCTGTAAAGATTTAAAGAAACTGGGCTAGGGTCACATCCTGACAAAAAGGCAGACAAATTAACTCAGTAATTGATATCACTAAATTACATGGGGAAATTAGATTCATCTCATACATACATAAAATTTATGTATATACATGATTCATCTCATATGTATATGTCTGTGTTTGTGTTAATAACTGCTTTTATTTTCTTTAAAGTGCCATCAAAGAATTGATGTTGCACACTTCCCTGGACAGTAAAATATTTTTTTAGCAGAAGATGACCTGAAAGGGTAATGCCCTTTCTCTTTCTTTCCTCTGTTCCACATTTTTTATATAGCTTTAAAGTACATTAAATATAATTGAATATAGTAGCTATAAGAGACTCAATGAATACTTTCAAAAGAAAACCTACTGTTTGATCACCTCAAGTAGAATGAAGGAGAAATACACTCAGCAAAGTCTTTCCGCAGATTTGTTTTTGATTTTAAAGCCACATTTTTTCTCAGTTTGTTTTTAAAGGAAAAGAACAGACTGTTCCAGTTTTGGAAATAAATCATGAGGTCACCTGAAACAACAACAAAAAACCTCAAAACAAAACCTCTCTCAACTCTTGCTTCTCTCCCAAAATGTTTCTTTTCACAAACTGGACAAAATTAATTATATTCGAGAGAACATAACCATTCTGATTGTTTTAATAGTGCTGTGATTGACCAAAGTATTCATTTGATTATATTTGAAAAGGCTTTAGAGAATCTATTCAGACATCTGAAAGATATTATATACAGTAATTTGTCATGTATAGCTGGATTCTGGCTATAGTTTTGCTGTCCTACCTTTGGAATAACTCCATTGAGGTCAACAAGCTACTTGAAATATTACACACTTACTGACTTTATCATCTATCTTTTTGGTGTCTTAGCAATTCGCTGTAATTGTGGAAGGACTCTCGAGATGGCCTGAAGGTTGTCACTGGTAGCAAATACTGTTCGTAATTGGTGTACAGTACACAAAGGGATTATTTACCTTATTGTTCTCTTTGGGCTAATTTTATAAAAAAAACAGAAGGGTATTGTCTTTTCAACTCCTTCTCTGCCAACTTCAGTTCTCCACTTGCCCTTGTGCTCAGGACAAATAGGGGCAAATAGGAAATACATGGAGCAACAACGTAAATATAAGTACTAAGGCATGGGGCTGGTAGGAAAGAAAGCTCTATCAGCATTTCTAGGATTTAAAATTCAACAGTGCTCTGTCAGTGAAGCACAACAGATACCTACAATATGAATTAATTCTCAGAAGTGGACTCTCCTAAAAGGAAGGATTGAAAAAAGTTCCTCAGTCTTTCTGCACAACCATACCCTAAAGTTTGTCTGCCTCCTCCATTAGATACACTAGGTTCAATTGGACTGTATGAGCTTAGTGAAGACGCCCAAACTTGACTTAAAGACTTCAAGTGGCTAGGAAGTCCTCCAGTTATTAGGTAAAGAAAGCTTTTGTAGCTTCAACTGTTCAATGATGATTCATAGCAAATAACTGGTGGCAATTCTGTCTACAAACTTTTCTTCCCAAACTCACATAAACTGTGGGTAAAATCCTGTCTCTTCTCCACTGAAGATCAGACAAAACATCCACGGGTTTGAGATGTCACCTTGTGATCCTGACATATATTAATCATCTCTTCAGCTGCTTTCATCTCTCACCAGTAGCAGATTTTTCAGGCCGCCTTCTCAGAGTTTAACTATTTGCCAACCTCCTGTTAGAGCACGTTCACAAAATCTTTGTTAGTTGTTTAACATTCTGTTTGCAAATTTTGCTCATATTTGCACAGAAAACTTGGTCAGTGAATCAGAGAGGATCGTGTTTGTGCATGCTTTGTAGGTGTATGGGGTGGGGTTGGACGTCAGTGATGAACAGGAACACGAAGAACCCAGCAATCCAGTCTTGTCCCTGATATGCTGCTATCACCCTCTCACCATTCTACATGTTGTTAGTAAACCTATCTGTTAAGTGTGTGTAGAGGTGTATATATTTTAGAAAATCAAATTAATTTAGAAGTAATTACCGTAAAAGTCAGAAGGAGCTAATACCAGAAATACAGTAAAAGTGTATTTGTATTTTTATTTGTATTGTAACTATATTTAAAAGTAAATGGAACTAAGACTAAGCCATTTCCCTTAATAATTTTCGGCTCAATAGTAATAGCTTGAGTGTCAATGCATATAAACTCAGTGGATGACTTTAGGCTTGTGTAAATGGGTCCTTTCCAGTCAGAGCTTTACAATAATTATTTTCATAATTTAAATATTTTCCCCTGACATTTAGTAATTTTAAATGTAGCCTTTAACTGAATTTCTGAATTAGTATGGGTTATACTTTAATTTCATTAATGATCCTAATAGTTTTTGAGTGATTCCATTATATTAATTCTTCTTTAACACTGAGTTATTTACTCTATTTCTGTAATTTTCGCTGGATATTATTATTCCTTACTCATTTGCAGCATCTAACTGATTCTGCTGATACATTAAAGAAGCAAAAAGAAAATTTAATTGCTGCCTATTTCAGGCAAATGAAATGCTCTTACAAATTAGGCTGTAGTTAAAAGAGATGTGGAGAAAAAAAGTTATTGTGAAAACAAAAAAAATCCTTATGTTGAGTAAAGTTTACAAGCTACACATGAAAATAAAATACTATAGCTAGAGTTCTACAGCTCACAAAAGCTGAAGTAAATTAATAATCTAGTGACTTAAATCTTAAATGGCTTTTTAAACTCTATAAAAGGATCTCTGCACGTTTAGACTGCACTTACAATTTACCACCAGGTACTTGAGTGTATGAAATAACAGAGGAGATTTAAAGGTAAAATTGTACAAGGAGCTTTTATATCTAAATTTGGGGCAGTTTCAATGAGTCTGAAAATGCAGTCCTATTTTAAACCCCTTGTGATTCATAATGATGTATATTCCTCTCAAAAATAATTTATGCGAATCAGCCCCAAATGCTAGCTGTCTGTATACGGTAGAGAAAAATAAGCATATTGTGGACAGAAAAAGGCTGGACATAAAAAAAAAATATTTACAGTAATTTTCTTAATTGAAAGAATGATTTCACCACCGTGTGATGCTGCTTTCAGTAACATACACACATTACTATCAATAGACTGTGGGCTCAGAATAACCCTCTTCCTTTGACTATGCTGTGAACAGGTCAGGGATGGTTTACAGGGAGAAGATTCATAAAGACTGGAACAAAGAATTGATCCTGTGGATATTTTGTGCTTCATCTGGTGCTTGTCCTTCATTGCAAATAAAGTTTAGCTGCACAGATTTGCCAACTCAGGCATCAGGTCTCCCTCAAGAATTTGCGCCCCCAAGAATTCCCTTACTCCACCAGTGGCCTTATTTACATTACTGCCCCATTTTCAACCTATATATTTTCTTTCTTAATGTCATCTGTGTTCCACAGAGAAAATGCAGCTGTTCTGTGCTAGGGAGCAGGCAATAACTGCAGTTCAGTGTTGCTGTGGGGTAGAAAATAGTGGCTTTTGAGTGATAACAGTTTAGTGATTCAAAGAGAATAGTCTGTCCTTTCCTTTACAATCTAATTGCTGTGGTGATGCTCAAAGTATTGGACTGCAGGCCAGGAGGATGCCCTGTATCTGTAGCTGATGCTGTCTTAACTTGCATGATCTTCCAAAGATAATATACAAGTATTTTAAAAAATATAGCAATAAAGCAACAGTACACTGCTAGCTTGCCAGCTCCTCCACTTGCATAGAGTTTTGAAGTTTTTTAATGATAATAAAAGTGAAAATTACTCCATCTGTTAACAGAAATGTTTACTCTTCTGCACTAGGAAGCTTGCATCTTTCTGTAGCTTATTGTCAGTTTTACTTTGTCAGTTTTACTTCAAGCAGCAGGAAAAAGAAAGCATAAAAATCAAAATGAGCTGAAAAATACCTTTCAAGCTGATTTACGGAATACGATATATTACTGAAAGAAATCTGCTTCCTTTGATGTTATCCAACCCACCATAGTGTGCATAGTTTATGTATACAAGAGGTGATTCTTAGAAAAATTGTGCTCTCCAAACAGTAACAATTCGAACAGATTAATTCCAAAATCCTCTAAAAGTTAGTCTCCGTATATGCTGTGTTATAATATTGATAGACAAATACAAAGTAAGAAAACAATCTAGGAGATACCTGAATTTTGTGCTTTGTATTTTAGACTGTTACTGCCACTGAAGTTGAGATAACACAGTTTGCAAAAGAGCTAGGAAAAATGCCCTTGAAAATCAGGTAAGGTCAAAGACCTACACACTTCAGGCCTTGATTTCTGCAGGAGGGCTCCAGCTAGATGCTCAGTTTTCCTGCAACATAACAAATCCCCGTTATTTGCAAAGAATCTAAAGCGTACAGAAGAAAGAACAATCTTATGCTCCTTTTGTTACTTTCCTTTTTCCCTGTGGCTTTTTGGACCGTGTGGTTTCCTTTTAGGAAAAAAAAAAAAAAATAGCAGAGAGGGGATTCTAAGTAGCCATCCTTCCTTTAGGATGAGGCTCACCTCTTCCCCTCCTGTTCTGTATCCTGCTATCCTTCAAAGTGAAGGAATGGTATCTCTGAAGTCTTTGTCATTTAGCAGCTGTGGGAATTGAATTCATTTTGCCTTGAGTCATAGACAGCCCTTCTCATCACAGTAGCTAAAACCTCCTAATTGTTAGGGTCTGTACCCACCCCAACATGCCTGAGGAAGGGCAGTCATCGCCACCGCCAAGACACGGTATGACCGTAAGGAGTTGTTTGAACTCTGGGACATAAGTGCACACCCAGGCTGTGATCTGACTTACCCGTGGTGTGGGATTCAAGCTTTTATCATGTGGTGGCTGCACCCTGGTTTTGGAGGGAAGGGTGACCCTGCAGCCAGCACGGAGCAAGTCTGGCTGATCAGTGGACTTGGGAGCTCAAGGAGCAGCAGAGCATTAAGTGACCTGGAGGTCAGATACCACTAGACTGATGTCCCTGGCCTCTGTGCTTTCTGTAAAAACACTTAAGAAGACTTAGACCTCTGTAGGTGGATAATAATTTAATTCTGAACAATCTCAGTGGCTAGGGTACCTCACTGGGCATTGCTCTGCCACAGAAGGCAACATTCCTGTCCTCCAGACCCTGCATAAACACAGTGGCTGCTTATCTGACATTCTAAGGAAGTGAGATCTTAACTAAAAGTACTGACCTGCCCAGGTTTGAGGGGCAAGTTTTAAGGTGTGCCTAGGAAACTTGCAGAGAAAACACAGCAGTCGTTACAGGGACTGGGAGGTGTTTTGTGGGTTGCACTTCAAAGCTGGGTGCATACCATGAGGTGCAGGAGCATTCAGTTGCCTCCATATAGTAGTCCAGTACCATTTAAGAAGCTTTACTGTGTTCTGTTCAAGCTGCTATTCCAGAAAGTTCTGGTATCTGCATGTTCTATATCGTGTCTGCCATCTACATGTGTTGAAGATAGAGGTAATGGAACTGAGCCCTAAGTAACCTACTGAAGGTATGTGCAAAAATACATGTGCTGGAGAGAAGCCTCAAACATACTTTCTTTAAAGTCTGACTTAGTCCATAGCTCAGCCACTAATCAACTTGTGGTTTTCTCCTTGCCCAGACTTTCTTGTGTGAGGCTTTTATTTTGCTGCCTTTTCACTGCTAAATAGCTGAATATCTAGTTCATACTTGATGCCTGGAAAGCCCTAGAAATCTTGATGTTGCGATCTTTGAAGTCTTACTCTTGTCCACTGCTTTTTCTTTCAAACACTCAATTATCTTTCAAAAAGGACACAGAGGCTGTATATAGAAAGAACAAAATTTTCTGCTCTGTGGTGACTTTTATCCTCTCTTTTCTGTTATATCTCACGTTTCAGGCCAATCCTGCTAAGCAGTTAATATTCAGAAGTAGATTTAATCCTACTACTAATGATAAATTTAGTTTCACAGTTATGGGCTTTGGATTTTACACATGTGTCACGATTTGCAGGACAAGGCTGTGACATAGTGTGCTCCGCAGAGCAAGGGATTCTCTCCTGTTTGCCATTTGCTGCATAAAGAATCCTAGAGGTCTGATCCAGACCCTTCTTATTGATTTTGAAAAACAAATGAACGCATTATGGAGACTATATTTAGATATTACCCGATAGAATTGAATACCATGTTTGAATCTGGTTTGTAATGTCTGGTCTTTATTATAGATTTACGCTGTCAGCTGCTAATACTGCATTTCAAGATTTCATTGTGTGCAGCTGCTGTATGTTAGGAAGGGGCTATTGAATGAAGTAAGCAACGTATTCTGACTGATACTTGAAAAAAATTAAGTCTGCTTTTCAGTTTTGGTGGTTTGTTGTTGGTTTTTTTTTTTTTGTGAGACATCTCTAGGATCTGAAAGGCATTTGGGAGCTTGAGGGGTGCCTGCAATCCAGTGGGTATAAGAAGAATTACTGAGTTCTCAGCATTAGTCCTGTCTCAGGTTAGTTTATTATATTTGAAGTTTAGAATTTAAACAATACATTATCATATTTTGATGATTCCCACAGAAGAATGAAAATAAAAAGTGCTTAAAAACAAACATATAGTTAGATTTTGGCAGATAAGTCCTTCTTAGTTAACACTTCACAGAAATTACTTGTATGTACTTGACAACAGCATACATTTTTCATAAATCTGATTATTGTGTTCTCAGGCAAAATATAAGGAAAGAACAGCAAAAAGGGATATGACAAAGATGACATCTTGGCAAACTCACTGAACTTATTGTCTACAGTAAAAACCTGGAATATCAGCCAGGCGTATAATTTTGTGTCATTCTGTACTACTGTTTCTATTGATCCTTAGACTATGGCCAAATGTGACAAGTTGGGTTGTTTTCTGTTAAATGAATGAATAAGGTAGTCCGTCCTATCTGCCAACTGAGCCTGTTCAATTTCCTGTTACCTGTAAGACAAGAGACAGCAGTTGTCTGCCCATAAAATGAGCCCTGAAGTCTTTCCAGTTACCAGGAATATTGGTACTGGTGTTTCAACCTCCTTCTTTTGAATCACGGTGCTATCTGCTCGTGGTTTATTTAATATTATTACATTCAGGGTGTTTTGGTCCTTGTTTTTAAAGCCTCACTGCTAGTTCAACAAGGACAAGTGTAGGGTCCTTCACCTAGGGAGGAGTAACTCCATGCACCAGTACAGATTAGGGGTTGATTTTCTGAGATGCAGCTCCACGAAGAAGGACCTGGGAGTCCTGATGGGTAACAAGTTAATCCTGTGCCATCAATGTGCCCTTGTGGTCAAGAAGGCCAGTGGCATCTTGAGGTACCTTAAGAATAGTGTGGCCAGCAGGTTGAAGAGTGTGGCCAGCAAGTTGAGATGGGTTCTTCTTCCCCTCTACTCTGCCCTAGTGAGGCCACATCTGGAGTAGTGTGTCCAGTTCCGGGCTCCCCATTTCAAGAGAGACAGGAAACTACTGGAGAGAGTCCAATGGAGGGGTACAAAGATGATTAGGGGACTGGAACATCTCTCTTACAAGGAAAGGCTGAGAAACCTGGGACTGTTTAGCCCGAAGAAGAGAAGACTAGGAGGAGATGTTATCAGTGCTTATAAATACCTGAAGGGTGAGTGTCAAGAGGATGGGGCCAGACTCTTTTCAGCGGTGCCCTGCATCAGAACAAGGGACAATGGGCACTTAAATCCTTTTCTTACTATGTTGTGAGGATGTCCCTATGGTGTAATTAATGCACACAATATACTTTTGTTTTCCTCTGGTCTCATTTGTAAGTGAGGCATTACTCAAATGACTGTACAAAATGGTACAGTGACCTCTGATCTTGTGCTGTTGTCCAAGGCGTGCTGTTGCTGCAAGTCAAATCAGCATAGACCGTGTCCTCATGCTACCCTGGGGGAGAGCCACTGCTGTGGGTAGTCTGTGCTCTGCTGAACTGACTACAGAACTAGCGTAGAATCCAGGATGTGAGAGTAAGGAACAACTGGAATGTGACTCCTAAGGGAGCCCAGTAACATGGATGAACAGAAGAAAAGACGGGTATCTGAATGGGTGCAGATATTTACATGTCATGTCACATACCAGAACACACTGAACGTGATATTGCTAAGCATGCAAAAGGATTATCACACAGCAGACTTGAGGAAGGTTTATAAAAGTCTTTGCATCTGCACCCTCCTTTTTGTAATGATGTCCAGCTGTGGTTTTAGAGTGCTGATTTTAAGAAAATGTTGGTATTAAACTGCTGTTGTATAAGGAGCACCATGTACCATCCTTCAGATGCTCTGAATCTTATCATTGCTTATTATGCAGCCAGCAAATAATACAGGAAACAATTTCCACTAATCTGTTGCAAAAAAAATCTCAGTTTTTGCTAACTTCACCCTGTCTGTTGCCTAACTTTTTGTAGCACAAAATTTACATGATATGTAGGCACTTCAAAAATACATTTGTTTTGGTTTTGTTTTATTTAAAAGCTATTTCAGATTGCCCAGGCATATTTTTGTCCCGTATCACCAGCAGGACTCTTAAGCTCAGAATATATTATCGTTTTCTTGATGTTTTATGTGTTATCTGACATCTGCTTTCTTTGTCATGCCAAATCCTCCAAGCAATCTTTTGAAAGACCTGAAAGATATTTTAAGTAATAAACATCTTCTGGCAACAATACTTAATTTCATCACTACTCTTAAAAATTTTGTCTGCATGTTAATTGCTTCTGAGTTTCCATACGGTCTCTCCATTGGTATTTAGGTTTTTTTTTCATTTTACTATGCACCTCATGTAGCCCATGCCATAACTTTTAGAAAGATAGTTATAAAAAGGTAATATCTTTGTGATTTCCCTTTCCTTATTCCCTTCAGGCCATCCTCTTGAACAGAAGAAAAACTAAATTGTTGATGCATGAGAAAACAAATACAGTGCTTTTATAAGTACTGTAGTTTGAGTTTTTCTCTGTAGCACTACCTTAAAAACACTATTACATAGTTATCCTAATTACATGGTTGCTGTCTGGCCAGCAAAAGAAGAGTTCAACAAAATAAGCTGCGGCAATTCTCTAAATACTGTATTGGACTTTGGTATTATTTTCTCTAGTTCTGACCTTAACCTGGGCTGAAGGTTATCTAAAGACAAAAATAGACTCAATGTTGTCTATTCTCAATTTCCTACAGTAATAAACATTGGTATATTTGTGCTAAGACTTTCAGGTTTTCTACAGAGCCAATCTGAATTTCTGTCCAGAGTCTCAATTTTCCCAATCATAAACTGGGTTAGTGCTGGATTTGAGATCTGTGGATGCCATATAAAAGTTCCCAAGCATTGTTTTTCATATGTTTATTTCAGTGCTAAAAGGATGCCATCTTCTAACAAACTTTGTTTGGAAGTACTTAACTGTGCAAGCCTGCAAGGAAGCACAAGGAAAAAGGAGCTGATTTTTGCTTTTTGGTAGTTCATTTTCTTTCCCTACCTAGGTACTTTATGGATTTGAGGCTCACAGGTGGAGCTATAGGCCATCAAGAAACAGGATGCTCTCGTGTCCTTTACCAAGGCAGGAAAATACAGACCTCTTGACTGGAGGACCCATTTCAGTCCTCAGTGAGCAGTCCTGCTTCCAGATCCCAGTCCAGCTGTACAAAAAAGACCAAGCGAGTTCAAGTGAGGTGGCAGCATCTGCTGATTTGCTTGCTTATCTTTCATTTCAACTTCCCAGAAAATCTTAGCTGGCATTAAATGCTGATGTTTTTCTGTAAATGTTGTATTTCTAGCATGTCACAGCGAAGAATCTAAAAATGGATATTTTGGACATAGCTGTGTGATCTTTGTGGCAGAAACAGGAGGCCCAGGCCTGTGCTTTAGGACAACCAGGAACTGTGGAGGTAGAAAACACAGGGAAAAGAGTGAGCTTTTAACTCTGTCTCTCAGCTGGGCACGCTTGTGTGAGTTCTCTATCATACTAAAATGACTTCTATTTTCAGACTGCTCAGAGCACGGGCAGACTCTGTTCTGCTCTAAAGACACAGCAGAGGCTTACCTTGTAGTCTGGGGGGAAACCAAAAATCTATTCCTGTAAATTAAACTTTCACATTTTTCCTTTCAAGTAGCCAAGAATTCAAAGAAGTCCAGAATCCAGACAGTTCACAATTTTCTTCCAGAATACAACTTTTCACTTCTCTGGATTTCTGTATCACTTTATCAAAAAGTAGCCAGGGAGCATGAGAGAAGAGGGAAGTGAGAATTTCAGGAAGGAGTGATATACTCATGAAAAACATATAGATAAATATCTATAAAACTGGACTATCCCACTTCATAGTACAGTCCAGCTTCTGAGCCAATGGAAATAGCAAGCCCAGCTTTCTTTCCCCTCAGGGGAACTGTAGGCTGCAAGGTGAAAACAGGCTGTGTGGTTATGCATGTGCTGGAGTCTGGGGTAGTGAGAAAAGAGAGAGAAACCTTGTTTCATAAACATATGCTACAAGTGTGAAAGCTGCAGTAATTTGGTTTTTAAGCCCTACCCACATCTCCACTTCACAAATTCTCTCTTTCATATGGATATAGAGTTGACCTTGCAGGCTTTTAGGCTTCAAGTGAAGAGGTTCACTCAGGGCCCAAGCCACCGCTCAACCTCCCCCATACATACCCCAGTTATATCTTTTTACTATCTCTGCTGGACACTGCACCTTTCTGTAATTATAAATGTCTGCTTTCTGTCACTTCAAAGGTTTCCCAGCACTGGGAGTCCTTCTTCAAAGACTTTACATTGCTGAAGAACCTCTGTCATTGACAGGAGGTCCGTCTTTGAAGTTTTTCATGCCATTTATTGATTTCCCCTTTTTAGGATGTTCGTATTAGAAAATATTTCACTGTGCTTGAAAATCTGTATATTTTTATGTTGTTCAGGGCCTACCTCTTTGAAGAAACAACACTGTTGCAGCAATGTGTCCATATGAAGAAATCTGATAGTATATCTGCTGTAGGCTTTATGTCCCTTCAAGCTCTCATTTTTAGGAACTTCCTCTCTTTGTTTCTAATCTAATTGTAGGTACTATTTTAGGTGTTTAAGTCAGTGTGAACCTGTATTTCTTATGTGAGTAGGCCTAAGGTAATGGTCCTACCTGTGTACTTAAAAACTTCCACGCGTTTAGTATCTTAATGAATTAGCAATGAAAAAGTGAAAATAACAACTTTGGTTTGAGCAAATGAAAACAATGTGTGTATTTAAGTGACAACTCTTTGGAAGTGTTGTTATACTCTTATTCCCTTATAGTCTGATTTTTCTTCAGTTCACACTTAAAGGCAACAAAATTCTATAATTTTCAACAGGAGTATATCTGCGATACTTTCAGGTAACCATCATTACTCTTTGCTAAATTGCTAAAAGGATTTGTGTGAGCATCCACCATCAGCTTCAGTGCAAATTTAACCTCTCAACATAAACTGCTTGGAGCGTGATGTGAGCAGGCTTAGCACTGGCAAGTTCATGGAAGCTGCTTTGGCAATTCAGCTGAGGTAAATAATGAACACCTGATGGGTCTTCAATGTTTCAGCTCTTTCCAAAGCGCACGCTGATTCTGTTCTAATGGGCAATTTTGATAGTTCACATTTTTGGATACTCGGATCACATTAATGTTTTAGAATTATCTAACCTTCATGGTGGGGGGGCTGGGTGTGTTGGATTTGCTTTTCCTTGAGGATTGACTTGAATTTCTTTATTTATTCCAAGGGTACAAGCTCTTTTCGTATACACCAAGGGGGCTTTTGTTGGTGTTATCTGCAAAATGTCTCTGAAAATTAAGGAAGTTTGAATATTTCAAAGGAGAGATGCCTTAAAGCAGCCACCACTTTGCTGATTTCAACCTTTGACACTATGAAGAGTTTCAAGGACTTGTCTTCTGAAAATGTTTACCTTGTGAGGTGGCTTCCTGGGTAGGGTAAGTTCACATTGCTCATATATTCTTAAGGGGAAACTTTTGACCTTGGATTACTTCAAAGATCTGACGGATTCTCTCCCTCCCCCCTCCCCCTCAATTTTGTCAGCTCTTCTGTCTTTGCACATAGGTTAATGCAGGTCTTTTGTTCTTCAGGATCAAAAGCTCGTATTACCTTATTCTTTGTCTGCCCTAAAATATCATGGACTGCTCTGATCCATTGAAAAACAATGAAAATAACTGCCTGGGGTATATATGTGACCGAATAGAACATTCTTGAATAACTATAGTGTGTTTTAGAACAGAAAAGTATTTTCCCCTGGTGATAAACATGTTTAAAGGCTACCTTCCACTGTATCACTGGGAAAGACTGCAATAGTGCGTTGTGTCTGAGGTGTGCTGTTAATATGGATAATACCTGTGTGCACAGGAGATCTGACAATTCAGAACTCACAGGTCACGTGTGGACTGGCCCTATACCACATACACTGCGAATCTTTTGTAATGAGGAAACATCAGATCTGTCGTGCGTGTGCAGTATGTGCAGCAAATGCACTGCCAGTGCTGTGGATGCACAGAGAAGATGTAGGGTATGTGTTTTGCAGGCCATCCTGCCTACCCCATGTTCTGTATTCCTGTGCTGTTGAGGCAAGCAATGAGGAGTGGGCATTGCACAAAAAGTCTGTGTTTCCAGGAAATGGCAGCATCAGCTGGGTCATGTGACACAGGAACTGGTGAGCGAATGGCTGAATTTGGAGATTTACCCAAAACTCATTACAAAAGTATATGTGTTGCTCTCAGGTATATGTAAAGGAATACACAGCTTGGAAAAAGCAGAAAGATATGTTTTATCATTCATACAATACCCAGACAAACAGCCAAATATTTCTAGTGCATTTTTTCCACACAGTTTTAACAAAACTGTTTAAAGCTTGAGTATATCAAAACCTCTGGGAAACTGCGAAGTGGCACAGAGTACCCACATACATGCATGTCACGAAGATAAACAAAAATGAGCCCCAGTCAGACACCCTGAAGTTAATGTCCTTATACTGATGCAAATATGATCCAAGTCTGTATTCCGTGGCTACAACGCTCCTATTTAGACTCATGATATCGTGGTCTCACATTTTTCTTGTGATATGAAAAAATAATAAAGTTACTCATGGATTTTCAGTTTATGCACAAACCATCCTTCTTTTGTGGGTGGTACTTCCAATGACTGGAAAGACAAATTTGAAATGTATATTGATAAATTAGAAATCAAGCTCCTCTACTGGAGCCAGGCAATCTACAGAAGGAAGCATGTATCATCATGTTATTAGGATAAACCAATTCAGACTAAGAAGCTGCTGTTGCCTAAACTAACAAATGCTACTTTTTATAGGGCACACACCAACAGAATATCCTGACTTCATGCTCAGAGACAGGAATGTGCTGTCTTCTCCATAGATGCTCTAAGTGCTTCATACCTCCACAGGCTTAACTTGGCAGCTTCTGCTCAAACTACCAGCAACATTGCTGTTCCTGAAGTTTTTCTGTCTTTTCTGGTTTCAAACTCTGCTTTGCTAAGGTAAGAAACTGATTTCTTTTGTCAGCCATCTGGAGCTGACTTCAGTTGGTTATATACCAAGTTGAGCTGACGTTGTGGTAGACAAGGCAATGGTAACTTCTCATCTCAGTTTGTACATGTTTATCATGTTCCAGCTGAGACTCCCCTACCTACATTTTCTGAGTATTGTCTAAAATAGTTTGCCAAATTATGGAATTCTTACTGGTTTACTGCTATTCTCACTTATTAAAATTATCTATAAAACATCATAAGGCCTTTATTCCTTCAGTGTCTCCATCTGAAGCCAAAAGGACTCTTCCCACTTCCACTAATTTTCTGGGCTTGTGTAGTGCAGAAGTGCTTGGTACTGCTGTATAAAAGAATTGACCAGCCTTTTCTGTGTCAGCAATCTCTTTATAAGCTTTGATGACACTGGCTTTTAACAAAAAAGGAAATTTATGTAAATGAGATTAATATATTTTTCCTTCTAGTGAGTTGTCATTGACGTTTCTTGAATATTAAGAAAGAGAGGAAGGGGAAAGGAGTTTCAGGTATATTTTTTTATCCCATATGTTTACAGTGTGCATAGAATAATTATATAAAGGATGGATGCTTGTAGTGCTCTTCTCTGTGCATCATTAATGTGATTCTTCTTTCCTTGTCACTAGATTTAAACTGTAGCATTGTAAGACAAACATCCTTCTTCAGCTGCTTCCATTATACTGCATACTATTATAAAATGAAAGGAGAATGTTGTACTTTATCTCTTTATATATTATAAAAATAATGAAGAGGATAATTATCAAGGCTGTAGTGCAATTTCATGGCATTGCTGTCAGTTACAAACTGCTTGAGCTGCATTCCTTTGGTTTAAAATGTCAAGAAAACCCCATGATTGAAATACAGTCATCTAATTAATTTCTCTGTATTATTACTTTCATGGTCTATGTCTGTGCAGAATCCTCACTGATGGTTAATAAAAAGCGAGTGAAATGTAGACAGTCCAGTTTTAGCTTTTAAGTTCTGAGTGTCTTTCTATGCCCAAGCTTTCATTGGGCTGATAAACACAAATTAGCTGAAACTTTGTCTGGCATTCTGTTAAGATCCTTTGCTGAGTGTTTTATCATCCCTCTCTTCACTAATTCAGCTCAAAGCTGAGTGCTTATATTTGAAATCTTACTGGTATTGCCAGTTTCTTGATGTGCACCATTTCTATCATAGCCATAGGGTACCACGTTGTCTGAAGCCCTCTGCCGCCTTTACACTGGGCCCATACACACCAACTGGTATGGTGCTGTTTGTATGAATACCAGACTCTTTCCTGATCCTTACTCATTGAAATTGCATTAGTAAAAATACGAAGAGGTATCTCCATCCAGATTTACCACAAGGAGGTCTCCAAAAACAGGCTGTTTACATGCTACCAGTGGGTGGTTGCTAGCCCCAGCCTGGACATGGGCACTTGCTTCTACTTAAATAACTTACTATTAAGAAACGCCAGTGCAGTCTGTGCAAGTTTGTGCAAAGAACTGAGAGCATGTACACCATGTAAGTAGAAGCTAAAAGAAGGTCTGCAGTTCTTAGTTGGTGAAAAAAATATTGAGGGCAAAACCTCATGTTTCAAAACCAATGGCACCCTTCCCCAGTTTTACTCTAGACCAGGTGTTCTTACAAAACTACTTGCCGTTTTGCATTTCTTGTTTTAAAGGTAAATCACAGTTTTTCAAACTCCCCTGCGAAAGTTCATTAGCATTGCTAAGTTGTGCTTTCCACACATGACACTGCCTCCTGCAGGCTAAGCTAAAAATACCCAGTATAACTATGGCAGACCATAAATAATGAATATACCTATCAAGACTTTCCCGGATGCTTGTGATGTGAGGATAAAACATTCTGAGAATAGGAGAAGCAATTGCTTGCTATCAGCTGTTTAATTATCTGATTTATAGAGATGGAGTTGAGCCTGGATTTAAGCCATGCAGGATATTAGTTCATTCTGGATGTTTGTCCATGAATGGGTTTCACTGTGGTCTGGGACAGACTTTTGTGCAAAGAAATCAAATGTTATTTTTGTTCCTCTGCTGCTGTTGCTGCTGTGCTGAAAGTCCTCTGAATTCGTCTGAAATCGCTGAAATAGCCAGCTATGTACCTAGAATCGTTGGCAGCATGGCAAGGACCTGCTGCCAGGTATTCCTGGTACGTTTGGCAGCTCAAATGAGGAATGAGTTAATATCTTTTTCCAGGGCTCAGTGTTGCATTTAAGCAGAACCCTGCACTGAAGGGAGCCGCATCCCTTCAGTCATATTGCCTCAAGGAATCATGTCTCAAAATGCATAAGCCCTACTAGGTGTCCTGGCAGCCCGAAGAAGTTGTCCCTTTGCTGCTCCACTTCAGGGGATGAAAAATCTTTCTGTTAGTATATTCAGCCAGTTCCGGTAGCCAAAACATTGGGTGAAATTCAGCTGTTGACTTGCTTTTCCCTCACCTCTTCTGTCCTTTACAAGAACATATTTTACAAGGTCATTTCCTTGTTAGGTCCATAAATTAAAATGGTCATGCATACAAGTATCTTTTTTTTTTTTTCTTTTTATTTCACATGTGGTTCATTTAGTCCAATGACTGGGAGGAACCAGAAGCACCTGCTTCAGAGGAAAGTAAAATAGCTCTACCATCAATAGTTACAGAATAATCTCTCCTCAGAGAACATTTTTCTCTAACATTCAGGAGACAGAACTGAGATTCTCGTATGAAGGTTTTATCTTTCTCAAACATGTTACTGTCACAGCCTAGAGGTATCTTCATGTGCAGATTTTGAGAGGGTGACTTGAACCACCCAATTTTTTGAATGCCAAATGTTTCTCTTGGTTAAACTAGTGAATCTCTGGGGTCACACTAATGCAGTTGCTTAAATGATTCTTGTTTGATAGTGATGGTATGGAGGAAAACCGATGTTCAAAGACACTATTTACTCTTGAGTGGTAGGACAAAATAAATAAATTTAAAAGCCCCTAATTGCAACAGGGAAACCTAAAACCCATATAAATCTTAGAGGGGATCTGGGTTTTGGTAAGAAACTCAAAAAGCAAAGCAGCCCAACTTGTAAATGGTGATTACATCAGGGTCTGATTTGAAAGTGTATTTAGAAATTCACTATGTAACCTAGCAAAAAACAAATCCTGAAATCAGTGAGGTTATATTGTGTGGTTCCCTGATCTGAGCATGGTATGGTGTTTGCAAATGACTGTTCTGTGTATTGTGCTTTGCCAAGCTCATTTTGTATTAACTTCGGTATGTTACAGGCTTAAAGTGCTTGGTCATTATTTTTATCTCAGGGAGTCTGTTGATTTTATGATCCGCATTCCCCTTATGAACTCTCCAAGTCTAATTTCTTTGCTTACCTTCAACTGAGTTATTTCATAGTTATACAAATATGTGTTTATCCCTTTCACTGCTTGAGGCTGTTCTAAAATGCCAGGATCTCATGGAGGGCTAATTTCAGTAATGTGTAACACTCTGAATGCATCTGCAAAGGTGGCAAGTGATAGAACGCAGAAAGCACTCTGTAGAATTTTGCAAAGAGAATACCAGTGAAGAAGAGGGACAAGAATGTCAGAGAAGCCAAAGATGAGATCTACGTCTGACAAATTCAGCATAAATTTGTATATAGTCTTTCTGTCCCCCGGCATGAAGAACTGTTTATTTGCAGTACTTGCTCTGTATACGTAGTTTATAACAAAAGTCACTCTCTAAATGGCTCTTCTGGATGTATTTCACTTTTGATCTCAGCTTACACAGTGATCCTCTTTGTGGGTACACTTTGCGGTTGTCTATTCCACTGATTCTATTTCATTTTTTTTCCAGAAATTGAGGGCTTTTTCTTTCAAATGCCATTAAATGTCTTTTCTTGAGAATGTTGGCTGCTTTCAGACTACTGTTGGATCCAATAGCTGATACCCTAGCTCACCATCTGGCAGCTGATTTTTCCTGCCCTTGTGTTCATGAAAGAATAGTTTGTCAAGAATGAAAATAAAAAGAAAGAATTTGATGTGTTATGGATAGCTTTTCTGGAATCTCCATGTGAGCAACTGGCGAGACAGCTGATCTGGTTTTGTTTATATTGTTTTGGAACAATCTCTAAGTATCATTTAGTTCCCTTACTTATTATTTAGGACCGGTTTAGACAAGTAAATAATCCCTTTGACCTCAGTGAGATAAATTAAAATGAGTGGGTAGTATCTGGTTTTAGATTGCTAGGTGCTGGAATGGGTAAGAATTAAGCAGTAGCAGGTTTTCCCTCTTTTCCGTGTCAACATACATGGAGTGTTTGACAAGGAAGAAAAAAAAAAAAAGAATACCACTGAAATTATTTATAGTGTAAAACCAAAATCAATGCTTTTCTACATTCTGAAAGCTTTACAACTTTGTATTTTCTTCTTTGCTGTTTGTAAGGCAATGGTCAGTAAACCAGATATAGCTTGTAATTTCTGTGATCTAAATGTTCTGATGTACATTTACGATGGGTAAATGTACATAAATGTATACAGAAAGAAAAGAAGCACCAATATAAAACACAGGCAAATTTTGAGTACCAAAGTGTGAATAGATATAAGGAAGGAAGAGTATCATCACATAGCTTTCATTTTGAAATTATTGTTGTGTTGAAAAGGAAATGAGAAAGATCCAGTCCTAAAACAACAGGATGGTGAAATCATCCAAACATTTGAATTTTCAGCATGCCTTCATACAGTGATAAAGCCCATATGTGGAGCCTGCATTCACATTTTAATTATTATGACAATAAGATCAAGAAATTTGATATGAAGCTTCCCCATAAGAATGGCTTTAAAAGCACAGCACTAGCAGTAGGATAGCTGCAGATGGGGAAGTATGTCTCTCCAAGTTCAGCATTTTTTTTAATGCTAAACATGTTTCTTCTCTCGTCTGCCTCACTCTAGCTGTATTGTCTGTGCCACTGTGCTAGAGTTGGCCTTAATAAATACAAATAAAATAAAATTAGACCCTTGCCTGTAAAATCTGAGATAACTATAAAATTGAAATGTAGCTGCATGGCTCTTACCCAACCTATTGGAAATGAGAAAGGGACATTTTAGAATTTCTTCTTAGTATTTCCATTCTGATTCTAATCAAGAGCTTGAACATAGAAGAACATTGGGAGGTTTTTTTGGTCCCAGATGGTTTGAAACATTACTTGAAACAAGGCTGGAGTCTGGCATTGCTGCAGTCCAGGTAAAACAGCAGGAGCTATTGTAATACAGTGAGGAGGATTCAATAAATCTGAGACTGTTACAGCAACAGTGGGGTACTTCCAACATAATTCCCATTTCTTTGGGAACAATTTTGTAATTGAAACTATTTATTTATAAAGTAACTCACAAGAAGAAGTAAAAGTGGCGGTGTTTTCAGTTCTTAACTAGTAATCATAATCTAGTTCAATTCAGAGTAGAACAGCTAGAGTAGCACATGAGAAGCAGAAGATAATAATAGAGTCTGAGCTGAGAATACTGAACATCTTGTTTTTCTAATTGCATCCATCTTGTAAATGAACAGAAACTTTAATTGAGGAGAAACTTATTACGGGAATCACTAGCAACAAAAAGCTGTCTTATGAGCCTTAAATAGGCAAATGTTATTTGTCACAAATCAAATTTGTTCTATTAGTTTGGTGAAGTGAAAATAAATTCATCAGCAGAGGTTTTTTGTATATGTCAATATTTTCTTCTGACAAGGAACTATTTAATAACAGTTTATCTATGCAGAATTCTGTGTTTATGAGATAATAAAACTCAAATTAATTTAGTCCATTTTGAACATATTACAGAAAATTTTACTAGCTGCAAATTTGGAGCAGTTATTGGTTAACAATTTGGGTTAAATAAACTTCAAGGCTGAGGAACTGATAGGCAAATAATACTGTGAAAAGGAACTGAATGCTTCAAGAGAATGAATGTTTTTTGAGAAATATCAGATGACTTCCTAGATCCTATGAGATGTTGATAAAAGCTTAGCAAATCATATCCTAAGACCATTACAAATGTTAATCAAAATACATACTAAGCAATGATGCCGCTTATTTTGAAATATATCCTAATTGGTATTTGATTTCTCTCTAGTGAGACAAAGGCAGAAGGTGGATAGTTAGACAATGCAACCTGTGTGAAACATGGAAGTAGAAAAGAGTGTTATTTATTCCATGTAAATATCTTGTATCCCATTTCACAAAGTAGAGTATTACACAGCCTTGCTTATCTGAGCATTATAGTTCTCAAATATTGGTCCAAACCACAGGTGATGTGAGAGAAAAAGGTTTTTATCCTTTTGTTCCAGTGTGTTATACTACCATTCCCTGAGTGGAAAGGAGGACACTGGTTCTTCAGGTTTGGTTATACTTTCCTTGATAAAATGGAAAGATTTAAAAAAAAAAGAAAGAACCAGACAGAAAGAGAGATTTGAGTCTGCCTCTGCAACCTATTCTGCAAAGTTGATATGCTGTGCTGCTGAAAGGAAAGCAGTAGATAGGCTAGAGTATTGAGACTCTCCTCACAGTTTACTAAGATCTGACACTACCATTTCCATATTTCATTTAAAAAGGTCTTTAACAGTGCTGTGGCATTCTTGTCTGGCCGTACTGATCTTCAGTTTAATTGCTTTACATCACAAAAAACATCACAAAAAATTGCTAGATCGGTTTTCTAAACACATAGACCGGGTAAAGCTACCCCATCAAATCAGCTAATTACACTATACGTTCATCCAATTTCAGCATTTCACACTTTGTAAAAGAGTGGGCAAAGTCTCATCTACCATGTCAGCCTCTATACACTGCAATCATTAAATCCAATAATAAGCTTGGATGCAAATGTGACTAAAATAATTTTGTAAAGAAAAAGCTCCTCCAAGGTCGCCTGCTGTCTACCTTGACTTTAGCAAGGTTTTTGACACTGTCTTCCGTAACATCCTTGTACTCTCAGCAAGTTTGCTGATGATAGAAAACTGGGCTGATACACCAGAGGCTGTGCTGCCATTCAGCAACTTCTAGACAGGCTGGGGAATTGGAGGGGAACCTAATGAGGTTCAACAGGAGTGAGTCCTACACCTGGGGAGGAGTAACCCCCTGCACCAGTACAGGTTAGGGGTTGACCTGCTGGAAAGCAGCTCCACAGAGAAGGACTGGGAGTCCTGGTGGACAATAAGTTATCCCTGGAACAGTAATGTGCCCTTGTGGCCAAGAAGGTCAAATGGTATCCTGGGATGCATTGAGAAGAATGCATCCAGCAGGTCAAGGAGGGTTTCTCTGTAGAACCTCACTGAGTGATATGGAAGAATTTTGCAGTTCCCCGTACAGAGTCACACATACCAGGAATTTTAAAGGATAGGATCCTCACCGTATTTGGGGCAGCCTGGACAGAAAAGGAAACTATTTATTCTTCCCCTGTAGAAGTCTGTATTATGAAATTTTGTGTCCAAAAGTATACTAGATGTGATAATTTTATCTAGGTACTTAAAGGTTTGGAGATAGGAGTGTTTAGATGGCAGTGCAACAGGGACAAGGGAACAGAAGCTGCCTGACAGAAGGAGGAATGGAAAAATGCATCCTCATTGTTTATAATGTACAGAAAAGCTACTAATTTAACCAAGTATTTCCTGTCTCATGTATTCTCTTTTTATTGCTCTTTAAGTACAAAAATGTTTATAGTTGGATCCCCAACTGGAACATTATTTAAGATCTTGGAGAAGAAATGAGGGTCAGACTGTGCGATTTTCAGAGGTGTGAGGCTATCTTGACACATGCCTCATAGGCATGGAGCTCACCAAGCAGTCATGGAAATATTTTCCCACTTGACTTTCTTGGTAACGTTACACTTTTTTATACAATCAAGCCTTAGGGTGCCACAGATTCCTCCTTCGTGATGCTGCTGAGCTCACCAGTGCTGTTTTATTCTGCATGAGTCTTAACTTGGAGAAAAGGAGGCTGCAGAACAGAAACAAAAGTGATTTAGACCATGAGCCTTGTGGGAAACTTCTTTCCAAAGAGTTGTGAATGATCAAAAGACCAGAAGTTTGCTTTACCTGCCTAATGATCTGCAGAGTCTGGAACTATAGGAGAGAGGGTATTTTCTCTTTGCAGAATAGAAATTTTTATTTGAAATGGTAAAAGCTCTGGTTCTGCTGTTCTCCTGTGGGCATCACTGTTGGGCATTCCAATATTACTTTTCTTTGGCATTTATAAGGTTTGTACTACTTATGTTAAAATACTTTTTCTAACAGTTATGGAAATAACGTTGGGGGAGGAGGAAGGAGTTGTCTGGAGTTTTTTTAGTGTGGGGTTTTTTTGAAAGAAAAAGGAAAACTATTCTGGAATGAGCAGACTATATTGAAATGAGTAGAGACAAGTGACATTACGCAGCTCAGGGAATGTAGACCTCATCCAACTTACGCAACCTTCTCAACAGTTGCTTGGGTTTTGACAGACTCACAAATGTAAAGGGAGGCAGAGTCAGACGTTCACAAATTATTATCATATTTTCACAGAGATTCTCAAGTTCTTTGTGAAAAGCCTGTCATGAAATGTGCTTTCATTAGACACTTATCATTCTGACTGAACAAATGCTGATGCTTTTGCTCGTTACAGAGTTGGTTAGTTTTTCACATGGTTTCAACAGAGATCCCGTTAGCTGAGCCTAGGATTAAAATGAAGGGGCGGGGGGAAGTTATCTAATCTATTTCATGTGAACTGGTAAGTATAATTGGAATCCTCTCAATCTTTCAGCTCCATTGCTGAACACAGTTGCTGCTATGCCGCTGTAGTTCCACCTCTCAGGAAATGAAGGTGCCTTCTTGAGTCACGCGCACGCTGGGCAAGAAGCGAGCAAAAATTCTGTGCCGCCACCCTGGCAGCGCCGCTTGAAGGGACAACCGGCACTCCCTGCTCTGCGTCACCGCAGCTGGAGTGCAAACAGTGTATGTGCAGGAGGAAGGACTGCAGACACGGAGGTCAAAGACTCTGATTCTCGTGAGGTTCACCACCACAAACTTCTGTGGGCACAGGCATGAGATTTTTATGTCTTTGAGACTCAGTTTCCCAAACTATAAAATAAGAAACATACGCAGAGCATATTTAGAACAGCTGCAGTAGTTTGCTTCCTCTCAGCTATTCATTAACCTCAGCTAAAAGATGTATCTGAGATGGGAACAGCCCCAAGTCAGCTTAGAGTGAAGGCAAGCAGGCCGGCTTAAACAATCTCCAGCAGTTTTAGCAGACTGGCAGCAGTGCTGGAAGCTAATCCTTTTGATTCTGCCCTGCTATGGACTGGGAAGTACCACAGCTCAGATGGCAAGCTGATAGGGGATATTTGTTACTATAGCTGTTTGCGCTGCACAGAAATATACTCTCAGAGTGTTTATATGGACATCACTGGAACTCGTCATAACACAGTGTGAGACAGCATCAGAAAGGCTGAGAAAAATCGGACCCAATACAAAATTGGCTAAATTGTTGTCAATAGTACTAATGGGTCCTGCGGCTTTTCTTAATTTTCTGAATTCAAATATCTCATTTTCTGGAGTTAGATTGGGATCGTTGAAATTCATAGCTTTGGGTCAGACCTATGAATGGTTCTCTTTGTGTTCAGGCAAAATTCTTTGTGTCTGTATTTTTAGGACAGCATTTCTTGCTTATTATCCAAACTAAAGGGCCAGATTCTGCTTTAAATTGCATTGGCTTAGACTTAGAAGAATTCCGCTAAAGCCAGTGCTGTTGCTCCATATTTTCACTGGTGCAATCGTGTGCTGAAGTCAGCTCGTAAATAACTTAGATTTGTGTGATATTTTCTGAAGAATTCAGTGGTATCATAGTCTACATCTACACTAGGAACCTGGGAGCCTGTCCTTGGCCACATCCCAGCTCCTCACTGGAGCAAGACCTTGGCTTTCACCGGCCTTTTCTCCCCTCCTTTTCCTTGGAAGGGAAAGCTGGGGAATGTGTGCTGGATGGAGCTAAGGCACATTTCGACAGCTGCTTGGTTTGATCGAGAAACAGCGAAGACCTCAGGGCACAGGATGTCACACACTCAGAAATGCAGCCATACGACGAAAGCTCGTGGTAAAACTTTGTGTGAAGTGTAAGGTCTGTGAAGCGTAGAAAGCTTGGCCATTGTGATTTCTTTAAAGGCTCTGTAGCACATGCAGCGGCTGGGCAACATCAGCTTTAAGAAAGAGTGAAGATGGGAAAGGGAACCGGCCCAGCCAAGCTCTGTCCTTCCCTTCAGAGCTCTGCAGTGTGCAAGTGGTTCCTTGGTGACTGGTTATTTACTGCTGAAGATTACTCACCTGCTGTCACTTTACTCAGGATACAAGCAGCGCCTTTAGGTATAACTGACCATCTCAAACACTACAGTCTCAGTACAATTATGGACAAAATTTGTAAAAAGACATTTAGAAAGTTAATAATTTGTGTATAATCTCATGCAAAGTGGAAAACTCAATGTGTGCGTAAAAATGTATTTCAGGTTACCCAAATGGTCCAGGAGTGAACTCACCTATTGAATACAGGTCATGCAGAGGGTTGTGCAGCACGGAAATATAATGGTGAAATATGAGCAAACATTTTGGCTGTGATGCAGCATGAAGATGCTCCTTCTCACTTTGAAATCAAAGGTGAGGCTAACTCCACTTCCCCTTGCCCCATGGTTGGAAAATGGGTGAGTCTGTATTTCAAGTGATCATCCCAGTGATGTCACGTCTTGATTTCTTTCCCCACCTCTGAAATACAGCATATTTTAGGAAAAAGTACAAAGACAAAATGTTTAGGGAGAATGCAAATGTTTCATCAGCTCAGTATTGAATAATCTTTCGAATATAAGACTTTCAGCTTTGTTGCTCACTTGCATCATTTTTTTCTCAAAGCATCTCCTGATTTCAGAAGCCCACGAACTCCGGAACAATACAGGGTAAGCTAAGATCTGAACGGCTTTCACACTGTCCAAAGTGCAAACGGTTCCTAGTGAACATAATGACAAAAACCTTGAAGTTGGGATTCTGATCGTAAACCATGTTTTGTTCCATAGGCGTGAACAAAAGCTCACTGAAGCTTCATTTGTGGTAAGCCCTTTGTTTATTGAAAATAGAGTTATTCTTTTGTTTTTGAAAGAGAGCACAATGCTGCACCAACTTGGGAAAGTAGCTTGCTCTTTCACTTTCTGCTCTTTAGGCAACTGGGGTGTTTCCTGTGTAGATGTAAAAAACCTGACTACAGACGACAGATTCCAGTTTTTATTCTTCTGAAATTCAGATTTTGTTGTCTCTGAGGGGTCACCTGAAGTACTTAGGAAACATATTTGCTTCAACAGAGAGGCAGATGTCCATAAATGTGAGGAAGGGACGACATTTATTGTATTTATCTAGTAAATAGTTCTCTCGTGCGTAAGATAAAGCTTGTAAATGTAGGGAATGCATAATTTCAATAATAAAATGTCCTCATTTTTTTTGGCATCGTCAAGGTGTGTTTTATGAAGGTGGATGCTGTTCCAGTTCTTAACTTTGTTTGGTTTAATTCCAGGAGACACACAGTCTGTGTCTCTTTGAATTTCAGTGTTACTCTTTCTTTTTCATAGCCAACTTTTTTTCCCTTTCTGAAATGTGTAGCTTGGAAACGAGGTCCTTTTAATGAAGCTTTTGAGTCTCACAAAATATGATTAATCTGATTAGTGGTTCAGACTCTTTTTATGCTTACATTAACTAACACAAAGAGCCCCCCTACAGGTTAAAGTTTAAATGTGGATTACTAGATAAAGCTAGTCCTGACGAGGTTTCTATGGTGCAAGGAAAAATTGAATTTGCCTTTCACCTCATTTCAGCCTTTGTCATCCTGGTTTTTGCCCTTCTCCCTTATTCACAGTGAGGATATTAATTTTGCAGTAAAATCTTTAAGCAATTATGCAGATAGCTTGGAAAAAGCAACACACAAACACAGTAAGAAAAGCTTAACTGAAAAATGGACCCCAGATATTCATTAAAACCAGATGGCAACATTCCTAGTAGCATAACTTTGGATGTTTGGACTAAATTTGTATTAATGTGTCACAACCAGACGACAGAAATGAACCAGTCATATGGTTGTATGTATATGTTGTACTTTATATTTACGAAGTAGTGAAGTATAGTAACTAGTCTATGAATGTCTTTTTTTGATAAACAGCTAAGACAGGCTAGCCTTTCACAGACAAACACATCCATCTTTAGATAGCATTCCTCTGTGGGAGGCTTGCCTTCAATTTAACAGATAATGAACTTCTTCAGATGAATCAGAAAATTGATAGTGAAATGAAGTTTACTATTTTGCGGTGCAGCATCTACCAATGGATGCTTATAGTTTCACAATGTGGTTTATTAAAATTGCTCTTTTTTTTTTTATATTTCTCATCAGTCTAGTAACTCTAGCTAATTTTTATCCCTAATCACTTTATTTTGCAGATTATTTTTGTTATTGCTCTTTCAGAAATGGCTATAGGAAATTGGAGAAAAATAGCACCTGCAAATAGCACTTAATTAAAAGCATGATTGTGTACAAGAGGCTTCCTATATATTTCTCTCTCAACAATGAAGATGGAAAGGTGTTTTATCTTTTTTTTATTTGGCATGCTCCATATGATCCAATAACATAGCACACCAGCCAGGGTAGACCACAGTTTCCCCTCAGTGACCACACATAATTCCTGTTACTGCTAATGGGAGATGCATGTCCCTACTCAGACGCAAGAGGGATCTTATATGTACATGTCATACATATGAAAATATCTGGCAGGGAAAGAGGTGTCTAGTCCTGACAAATTGCCAGGAGGCATTTTGTTTTTCTGTTAATTATAGTAATTATTTATCATGCATTAAAATAGTGCCCTAAATATGCATGGCACTGTGTGCAACACAAATAAGCTGTATTCACTGCCGAAAGGAACGTACAATGAAAAGATGACAGACAAGCACAATGTGAGGCACTGGTGCATCACCTAGAGTAAGGAGAAGTCGCAGTCCGCTTCCTGGAGATAGGGATTTTAAAAGACTTTCTAAAGGGCAGAGACCTGTCCTGGGACAGGGGGCAGTGTGAGCACAGCTGAAGAGCCCTGATCTGCCAGAAGTGATGTGAAGGGCTTGGGAACAGCCTGGGGAGTTGGAATCAGAGGCTGGAGAGGGTCTGCCTACCCTCCTGGGAGCGATGGCATGGGCTGTGAATGCCGTCGCTGATGAGAATTAGCAAGAGGATCAGAACAGGCGATGTGCCTGCAGTGCAGGGAGAAGGTGAGCTCAGCAGCATCTGAAAGGCAGGGCTGAAAGAGAGAAAGCAGCGTTATACAAGGTAAAAGATGAAAGAGTTTTGGCTAAACCAGATGGAAAGGCAGGCAAGTGCCATGGAGGGCAATTTAGCCAGAAGCTGGAGGAAAAAGTCTTTTCTGTGTCAAAGAGACAGGGAGACTAATGGTTCACCACCGAGTCTTTTGTTAATCCTTGCTTATGTAGCCTTGACCTTTTCCTATTGCAGTTTCTGTCTAGACCCAAGAGAATCTGGTTCTTATCCTGTTTTAAAATATATTTTATGTGATCATACATCTCTGCATGTATTTTTTGTCTGTGTCAGGCTATGCCTTATAGGTAGTGAATCTGCTGGCCAGTTCCTATAAGCTTTCTGGAAATTGTTAGCCAGAGAAGAGTTACTACAGTTCCCGCTGCAGGAAAGGCTTCTTAGGTATCAGAAGTCTTTACAGGACAGAGAATGTCCCACCTGGGGCAGCACTTTCTGCTGGAGCTTTACACCTACTGAGGTCCCATGGAATCTAAATATGAGTACAAAGCCAGGGGAGAACAGGCATCTTTTATTCTGCCGCTCATGGAAGTACTTGTATTGTAATTGAAATTTAATCTGAGTTCATGAAATGTTTATGAACCTGGAACAATTGTATAAAGTTTCAGTCAGTTGCACTGCAGTTTCATTTGCATATTTATTTTTGGGAACATGGGCCTTCAAATACTGCAAAAAAGATTTAATTTTTATTTTTTTTTTGAATTTCAAGTCAATCCAAGGTAGGTTACTGGAAACTCCTGGGTAATCTACAGGATTAAGAGTAACTGGAGTCTGTTTTCTCAAAAAAAAACCCAAACCAGCTACAGGCTTTCAGCCCTTGTGTTATCTCTGAATCAGTTGAAAAATAACTGATGGCAATAACCAGTGGCAGGCCTCCCAAATTGTCAGCTGAGGGCTTCGTTATGTATTCTTTCCCTCAGAGGGATTACCCAGGAGAGTGCAAGGGGGAGTGTAACGCCTAAGTGCTGCTCTAGAGACACTGGAATGTGTTTAATTCAGCAGAAGCTGAAGGCAGTTAGAAATCTACACGTTCATTTCCATAAGGAAAAAATAGCAAACAGAGTTACTATCTGAGGACTTTAGATTATGTGGCTTCTTGAGCTACTCCGGAGATGTAGGTAGTTTAGAAAAATCTCTTGACCTTTTCGGGCTTCCTCCGCCATGATGGTTATACGTAGTTGTGTGAAATGATAGGTAGTTTATAGCTTGCCTTCCCTGGGGTGAAGCTGATTTACAACATGCTTTGTGTGTAATTTGGTTATAGAGAGACAGTTTTACACCCAGCTTTTGCTTTTTAGCTATGAGGAGGACTGTAAAAATGCTGTGATCCTGGAATGTGCATGTTCTTAATTAGTTTCTTCTTGGAGATGCAGAGTTTGCTGAGTCTGGTGGTAGGCTGAAGTAATTCACTGACCTGATATCTAGACCTAGACTGATTAGATAATCTTCTGAATGAATGCATATTTATTTTCCTGAGTCAAGGGAGTTACTGTGTCATAGCCAGTCCTGACTTCCACTCTGGAAAGGTTGGGTGTCTACTTCTTTTCCTCCTTCCTTGAGGTCACTAATGCTTCAACTTAATCATACGGTGAGATTCTGAAGTAGCAGGCCTTGGCAGAGATCTTAATTATTTTCTGGAAGGTGGACAGGTGCACATCCTTATTTCTCTGCTTCATCTATCCATCAGAGCTCTATTATATAACCAATCGGTACATCTACTTTACCCTTTTTCTATACTACCAGCAGTTAGCAAAGCACCAAGGCCTTACTACTTTGATCTAATACAATTACTCAGGATTCCTTTGAAGTTCCATCCTGGTCCCTGCTTAGGCCTGGACTCAAATGAAGAAATGCTCTGACTTCATGGCCTCCAAGATGGAATTTACGCTTTCCTGCAGGAGCTTGAAGCCTGGTGATTTCTGACTGTGGAAGGGTGGCTCTAGGCACAGCCTTGCATCAACAGAGATTCAGTGCTAATAAAATGTGTCCTGCGCTCTGCACTGCTGAGCCCAGCTATATGGGAGGTGCAACAGCATTCTCGGCACTGGGCTATCTCTGCTTGTCCTCTGCTGGGTGCTCTGACGTCTTGCAGCATGACCCTCTTACGCTTATATGTCTCTGACAGCTGCTTACACCACTGATATCAATACTGTCATACTCTGGGGATAGGATTCACATGACAGCTCTTTGCAGTCACCTGCAATCAATATCCATTATACTCTTACCTTTTAGGGCACAGTGTTGGTGCTGAGCTGACTGCTCATATTTTGGATGGTTTGGTTGGGAAGGTTAGATAATATGGGAGATACTATCCCACACCTCAGTTAACGCAGGATGGTAGGCAGGTGACAGCTTGATTTGTAGGAAGGCTTGGAATAGATTCACCCTCCACCGTGGATCAAAAAGGACCAGAACTCGAAGTACACTGAAATGCTTCTCTTTTCTCCACAGCATATATTGAGAGTATATGGAGTATATATATTCCATCCATCAAAACTTGTAAATTTCTACCCAGAGAACTGTTATGGTGGATGACCTGTGGACCTTCCCCAAGAGTCCTAGATGGCAAATGCAATTACAGCATGTGTTATTACTGTGCTTCTATTTTAATATCTGTCTTTTAAGATAATTAATGGCAAGGGTCTGCTTATTAACAGATATTGCCAGAACAGCAAAAAGGAAATGTATTGATTCTAGAAAACAACTCCGGCGTACTACTGATGCTAATAGAAGTATACCTGCAAAAGCGTAAGCCTGCTACCCTGAATATTCATTAAGTTATTGCCTCAATGAATAATAGGCATTTGAAGGGTCATTTATATTAGTGAAATAGAACAGAAACTACTGCAACAGCAATGTTTTCCTTTCTCTTTATACACACACACATTTTGCATGTGTAATGACAAAACATGATCTTTATATATGGAGAGTGTCTGTCTGTCTCCTTATTCCAGGCAAACTGTAGTTTCATTCACCTTATCCTGATCATTAATTTAATAGAAACATCGACCCGCATTTACAAAAATAATTTGCAATATAATTGTTTTTAGAGTAGATTTTTCAGATAAATGTGGAAGCAAACTGCTTAAACCTGTTTTGAATCTGTCATACTCAGGATAACTGATGTTGATATTACTTGTCATGTTTTCAGTTACAATTTAGAGAAATGAACGCATTTTATATTTGTGATTGCATATATTTACAGTTAAGAAGGTGGGAAGCAGAATTTGAACTTCTCTTTTTGGTATTAGAAGTGAAAAAAATTAGCTCAGCTGTGGGAAAGTCTGTCCAAAGACGCTTTATTGCTGGCAAGTTAGCAGTGTATCTTCCCTTCCCACAAACGGTTGAATTTTATTTTTTCTTCTATCTGGGCTTTATTTTTTTTTTTTTTTTTTTTTGGCAGTTTGATATATATTCACATTTCTTGGCTGATGTTTTTTATTAAATTATAGGCACATGTTGAGTTCAATCATTAAAGCTCACAAGTTGAAGTCCAGTTTTCTTGCATAAGAAAAATCTCTTTAGATTCTTTAGGACAAAAAAAAAAAACATGTATTTGAGTTCTCCAAAAGCATTTAATAAAGCATGAAAAGATATGACATCAACCCCACTAAAACACAAGGGCAAATGAATGATGTTACTGTAAATCTTTACATCAATCACACTCAGGACTTTTGAAACAATATAGTTTTGTTTGCATTTCAGAAGTGACAAACAACTCTTCTGACTGGCTTAACATAGTCACTTTCCATTAGTCAAGACCAGAAGCAAGTCAGAATTAAAATGTGGCCCTTGGTTGCCAGGCAGCCGAGTTGTCTTGACATGGTGGTTAGTTTCCTTTTCATCGAGTGACAACAGTGAAATGAAAGAAGTTTTGAAAAACTTGATAATGGTTTTCAAAGGAGGAGGATAATTGGTGGGCCTAGCTTGTGCAACTCTGTGTGGAAACTTTCGTCTGTGGTAAGGGAAGACTGTCACTAAAAATTTAAACTCTTGTACACAAACTTGACCTGGAATCTTCTCCAGGTTTTCACTAGTTCATTTGTAGAACACTTCTCTCAGCCCAAGGGGTGCTGGGATGAAAGCGTTAGGACAGATGGGTAAAGCCCCAAAGGAAGAAAAGAATCAATAGTTGTGATTTAATCCATCAGTGAAAGGGAGGAATTAAGTAAAATCCTTATAATGGGGAATTTGTAAAAGATCTTTTGATAGAACCTACAGCTGAAAATAATTTATCATCTGATTGCTGTTGAAAGTTAATGGCGTTTAGACTTAGAAAAGCATATTTTTGACACATTTTGCCAGATACTAAGCAATTTTCCTGCTGTTATTTTTGATATTCTCTAGACAATAGCTAATTTAATTCAAACAAATTTCCCCGAGATGACAAAAACCTAAAGCATAACAGGATGATGGCAAGGTAAGCTTTTGCTGCCGATATTAATAATGCAAAAACTAATGGGACATTAATATTAATAATCATATAAGTTGATATGAAGTAATATTTGTGTTAAACTGTTATAAACGTCAAATGTATGCATAGCTGTCCATATCATTCATTTGTTAAAAGAAAAGGCGGGGGGGAGGCGGGGGGGAGGGAGGCTCAGCGAAATGTACCCATAATGAAAGAAGGGACCAATTAGGGTTGGATTAACATTCATGGTTATTTACAGTTGTTTTTGTACTTGTTCTTGTGCTCTGACTTCCTAAAATTTCACAACCCAAAGATTTAGAAAAATGGGGTTGTTTAGACGCGAGGTGCAATGAAGTGGCTGCAGCCATTGTGCAGACACCACCTCTCTCATTATACCCTCTCAATCAACACTCGGCACACAGGAAACCGCAATAAAGCCCATCTGCCACGGTTAATCTGCAGGCAAACCCACACCCATGTCTGTGCCCGTTACTCTCCAGCCTTATTATTCTCAGATCCAAAGCTTCATAAGGGATCAGCCAAAGTCCATTAAAGTAAATAATAGCTAGAAATGACAGGCTTAGCAAGGATTGGGAGGAAGTTGAAGACCAATCTGAGCTGTGAGCTCTGATTAATAGAGAAAAGCATTAGGAGAAAAGGGGAGAAAAATGACCTCAGCCTGCTCCAAAGAATTCCTGAACCTTGGTTGTTAGGGCAAGTGCTACCATCTGAGACGTTAGTGATCCTTGAATTTCCTTCACTTTGATGCAGCTCAAATGGGAAAATTTTGAAGGTTCAGCAAGGCCCCAGACCTCAGCTGGAAAGCCGTCTGGAGTCAACCCTGTCAAAATTCTCTTGTGGAAAAGAAAGCCTTTATTAGCTAGATTGCAACAAAAACCCCACAGCCTCTAATAAGAAGAGAATGCATGCTATAGATTGCATATACATTAATTATTAGAGGGTATTTAATTGTTCTCATCTGTATCCAAATGTGTGCAAAAGATCTCTTAAAATACCAGCCACAGTGTGTGTTGGTTTTGGTTGTTTTTTTTTTTAAAAAAAAAAGGCATAAAACCAAAAACCTTCTCATACTGCTTTTTTTTGTTCAACTTCATGTTTTAATAGGAGATTCAGTTCATTGATAATTGATAGAACACCCTACTTGGGAGACTGATAGATAACATTGATGCTTGTGAGGATGTTGCATGTAATGTTTGCTCTCCATTATCTCAGCTGTGTGTTGTACATGAACAGATTATAAAAAAGCCAGCACTAAGTCAACCCTGCACAAGGATTTCTTTTTCTACTTCTAAAGAAAACCACTGCTTTAAAAACCAGGAACTTTAGGCAGTTCAAAAATATTTTCTGCTGTTTCTTTGCATAGATTAACTATGTCTCTTCCAAATACACAGTTGGAATATGTTTTATTTTGATTACTGGGGAGCATAAACTGTCATTTACTATTCGACCTGGCGTTTCCTTTTATTGCTTTTTAAAAATCCATTGTGAAATTAAGACAGTGCATGTGCTACTGCACTTTTGCACCTTGAGCTGAGCAAAACCCTTACAATAACGAGCTTGTAAGTGATTTTTAGATCTAGTTAAGGAATCAGCATTGAACTGATCAATCTCACAATAATCCAGGCAAAACTATTCAGAAATATATGGTGCAGCTGTACAGATTTTTCTCTGTCCCTGATGATTTTGATGGGGAAGATATCAATGATCTAAATGAGGGCTTCTTGTCAGGACATCTTGTGAGATGATACATTCCCTCTAAAAGTTTATGTTACAGTATGCAGTTTTCATAAACAAGATGGAGAGGATGGTGGTTAAAATGATGACGCTGCTATGATATTGCTGATAACTTAGCTGATGCCCTGCTCATGTACACGTGATGCAATTTTCATATTTTAATCTTAAGTAGAACCAGAAATGACAATTATGAAAAGACAAAATAGATACCACCAACAGCTGTAATTGCTATCTACACTACTCAAGGATGGGCAAAAGACACAGTAAATCAATATTAAGATCTCTACATGTGCAGGTATCACAACAAGGACGTCATATAACATCATTATAAGAGAATCCTAATGAAATTTGGACAGTTATTCCAAAGAATGCAGGATGAACATGGAGTGTGTGTGTGCAGATAACTAGTTCTCTGTAGTTCCAGCTGATGTCTTAAGAGAAAAGAAATGCCTGGCTGTATAAAAATGTGTCTTTCCATAAAAAGAACCCCATGTATTTTTTTATTATTATTTTTTAAATAGATGAATACTAGTGACAATATCTTTACTGGTGGCAGTTTCAACCATTTTCTGTTGGTCATGTAGGAACTGTAAGATTGTGAAGGATGAAGTGGCACTGGCATTCTTTTAAAACAAGTAAGCTGCAATGCCTCTTTTCGTCCTGGAACAGAAGTGACATGGTTTATTTGGAACATTGGGCCTAACTGCTCAAACTGTGTGCCTTCTCAAACAATTCCATATTAAAAATTAAAGGTTTTCCCATGTTCAAGAAAATGTACATGATTTTCAGTGGAGTGGAAGCAAGTTATAATATAATGCAGCTTGCACATAAGGTTTTCTAGTAATTAAAATACAGTGATATATGAAAATGTTGAATGTAAGCAAGATCTGTATGCTACTAAATATTCAAGACATTAAGATAACTGAAAAAAAAAGCAATGAACAATCTGAATATGGACAGAAAAAGAAAGCAAAATGTTCTGCATACCAGCTTCCTATTAAAAGGAACAAATAACCTCCTCTGCTTTTTTTTTTTCCTCTTTTTAATTATTTTAAAAACAGCACTATGGTATTGCACGGTAATGCATAGAAAGCCTGCATATAAAGTCTGACTTCAGCTTTAATCTTTTAATATGTCCTTACACAACAATTAACTTCTCTGTTTAATGTAAATCAGTTAGCCTAGCCTCTCTTGGCATACATGTGATGTTGTCCAAGGTATGTTTCCTTTTGACCATACTCAGAGCTATCAAATACAGTTTTCTGTACTCATCTTCCCATGGTATTGAAAGTGAGGATCGTGCAACATATCACAGGTACCTTGGTTAGATTTTTTATACTTTTATTCACTGAAAGCAATGCATTTTCACATACACTTTTTCTCTTGTTTCCAGATACCAGGCTGGCTAATACTAATTATATGTGCAGTGCCTTCCTCTAAGAGCTCAGCCTCACACTGGAGATACATTTGGTTTTGAATATAAACTTTGTTCAATGAATAAGGGGGAGCTGGAACTGTTTAGCAATAATGTTTACCATTTGTTTAATGAAGGTATAAATAATACTATAAATTTGAGCGAGTTTTGAAAGTCATTAGTTTACATAGGAACAGAAATAATAATCTCTCGGTGTCATTTGATCAAATAATCCATCAATCAAAAGAGTCCATTGCTGGAATCAAAAACCTTTCTGTCTGTAAGAATTCAAAAATAAATAAAAAAACCAACACAAAAACCAGATAGTGGCATTGAATCCATATTGCTGTTTATTATACAGGAACTCTAGTTTACAGTTTCCTCTTATATTATTGGTTAGTCTCCCTTGGATATTTTCTTGCGGGTTCTACACTTAAATATATCTGCAGCCCACAGATATTCCTATACATTTTGTTTATTTTACTCTAAGTTCCTTATTCTGTACTCAAAAGGATATTTTTAATGAAAGATTTAGCGTAGACCTGATTATAAAGATGAATTTGTTCATACAGAGACAAAGATTTGCTCAATTTCAAAATACAGAGAAACAACTTGTACTCTCCTGTGCAGCTCACCAAAAAAGTGGTGTGGTTTTTTTCCTGTAAATCACCAGGAGATTACATTTTTTGTATCACAGTCCACAGAATGATGCCACCTCATGTTTTGTTTAACACCTGAAAAGGTGGAAAACTCCCTGTATGCTATACGTAAGAGGACAGCTTTAATGAGCGTCTGTCTGGGTTTGTTTCAATATGTTGCAAATGTACAAACTGCAATTCTAGTTAAAGTTTACTACTTTTAGTGAATTTCTGTAGGGAAAAAAAAAAAAGCCTAAGATGATAATGCTGTATGTTTTTAATAGAAATGATACTAATAAGATGATAATGCTGTATGTTTTTAATAGAAAACATTTTCCCCACTCAGTGAAGAGATACTACATGAACATGGAAATCCATCAATTCCAACCAAAAGCTAATAACTGTAAAATTTTCTGGGCAACCTTTGGCACAATTTTGGGAAGTTAGGGCCAATTGACTAGCCATAAGGCATCTCTGGCCTTTAGTTTCTCTAGCATTTTTGACACCCATCACCTCAGGGAGCCAATTCTCACTTTGCCCTATTTACTTGTCACAAAAGCCCCATTTTTTGTTCTGTTACACTGCAAGTGGTAAGCGCAAAACCCTTCTCTTCCTGTTTTTTTTTCCTCCTGTTCTTCTTCATCCTCAGTAGTACAGAGCTTGTGCAGGGCATTATTGCTAGAACCATCAGGAACTTTTGCATCTGCTCTCTTCCTGAAATAGAATGAATATATAAATATTTGACCCTGAGATTATTTATATGGAAACAGAAATTCGTTTGAGAGAACCCATGTCAAGGGCTCCCATGAGTCTTTTAGACACTCCAGGATTACCTCCAAGAGAGCAGGGACTTCATTTCTACTATAAACACGCTTGCAGTTCACCACAAACATGTCAATAATGGTAACAAATAGCCCCACTATGTCTCATACATCGAGAAACAAGGGAAGTGTGTGAAAGCTATTTTTATAGATGAAGCAGGGAGACTCATTTTACTTCATGAGTAACACAAAGATTAAACCCACAAATTTTTTTAACAATTATACACAAGCGTGTGTGTGTGTGTGTGTGTGTGTATCAAAGAAACAAAAGAGTAAAAGGGGAGAAATAGAAGAAATGAAGTGCTATTTATCGTGCCATTATCTTACCAGTCTGTGTTTCTTTGGACAGTAATCACAGGACCCAGATGCTAAGGGTAAGTGATATTTTCCCACAAGCAGTTTCTGGCTCGTTGGCAGCTTTTGTAGGCAGTTGTGTTGGCAGCCTTGGAGCTGCCTCTGGCTCTGTTTTGTGGCTTTGCTCTTGATGGGCTGCCTGGGCTGCCCTGGGCTGCTGGATGCCATTTCCCTCTGTCAGCCCATGGGCTTTCTGGAGCTTTACACTGTGCAAATCCCCTGTGAAATGGATAAATGGGCTCTTCTAAGGCAGAAAGGGAATCTGTTTCCTGACTGATGTAGACATTAGGTGAATTACTACTTCAGGTACTCGGGGAAACTTCATCCATTTTGCAATTTTTGGCTTCTTTAAGCTGTAATATTGATCACAAATGCACAGCTAGGTGGTATAAGGCTAGGTGTTAGTCCTAAGTTATCTGGTTGTCTCTCTCCCCCCCCCCCTTTTTTTTTTCAGTTGTGTCTTTTATCTTGGCTACCGTATTCTGTGATCTTTTGCAAACTCTTTCTTTTTGATTGTATCCTATTTATGTGTATTAACAGCTCCACACATCAGAAAGTAAATAGAGTATCTCAAATATGACTTTAAGAGCAAAAAAAAAAGAAGAGTTCTTTACTTCAGGCAGAAATGGTAGTTTTTTCCTCCCATCTTACTCAGTTGTGCTTTACAATTTTTTTTTAAAAGTACACAGAATAAGTTATTTGTAAGTCATTTTGCATATTCTGTCTTGAACATGTGGATACAACTATCTTAAAATGCTTTTAAACATGATTCTACCTATTAAATACATATGCTGCTATATAGATAATATACATGTTTCTTTTACATATATATTATTTTCTTGAACAAAATTGGAAGAATTATATTTATAGAAGAGATTTATAAGTAAGACTCTTGGGCATTTTAATAAATCAGGGAATAAAATTATACATATTTTTGTACTGTTTCCCTTTTTTGCCCAGTGTGTTCTGCTTCATTTGCAGCTGAACTGAAATAAAAAAACACATTTCTTGAGTAGTGATTAACTTCTCCTTTGTGGTTTTCTAGCTTCTAGTTTATTAATTCTGTATTTTTCATTATAATACGTAAATTGCATTTTTATCAAATGATTACAATAAAAATACAGACAATTCTGTTGTGGCTTCACCTGCAAAAGCAGATCTCTAGAGGATTGGTTTTTTTTTCCGGAGTGCTCTGTGTGCTTTCTGTTATGCTAGTTACCAAAAAGCTGTGAGATCACTTGTTAGATTCGACTGCAGTTGTGTATCATTTTGAGGTTCCTTTTGTCCACAGAATCATTTCCTGGAAACTATATACTGAAAATTTTTGTTAATTAGCTGTTGATATGCTGTTTGTTTGGATTTTTAAATAGAAATAATGAACTCACTAGAAATAAGAAAACAAAAACCCTCTCAACCAATTTGTGTGCGCTTTCACACTTTGATGTCACCAAATCTATGCAATTCTACCTCTGTCAGGAAATTACCACATGCCAGAGATTCCTCTATGAAATGCTGACAGTCCATATTCCTAAAAACGTATGATTCTTAAAATTTATTTTTATTAGGCTGACATCAAAGACAGCTGTGGATTTATTGGCCATTGTGAACTGATTGGTAATATCTTTATTCACAATTAACCCTGTAAGATTATAAAGGAAGAAATTGCTCCTCTTGCAAAGAGATGGCCTTGGTTTTAATTTGAAACTACTTCTTTTTTTAATGTTTTAAGTCAAACATGTCATAAATGACCAGTAAAGACTGTTCTAAATATAGGCATGTTTAGAGTATGTTTTTTCTCCAATCCATTTTTATCAATTCCTTTTCAGGACACTGTCCTTACTGAGTTACTGCTGTTTGAAGATTTATGCCTGTTACCTAGGATTTGCAGGACTGGACTGTAGATTATGAGCTATCTGGTCTGAAATGATGTAAGTCCTTTGGAAATTGTCTTTTGAAGTGTTTCCAGCTTTTCTTCATAGGTGAGTTTGTATTACGCACACAAAATCACAAACAAAACAAACAGACTCCACCAAATCAAACCATTAGAAGCAAGAAAACCACAGTGTCTAATATTAGCCGTGCACTCTGAGTGCAGTTGTTGGAGATACCCCTGAACTATTTCTAGAACACCACTTCCAAAAACAAATCCTATTTTTAAGTGAAATACCTGAAGGATAATATTAGTGTGTCATATTATCTGTCCACGTGGCCTCTGGCTCCTGTCCTTTCCTCACTTAACTGGTGTAATTAAACAGGATTGTTCATTTTCCTCCCTGAAATGCTTCGGTTCTGAAAAGTTTCTTGAAAGAAACTTCTCTCAGACTGGAACTGGTGCGGCTTTGCCGAGTGGAGCTCTCACTGTACTTCAAAGCATAGAAAATCTTGCAGCTGTCTGGAGCCCGCTTGCCCCAGGAGGTGTCACTGTTGGGACTAGCAGGGTGAGCTCCAGATCTACTGTTTATTTTGTTACAGGCTACATTGACCATGAGGTAGGAATTGACCTGTATTACATCTCCTTCTCTACCCTCAGCCCTTCTAGGGGAAGGTAATCACAGGTAAGATTAGCTGGTGGCTTATATGGAGGTATGGGCAAATAAAAAAATTTTTTTAAAGCACTGAGTGCCGGGTAGCTGAAGAAGTACAAGCTAATTCAGGCTTCTTAAAATAGGTTTTGTCATATTCTTGCAGTGCTTGTAAATTATTGTTGTGATGTAACTTTTTATTTGATTTTATTTTAATACTCCTAAAGGCGAAGGACAGATAAATTTGTTATGTGAGATTTATTGCCTAAATGTTAAGATTTTGCTAAATAATACTCTCTTAAGATATCTTACACTTACTAAGTCCTTTCCCATTAAAAAAAAAAAAAAGAAACAAAAGAAAAGAGTATATTTATAGATCACCCAAGGATTGAAAGTTTTTTAACCATAACTATGAAGCAAATAATCTGTGTAACTTCCTGTGGACTTAATAGACTGGAGACTTTTTTTTTTTCTTTTAAATGTTAATTAAAAGATTAGTAATTACCACAATGTATATTCTACACAGAGAGAAAAAAAATAAAAAGTCACCCCAAAACATTTAATAAGTAAGGGTTAGTTTTTGGAGCATAGTACCACAACTCAAGATAACTTGCTTCCATGGTTAATTTTTTAACCATCAATATTTTGCACTTTATTTCTAGTATCACTGTCTTCTTTCAGCCTTCAGCTTCGGGATTTGTTTCACTGGGTCAGTCAGTTTTCCCATGTTCCATGAGTTTTGGTATTAAGAAGTTTCCTATCTATACAACAGCGAGTTAAGATGTAGCAAGTCACATTTTCTGCCTAGTAGATATTTCTTATTCCCATGGGTTTAGGTTGATAACTAGAATAACAGGAGTTAAAGAAAGCAAGCCCATTTAGTTTTAAGTATCGACGAACTCACACTTCATATTTTTATTTAAAGCATACAGCAGAAACTCTTTTTTCTCCAGCCAAAACTGCTGTGATTAGCACAGAGCACACTGACCATTGCCTTACAAAGTCAAACTTTACCTAAATGGGGGATTTTGAAGTTCTTTGTCTTTGTTGTCACTGTGGAAAGCCCAGACAAGCAGGGTTCCTCTATCATTCAATAACTTCCTTTTCTCGTGCTCCTGATTTAATTTCTCTGAGCTTTGATGTATGTTATACTCTAGTTGTGAGAAATGCATATGTAAAATGCCACATGCATACAAGAGTTTCAATTTTAAATGGATTTAAGCCCCAACTTTAAGGGGAGGTCTGTGCACAAAGGAAAATGATTACCCGTTAATTTTTAGACCTGTAATCTTAAAATGTCTCAAAATGTCATAGAGGCAAATACATCACAGCCAGGATAAATCTTTCTAGTCTTCTTACTTTTTTTTTAAAAAAAAGCAAAGTTATACCGTACATGATAGCTTCAAAAAAGCACAATTATCCTATGTTTTGCTCCATATATTTATCAGTAATCCGTTCTGTGTGCAACTTTAAGATAAAAGCTGGTAGTTACTCCACTGCTTGCTTTTCCAAGTCTCTTAAAAATAGAAAAAATGCAGATAGACAGGCTGGCCAGTAGAGGCCTCTCTCGATTTGCCTTATGATTAAGGACTCTGCCTGGAATCAGTCACAACGAGCAAAACTACTTGAAAAGATCCTGTTCGGTGGGGGAGGGTGGGGTGTGAAGATCACTTTTTAATGCCCTTTTAAGTTGCAAGATGTTGATTAATGTTGCCCTTTACATTAATGATGTTTCAAGTAAAAGAAAACAAATTTAAAATGGATAAATTCTATTGAGGATGTATTAATTAAACAGAGACTTTACCATATGCTGTGGCTGGAGTGCTTGCTGGCCTTTCTGTTGTTGTTACCTGTGTAAAATCCACCCCATCCTCTACATGAATGCCCAAGCTGAATAGCTATTTGAATGAAGGCTTTAGTTTGATTCGCCATACAAGGGGTACTGTGTCACTGTGTTTTCTTTCTAGAGTCACTAAGTGATTTCTATATCTGTTGTCATGGTGATATAGCAAAGCAGGGGAAAATGGGGGCAACTCTGGGCTTTCTCTACACCCTCTGCACTAAGAACTAAGATGTTGTTAGCAGGCCTATAAAACATTGGGCTTTATCTGGGCCTTCTTTTTGTTCTCTGATTGTCAATAAAACTCATTTTAAGGGTAACAAGGACATCTAAATGTCATCTGTCACAGTGTTAGAGAGATTAAGTTTGTTTAGGAACTTGTGCTGGACAAAAGGCCACTATTTGTTCGGCAGATACAAAGCGGCGTTGGCCATCAGCAATCTTGATTTAGAAGGAGGCCACATGGATCATCCAGGAAAGATCAGCTCAGTTGCAGGTGATAGTAAGAGGCTCCTTGATGTGACAGCGTCTAAAATAACACCAAAACAAATACAATTTTGAGTTAGAAGTGGTTTTATCGGGGTTTTGTTCTCTGGGTTTGTTTCTTTTTTGTTACTATCTGCATTGTAGACTGCTCATTATTGGAGTAGCTGCATAGACCTGAGTTAAGAAAACAGCCATTGACAGTGGATGGCCTGTTTAAAAACATGACACACACACCTGATAGTCCTTGAAAAAAGAGGAAAAGGAGGTTTTTCATGGAAAATCCAACAATAATAGGTGCTGCATTAACTCATCATTTACTCAATAATGAGGCTAAATGGAAAGTACAGATTAATGAAGACATTGGTGTTATTAAAATCAATTCCTGTGGTTCATATGCTTTTCTTAATAATGAACATTGTGGCTATTGGAGAGGAAGAACAGGATTTTTTCTATTAATTTGGCACACGTCCCAGATCTCGTTCAACCAGAACCTATCCTGTGCAAAATGCAACCCATGGCCTTTATGTTCCACAGTCTTTCTGTTTAATATTTGTGTTAATCCACAAAAAAGGCTTTTCTTTTTTTTTTTTTTTTTTGGTTTAAAGAAAAGCAAAGGGTGATCTTTAAATGTAGATATTAATTAAATAACACAGACTGACCGTGTTGATTTTAGCACAAAGACTGATTGAAGAGTGTCCCTAGAAGGGAGATGTGACGGTGTTTATTGCACTACAACTACATTTAATTCTATCAGTTGTGTTTGAATGGTAACGATGTATGATGCTGACTGAAATCTTTTGTGGCTTGTTGTGTATTTAGTGAGATCTGTAGAATATCCAGGACATATATCTTGACAGGTAAAAAAATCTTGATCTCATTCAGTATGGCTACTATAATTCCAACACCAAACAAGCAGGATTTGAGATGCCGCTGAACAATGGAGTTGGCAAAGCTGAGTGCTCATTTTGCAAAACGCTCAGTATGAAATATCTGCTTGACATATGGAAGGAAGCTGCATAACTTACTTGGTGGCGGGTTGTATAAATCGCAGCAGTATCAGCTCCTTACTGAATTATTTCCCGTTATGTTGACCCAGCCATTTTCCTTGGAGGATTACAGAGTGAATAGTAGAGGCATATAGTGTGGAGAGGAGAGATGACCCATGAGAAGGCAGTCCTTGTCCTCTCAAGTAGATCAGAAATGAAAAGCATGAGAGAATGCCACTTCTCAGTAAATTGTGAATTAGAACTTTCTAATGAGCTACCCCAGATCAACCCATCAGCTTGGTTCTGCATGTGGGTGAAAGGAACTCCAGCAGAAGTGCAAGCTTCCAGAGCACATTCTGTTAGGTTCTGTAAGGCTGCATTCATAATGAAATTAAATGCAAACACCATGGTAAATCACCCAGAAGGAGTCCTTATCAAGTACTGGAAGGTATGTTGTCTCATCCCCTCTCTGGATATGTGTCAGTAAAAGTTAAACATGTGCAACCAGGTGTACGGTAACTCACTAGAGCATTTTCAGCCTTAGGACTTTATTTCAAAACATTGCTTGCCTAATAGCTAAAAAGTTGTGTTGAGATTGTTACTATAGAGGATAGAAACCACTCTCACTATTTATAGAGGCCTAGCATCCATCCCTGTGGCAGAGGGCAACTGGAGGATGCCCAGTGGGAGAAGATCAGCACTCCTCTCTTGTCTCTTTACGTACCACCATCTCCAGGGAATGCAAAATTGTGGCACGGAGCCTCTCTACCACCTACAACTTCCTCATGTGAAAGAGACTTTCCCATCCAAGCAATTTACATAGTTTTCTGACCTCACTGTGACCAGTATCTTGCAAATAACTTATTACCAGGAGGCCAGAGTCCAGGTTTTAGTGTTCATTATTAGAATCAGTTCACAGGAAAAAAAACCATACTGCAAGGATGTTGAGGAAAAAAAAAACCACATTTCTTTGCAGACTTCTTTATGACCTGCCACTCTCCTGTTTTCTATTATTTTAGGTATGTAGTCTGCTATTCATTCAGCTACTCTCCACAATCTGCACTGAGCTATGAGACCAGTCTTCATCCAGAATCCAGGTGATCCTGCCTCTCTCCTTGCTCTAACACCAGTTACTTTGAAGAAGGAGTTGCCTCCGTTTCCTTCTCTATGAGCAGAAAATCTAGCATTTCTGAAATGCTCCTGGGACCTTGTTGGATCTGCGTGCAAAGGACAGCTTGATGACGAGAAATACCTTTTTGCTGCGAGGGAAGCTAAGATAGAAGAATGATTTAGTGATGTTTAAGGCTCAGGTATTTGGTCCCTACCCAGTTATTTTTAAGTGTGAATTTAGGTTTTACATTTTCTTTCTCTGCTCGGCAGTGACACATCTGTGCAAGCTGTCACCTTGGTGTCACTGGGACGACTAAGTACTACTCAGTGTGAGAAAGGAGTGCAGAATTAGGCCTGTTAGGAAATGTTTTAGGGCCATCAAAAGCCTGACCCCTTCTCTGGCTTCAAAGAAGTTATTGCTAAGTATTATTAGACTGTTCAAACCGGGACACTCCTAATAGTGCCAGGAGCAGAAAGTGCTCCAGCTTCAATAGGTGTTTCGCATCAGTAAGGTCTCCAGGAGCAAGCTAGCAGCCTTTGAGCTTCCCATGTGCTGTCGGGAATAAGTGGGCAAAGGTGCCTGTGACTCTTCAGGTGCACAGAACTGCTTCATCGAGGCCTGGGTTACAGATACCCTTCCTTGCACCTCGTGTTGTGTAATGTAGTTTTTTGATGTGAAGTTAAACCCAGAAGAGTCAGTCCTATCGGTTGATGGGTGCCTTCAGTAGCCATTGAAGTGAACAAGGGCAGAGGGTGTTTGACCCTGGTTGGCAAGCCTAGACCTTTAATATTAAGTAGAGAAATCACCTGGTTGTACATCAGGGACCTGAAAGTTGTGGGAACATTTTATATGTTACTAGAGAAACTGCTAGGAAACAAAAAGGGGAATAATAAAATTACATCTTTATAATCTTATCTGCCACAGATATTAGATGTGGTTATGTTTGGTAAGATGATTTCTTTGGTTATACTTGTTTCAGTGTTATTCCTGCTTGTGCTTTAAATAATAAAAGACCAATGAATTAACTAGCTACACTGGAAGGAAAAAAGTGCTGCCATCTTCTACTGGAATAGCTGGGAGTCAGAAAATACATTAATTTTATTATTGTTATGACTAATGGTTGTATAGGAGATATGACTGTTCAAACTTCCTTAGTAATGAGTTTAAAATTACATTTACAGAATCAGCCCAGTTAAAGAAGTTATTGCTATTTAAAGTTAATTCTTACAAATATTAAGAAAAAATTAGCAAGATGGCACAAATGAGTTTTATTATATTTTTATAACTGTTCAGTTACTGTGAATTGCTAAGATTTGTAAAGATCTTTGAAGATGAAAAGCTCTGTGTAATATTATTATACTGGCTTGGAGAAAGTGAAAGGAAAAAACCCAGTTCATCCTGTTATAATCCTTTTAGAAATTTTAACAAATCCAACGGCTTTCAAGTAGTGAAAATATTTCAGAAAGTGCCACCACCACTGCTGCTGTTGCTCCAGGCTATATTATCATATACCATAGTGTGCATGGAAGCAAAGCTTAACTAAGGTCATTCTAATGAATTTTGAACAGTTACATGGGCCTAATTTGACTTTCTGTCCTGTATGAAAGGCAACATCTTCATGCTGCAGCACCCAGCAGTAAACCCTGAATTGTCTTATCAACCTCATCTGCATTTTTCAGCATCTGAAAGAGCTGCAAGTAATGCTCTGAACTGGGTGTATGGGTGTGCTTTTTCCACCTTCAGGATAGGGGCCCAACAGTAGGGGGTTTTTAGCCTGAAAGGAACTGAAAGTGTATTTTATTCTTCTGTGTCCACTTGTGGCTCCAGTTTCATTCTCATTTTCGTTACCAGATTTGAGTTCTCAGGTACAAAAGTATAGCATTTTGCCAGATCCCTCTTGTGTCAGGTGTCTCCTCCATTCACAAGAGAGCAGCAAGGCTTCAGTGGCATTCCAGGAAGCTGTTTCCCTGTTGTTGATAGAAAAGACAGGTTGAAATCCCGATCTCATGGATTTCCCTCAGTAGTCTGTGGCTGAGGATCTATTCTAACTGGGCCTTGATCTCATGGCACTCTCAGTGCAGAAACCCCACCACTTCCAGCTCCTTCCAGCCCTGTGACCTTCCTTCTACAGGTGCTATAGAAGAAAATATGAAAACCTTTCAGTAGCTGAACACAATGTACCAGTGCCCCAGGGAAAAAGTCTTGAGTGTCTGGAAATAGGGAAAGTCCTGGATGTTTAGCATTCTTTCCAAAATATTAATTCACATTTTCTCTATTCCCTGAGAGTATTCTTTGCTTTGTAAGAAGTTTAATAGTGGCAAAGTCTCACTTTCGAAGAAATCCAGTGTTGGTGATCTCTAAAATAGCTGGAAATGAGAATTTCCATTATTCAAGAAATGAAATGCAAAAATAATAAAAATTTTTCAGGAATTCTCAGTTCACATTTTTTTGGTGGAAAATATTAATTCATGATCTCTGAAATACTCTGATAGCATTTGATTTCTTTTTAACTCTTACGTAATATATTATACAATGATAGAATTAGAATCAACACATTAAAGTTTAAAGGAAATATATTACTCTCTCTGAAAAATGTTAGATTTATAATGTTTATTGATACTTTATTTATAATGTTTCCATTTTTGCAACAGTAGAAAACTGATATAATTATATTTAGCTCTCTACCACAGTTTAATTCTGAAATGAAATTGTTAAGTTTCTTTTTGTTGTTGTTGCATTTGCCATCTTTTCATTTCAATAAATTGCTGCTTCTTAGGTGAAGCTTCTAACCTTTCCCAGCTATTCAGTTTTCATACTTGGATCATGCCTTTCTTATGTGTCTCCGTTCTAATGTAAATAACCCTGTGCTTTCCACCTCTCTTCAGGTGAAGGCTTTGGTGTTTGGTTTTTTTTCTTAGATTGATTCCTGGCTATTCTTAATTATCTTTTTTTATCAGCTCGCTATTTGTCTCTGCATTATCCTTTTGACAGAAGGTGACCAGAAATAATGCTGAATTTTTGAAATGGCCCTATCATTTATAAACTTATTTAATGATTTATATTTTTTTTGCCATCACATTCTTGCATCATATTTGCTGGTTTTTCACTGCAATTTAGTAATACTGTTATTGATGTTTGTGTCATCTGTCTTCCAAAACAGATGTTAAGTGAAAACATTTTAAGGTTCACTAGAAGAAAAAAAAAAGTTAAAGCACTGGAAAAAAGGGACATATTTGCACATTAAAATATGTTTACTATGATGGTACTTCTTCATCCATCTAGCTTACATCTCTCCAAGAACCATCTTTGGCTGCTGGAGATATTTAGCAGCTCCTGGTTCTGTTTTAAAATCCCAAACTCTTCCCAAATTTTTTTTTGACAGGTCTGCAAACCTTTTGACAAGCCTATGCCAAGGTTTGTGTAATGAAACCAGGTGCACTCTGCATTGCTTTTGATTCTACAGCAAGAGTGGCACATAGCTATAATTTTACTCAAGTCCCCAGCACCATTTTGCTTAAATTGCTCTGCATTTGTGTATTAGCATTTTGCAGTTCACCTGGCTGCTTGTTCTTCTGGGTATACTAAATATTGCCAGGCTGCTAAGATGCTTCATGATTCCTGATCAAAACGTGGCTGTATCTTTCACTGTCTCATAGGAAATTGCAGAAGAACTAAAAGCAGAGTGTTTGAAGGCACCTGTATGTGAGACTTAGAATAGTTTTGCTTAGCTTTAGACATCCAGCTCTATTAGGAGGCTGATCTCTTTAGTTTCCTATATCCTCCATGAAGACATGGAGTAGTACTTTAGGTGCACTGAAGCACTAAGCAGTATCAAATGCACCAAACTCTTATGTCTGTGGCATCCCTAGTCTTTCAGCTACTGCAGCGGGAGATGCGATACAGGTTATAAACAGCCTGTCTCCTGTGGGGAGAAGAAAGGCTATGTACAATCCACTGCTTGCTCTAGCCTTTAGTCTCTACAAATCCTTGCAAAGGCCTTTGTAGATTTCCTTGTGATTTGTAGAGCAGGATCACCAATATCTGACTGTGGTTCACTACAGCCAGCCAGTAAAAGTGACCCACATTCTATCCCTGATTCTTAGAGTAGCCCCAAATGAATGGGATAAAAGACTTTTTTTTGTATTCTCTGTAGTCTGGTACGTGGATCTTTGATGACCTATTATACAGCAGATGTTTCAGTGCTGCCATCCATCACTTGGGCTGCTGAGTGACCTGCCCTTTGGTAATGAGGGATATTCTGAACTTGGTAGTTACTCTGCCTTTTTGCCTTTTAGTATCTGAGCCCATAGATAACATTTAATGATGCCAGTTTGCAGAGAGGCAGTGTTACAGGTTCCTGTGAGTAGATCTCAGTGTTATAAGTATGGCCAACCTTAAATTCTCAGTCTTGGTTCATTTCTTTAAATACTAATTTCAGTAGACTTCATCACATGTGTGCCACTAATATTGCATGATGTTTTGGCTTCCTCGTCTGTATTGATATGAAATAGAGTGTCAAGATCAAGGCAGAAATTCATCTCAAGACCAAGCTGTTATTTCCAAGTATCAAGCTTCATGTGTGGATACTTTGATTATTTTGGTTCTTGGAGCACTTGCCTACTTTTTAATGTGATCTCTTTTCTTTAAATAATGAATCCAAAGGGCCTGATCCTAGACTTCCCCCCTCCAGTGGGAGTTCAGGGACTTGCTTGAGATTAAACGCAATGTCAGTCCAGTGTCTAAAATGTCTACTGTTCACTATTAAGTCCTCAGAGCTGTCCAAAGAATTACATGGCAGCACATACCCCCGACTTCTAAACAGCAACAAATGTTGAGGGAAAAAAAAAAGATTTGAGAGCTAAATTATCTCGTTAAATTAACTGGAACATTTTAATTTTTACTAGAGTTGAGTGAGCTTGAGTAAATATGACGAATTGGAATCTCACTTCATTTAGCAGACATCAAACACACACAGAACGTTGCCCAATTTAATTTAGCCCTGCCAAGCTGGGAAAATGGTTGTATAACATCAGTGAACAAGAAAAGGGCTAAAATTTGCTCTTGGTTGAGAATGCATGTGTAAATTCCCTTGGCATAAACACATATATGTATGTATATATCATAAAGCTTCCCTCAGGGAAGAGCCTCCAAACACCTGCAACAAGAGAGAATTTGTGCTGCTATGAGTTATTCCCAATGAAGTAAATAATAGCTTTCCCTATTGTTCTAAACGGAATATGCAAACTCCTCTCTTATACCCCAAGGTTTATCTCCTTTTTCTCTTCTGTCTCTTATCAAACACATACCAGCACAGTCGCTTGTTCAGTCATGCTCAGTAGAGTGGCTGTTATTTTTTTTATTTTTTTTTTTGGCTTTATACCCTGAGCTTAATGGGCACATTTTGTGCGGAGTGAGCCAACCAGGTAAATAGCTGCTACTATAGAGCTTAAGAGCTACAGCTCTCAAATTAGGAGGTGCTTTTTGTCAAATAGACCTCTGTAGCTCTAATATTAGTAACAAAACAAGGGCTTTTCAGACAAGAAAAAAAATCTTTAGTCTGACTCTGTATCACACTTAACTCTGTTGCCTTGTCAAATATGTCAATGTTCATATTCTACAGCAGCATTCATCTGTGGATGCAGAAGTGCTTTACAAATATTACCTCTTGAATAGTTTTAATTTATACCTAACAACCAGATTTGTGAGATGCTACTCGAAAAGAATCAGAGTGAACTATTAAAAAAAACTTAGTATAAATATAGTGATTTTTTTTTTTTTTTGCTTTCCTGTTGCTCTTTAGAAGGGTGTTGGTTTGAGCTACCGAACAATGCTACCAAGGCATGCTTCAGACAGCTTTTATTCTCCTATTGTTTTAACACCATGTCCAGGCATATCTACATGCTTCTATCATTGCAGTTTCAGCTTCTCTGCTGCTGTAATTGGCAAGCATCTTCTGGTAGAGCACCCGGAATGAGGTATACAGGAGGCAGAATACAGCTGTGCATAGAGGCATTATGGTCTCAGATGCATACAACTGGCAAAAATAGTCATCCATTTTCCCCAACTTGTTTATGAAATGTTATTACTTTTTTTTTTTTTTTGCATGCTTCAGAAACATTAGCTAGAAACATTACTGAAGGAGTTCCTTGCCTTCAGGCTATGCAACTTCTGCCAGTGTTTTAAGGCATTTTTATTGAATTTTTAAGCAAATTTGCTTTGAGCATACTCTTTCATTTTACATCTTCTGAGGACAAGGCTGCAAGCCTGCTTGCAGAAGGCAGATGTCACAGGCACATGTTGTGAGTTTTAAACTGGTCTGTGAAACACACTGCACTAGGATGGCTTGTACTGTTATCTGTTTGGAACCGAAATAATAGAGTTACTGATAACAAACTCTGACTGTTAGTCATTCCTTATCTTAATTTATCAGCTAGTTTATCAGCTAAAAATTATTAGGTTTTGTGAGCATCCTGTTCATTCAATATGTCTGTAAGAAATGTTATTTTTGTGTTAAAAGAATACATTGAGGCAAACAGAAATGAAGGGAAGCTGCAGGCAAACTGTCTTTAACACTTCAGTTCTTGGTTTCCTGATTATTGTGTTCTAGGTCTTGAGTATCAGAGCTCGTACCTCCTCACAACACTGCTTTGACTTTTCTGAGAACTGCAGGTTACTTTTCCCTTTGAAAATCAGACTTTTGGTGCCCAAAGTCGGGTTCCCAGACTGAAACATTTAAAACCAGAAGCCTTTGTTTTGATCAGGGATGTGCACAGACAGCGAGCAGTGAGAAGGAATTTAAGCGACGTATCGAGTGACGGTTGAGCAATGTGAAGTTGTTGCTGTGTAACATTTTTTATTGATATTATTATATTATATAATACTATTACATATTATTATTCTCATTGATAATTTAGTGAAGGTGCTGTTGCACGCTGAGGAAAGCACATGGACTGTTCATACTTGGAACCCAAGGCTGCTTTGGGCTGGTTTGTTTTCTAGTCTGCGTTAGGATAATAATTCTGCAGACATCTGGATTGTGTAAGAAAGCTCCCATTCAGGTACGTAAACCTGAAATAATTAAATGTGTTCCTAGGGCATAGATAAACATTAGCCTTCTATTTTTTGAAAGCAGATTAACTTACTAGACCCACCCTAATATTCCAGAGTTATGTCCTGCCTGATGGGCTGCCACAGAAGTGCTAAAACCATTGCACACAAAGGCACCACGGGACTCCCACCATCAACATGAGCTCTCTGCCTGCCTCTGGCGCTAGCTGTCAGAACCGCTTCGTCTGAAATCAAGGTAAAGAATCAGCAGCGCTAAATACTACAGGACAAAGGCATAAACTAGCTTTGTAACCCTGGGCAACCTGGATGTTTACTGACTGACAGTGTGAATGACAGCCCAGTTGTCAGTCTAAAATATCATCCTCTAATCATTCCAGATGTCACCCGACAAGATGATGGCTACTAAAAAGGGGAATAATTTGGGAAAAGTCATAAAGCCCATTATCTCCTGCTGAAACCATTTCTTTGCCATTTCTCAAGTCTGCAAAATAGATCCTGAATCCTGTATGTAACTCACGACTGTTTTTTTTAAGAGAGAGTGACCATTTAGAACTGCACCAGGTACCCCATTACATTCTGAGGGAAACCTGTCCCCAAGGTATGCCACTCCTTCATGTCTTGGCAGGTGACTCCAATCTGGCCATACAGCATAACTGAAATATTTTACCTGTTCCAAAATACAACAGGAATCAAAAGGCTGCTCTGGCAGTTACCGACACACACAGAGGCTAGCAAATCAGAGAAAGAGGATGGAGTTGTTCACAATAGCAGCAGAGTAAAGTTTCTGGTTAGAATTCTTTTTATTTTTTTCTCTTTAATAAAGAAAGAAACATCTGAAGACATTGTTAAAGCATTTCCATTCTTGCTTAATTTATTCAATTGCATTTTAATTTCAATATGAAGAGATGACTACATTCTGAACTTCAGGCTGAATGAAGGGCTGCACATAAAGGGAAAATAACAAATAAAAGGAGAAAATCTCTTTTGAGAGGTATAACAAAATATAGCGAGGAGGGGAAGATAGGAAAGGCAGAAAATTATGTCTGGATCTTGAGCTTTATTTGGTTTACATGGCAAGGTTTTGGTAACGAGAGGGCTACAAGGGTGGCTTCTATGTTAAGCAGCAGCTTCCCCTATGGGGAATGTTTGCTCTGAGCAACCTGATCTAGTTAAAGATGTCCCTGCTCACTATAGGGGGGTTGGACTAGATGACCTTTCAAGGTCCTTTCCAACCCAAAACATTCTTTGGTTCTTTGATTCTATGTCTGATAGAGCCGATGCCAGCCAGCTCCAAACCAGACCTACTGCTGGCCAAGGCTGAGCTCATCAGCGACAGCAGTACTGCCTCTGTGATAACATGTTTAAGAAGGGGGAAAAAAATTGCACAACAAATGGCAGCTGAAAAAAGGCGTGAGAGTATGTGAGACAAACAACTCTACAGACACCAAGGTCAGTGTGGAGAGGGAGGAGGTGCTCCAGGCACTGGAGCAGACATTCCCCAGCAACCTATGCTGAAGACCATGGTGAGGCAGGCTGTCACCCTGCAGCCCGTGGAGGTTAACAGAGGAGCAGAGGTAGAGAAAATTGAGAGTGAAGTTGAGCCTGGGAAGAAGGGAGGGATGGGAGGAAGGTATTTTTAAGATTTGGCTTTATTTCTCATTATCCTACTCTGATTTGGTTGGTAATAAATTAAACCGATTTACCCAAGTTGCATCTGTTTCGCCCATGATGGTAGTTGATCTCTCTCTGTCCTCATCTTGACTCGTGAGCCTTTCATTATATTTTCACTCCCCTGTGCAGCTGAGGGGGGTAGTGATAGAGAGGCTTTGGTGGGTACCCGGTGCCCATCCAGGGTCAACCCACCACAAGTTTTCAAACACAGCCTGAAACACTGACGTCAGAATATGATTCGTCGTCCAGACAAAACTGAAGATGAACCCACTGGCTGGTTCATTATAGCAGGCTGTTTTAATGACATAAACTAAAACTGGAAAACAGTTGCAGGTCAATGTGTTAATTCCTTTGAAGAGCTAGACTGTAAGGCAGAAAATTCCATTTCTCATTCATATAAAGTATCTCTAATAAATACACTGAAAGATTACTGCTAAACTTTGACAAAGAGGACAAAAGTATACTTAGAGAAACTGTTAAAAATCAATCTCCTGTAAGCTGCATTGGGCCTGATTCTGCCGTTTTCACTCCTACTGGCAGATAACTGACTCTTGATTAATTGCAATGAAGGCAGTGGAATAATTTATGTAGTAAGGAGTGAAATTGGAATGAATTTAGGCAGAAGTTGTAGTCATTTGTCTTAATGAATAATTTCAGATTGTTTGCTATCTACCTGAACAATTCTAACATGGTAATTATGGTGATATCGAAGCATGGAAGTATCCCACCTAAGAAAAGGTAGTTGGCAGTTAGATTTTTCTGTTATGTCCTGAAAATACGGTTCCTCTTGATAAAACTTTTCGTTTTATCACATGATAGCTCCCAAGTCTTTGCCCACCCAAAGAGCAGCTTGAATCTAGCACCAAAATCTTGCATTTTCAAACAGTGACTTGAATGGTTTTATGTACAAAGTTATGGTAAAAGATCATACTGTCGCATCTTCCCATCCAGTTAGATAGTATTACTGTCTACTTCTAATAATATTTTGGATATTGCATTGTATCCTGACTTACTTCAGCTATGGAAAGTCTGGAAACAGAAAGACTTGATGGGGGCCTGTGAAATGCTGGAAGGTTGATATGCCTCCCATAGAGTATGTGAGAGGGCTATGAATACTTTTGGTCATGGAGCAGCCCAGAAAAACTACACAAAAGGTATTTATTTCAGCTTTTGTCATAACTGATCTTAACTCTCTTAAAAGTTTATAAAATTGGGGATTTGCTCTCAGTAGCTGCAAGTCTCAACTGTAGCGTGGCTGTGTTTCACTGATACATGGGTAAAAACATTTGTGTTTCTGTGTGTTTACATATTCTGATTCCTTTTAAATGTATATATTAGATATACTTTTATACAGATCTACATGTTATTCGTTGTTATGACATCCTTTCTAACTGAAATACAGTTTTTTTTCTAATATACTTTCTCCCCTGTGTCCTGTTAAGCTTAGCTAACAAAAACAACAAGGTGATGGTAACCAGCAACTCTTTTTTTAATCTGAAGTTGACATATATGCTCAGATTGTCAAAACATAAAATCAGGAGGCTATAAAATCAGGAGGCTATAAATTCTACCCTTGCTTGGCAATCAAGACCTGTCTAACAGAATTGTTGTAGTAATTCCACTGTGAAGTAATAAAGCTTGGAGCCAGAGCAAAATAGAAATGTGTGAGTATATATCTGAGTATGCATCTGTGTGCCCATAAATACTTGTTTTCTGTAAATCTATCTAGCTCTGTGTATTATAGTAAAGAGTTTTGATTTTCTACAAAACTGTATGCTATACTTTAACCCCAGCTGGCAACTAAGCACCATACAGATGCTCTCTCATTCCTCCCCTAGTCCCTGCAGTGGGATGGGGAGGAGAATCAGGAAAAAAAGTAAAACTCGTGGGCTGAGATAAGAACAGTTTAGTAATTGAAATAAAATAAAATAATAATATTAATGAAAAGGAAGAGGGGAAAAAAAAAAAAAAGAAAGAGAGACGAAAACGCAAGAAAGACAAGTGATGCAAAATACTATTACTTACCACCCAAACAGTCCCCAGGCAGTGATCTGGGGCTCCTGGCAAACTCCCCCTCAATTTATATACTGAGCATGACATCCTGTGTTATGGAATATGCCTTTGGCTAGTTCAGGTCAGCTGTCCTGGACACGGTCCTTCCCAGCTTCTTGTGCACCTGGCAGAGTATGGAAAACTGAAAAACCCTTGACTCAGCATAAGCATTACTTAGCAACAAAAAAGACATCAGTGTGTTATCAACATTACTCTCCTATTAAACCCAAAACACAGCACTGTACCAGCTACTAGGAAGAAAATTAAGTCTATTAACAGCCAAAACCAGGACACTGTGCATGGATTTTATGCTTATAAACAGGTTTGCCATGTCAACAATAAAATTCTACTAAAAATAGTGAAAAAATAAACTGCTCCCAGTCCATTCTCTAAATACAGCAGAATTAGCCTGTTTCACAAGATCTGGGGGAGTGTGTGTTTCACTTTGTTTCAGAAACTTAATAATTTTATATGTTCTGATGAAGTTTTACTTAAGAGTTTTGCTGTTGGTTAAAAACCTGAAATGCACAGTGAAATCTTAGGTTGTAAAATCACTTAGACTGGAACTTAGATCAGTGTTTGCTTAGTCCCTCTGAACCTATGAGTCCTGTTTAGCTCTGATCTAGATGGAAAGTCTGAAAGGACACACCAGGTCTGTAAAAAAGGTAGTAGTAAACAGCAGATCTTGAAAAAATATCTGTGAGGAACCAAAAGACTATTTTAGGCATCTGATTATTAAGTTTATTAGTGGATACCGCTAGGAGAAATTTCAAAACGTACTTCTCTTCTCTCTGATATTTCACCTCTCCGTTTCATATTATTCCGTTCTTTTGGTTGTATCACTAATATCACAGCTTTAATGAAACTAAAGCAACTCTAGGGCTCACTTCTATTTGTTAATGGTTTTCTTTTGTGAAATTTTCAAGAAATCCATAAAAAAAAATGCTGTTTGTTATCTTTCGTCTAGGAATGTCATGCCCTTAACTATGGTTTAATTCCTCCTTACTGTGTTTTATTACCGTGATTTGAACTGCCCATTCCACTTACCACACAGTTTTCTATAGAAATTGCTTCTGCCTATGCTTCCACAAGACCCATAATTCATTAGACTTCTGGATACAAAGAAGCGATATTTTAAATTTTTATTTTTTTAGAAAAATCAAAACTGAAATTATTATGATTTGAACTGCATTAAAATTAGTTAGCTTTGATGTCACACAGCTAAACCTGTGTGACCTTTAGATCAGTCTTCAGTGACTGAACAATTGCATGAGGGTTTTCAATTCCTTACGTGGAGTTAAGAACCTCTCTCCTCTGGTCTGAGGAGGTCATTGAGCCAGCACAGTGCAACGATTGCTTTTCTAGATAATTTCCTCATACTTTTTATTCTCTTTGACAAGAATCTCTGTTTTGTCCCATGCTATCCTTTGACAATAGCGTCACGCTAGTGAACGTAAAAAGAGGGCCATGTGAGACCTACCAAGCATCCTGGCTTACAGCAGTCTCCACTGAAGAAAATCCCAAGCATGCTGACAGCTGGTGGTTGGAGAGGTACAACCAAGCAGAGGGATCTTTAAGTACATTACTGTTTCCTCTGCTCTTTCCCACACTTCTGCTGCTTGCAGCTGCTGGAGGCAGGACTCTGCTTGAAAGACCTTTGGTCTCATCCAGCCTGGTTGTTCTTATGCTAAAATTTTTATGTTGTGCTTGGATTTTTCTTCTGTTTTCTGCAGATAGTTAGATTTCTAAAGGATAGAAGGACTAGAAGTTCATTTCCTATTTCTTTTCACACTTCTGTACTTCTCAGTTTACAGTCTGTCACTGCCTAGAAGGAGGAAAAACAATGGAGGGGAGAACAAATATTATGGCATCCCTGCCTTCCTGAGGCTGGTAGTCCAGCCAGTCACAGTGTCAGCCTCATGTAACTCGGTTTTCCCAGTAGTTTTAGGAGCGTTTCATCTGCAGCCTTGTCTCTCAGATGTCAAAGGTGATAGAGAACTGTGGGAAATAACTTAATAACCAGCAATCTCTCATAATTTTTTCCAGTATCTTGAAAATTTAGTGTGGGTTTCCCATAAAAGACAGTTTATGTAGAGCACGTTGGAAACATAACATTATGCAGGTTCATTAGAAGAATCTCCATTAAAAATCTATTTGAGGCAAGCTCCTTTCTGGTTCTGAAAATGAAATTGTAATGGAACAGTCTTTTCTTAAGTTGAATTTATACTGGGATTGGATCCATTGCTATAATGTATAGGCTATTTTATAAAATGTGAGATTTTAACAGTTTTTCTTTTTTTCAGCAGAGAAGTCTAGTACAACAAACCACATTTTAATAATGATTGAGTGCTTTAACTGTTTGCTAGTTCCCCTTGTACGTATTACATTTGAAAATTAAAGTATGCCTTGATTAAAAAAAAAGTGTTTGCCTTTAGCTATTCAGTGCTATTTTATCAATTGTTTCTGATTTGAAAAACATTTTTATTTGGTTGAGGTTTGTTTATTTCTCCCTGCTAAACTTTTCTGTAGTTTGCACCATATGCTACTTTGGTATTGCGCGTTACAGTCAGGTTTGAATTTTGGCTTCTCTTTGGAGTATTTTACAAGGAGAGAGATTTTACACACTAACATCTTTCCGTGGAACACAGCTGTGGGGGAAAAAAAAAAAAAGGTGAAGCAACTCAGTCTATACTTTATGTCTCCTTGAAACATGTTCTCTTTAAAAAGGGTTTATGTAATTTTACATAATACTTTTGGCAGGAATCTTTATTGCCCAGCTGGGTGAAATTATTAATGTACCTCTCAAGCTGCATTTTCAAAGATCAGTAATATAGAGATATAAAAACCTCTTTGAGGGTCCTTAATATGTACTATTTTTATTGGAGACCCTCGTTCCACTTCAGTAAGAGGATGACACAAGATGTTTACTTAAAAAAGAGTCTTTGATATGCTTCTGAGAATGTTTTGATAGAATGTTATACATTTGGTTAGAATTAGCAAGCCAAACAACTTGCCATTGTTATCTCTCACTGTGTTTGTCTAGAGTCTGTAAGGAGCTTTCAGAAAATATCCATCTCTCTGTTTCCATTAATTGACTACATGTTCAGTAGGATTATTCTGTTTTATAAAACTCCCTGTCCTTTTAGTTTTATCAGAAAGATTTTACACTAAGGCATGTGGTAGAAAGCAAAAGGGAAATATTGACATGGTTAAGCATAAAGAGATATTGTAATTGTACCAAGGCTAATATTCCTGCGTATGGGAAAAAAATACCAATGTGTTTCTTCTACTTCTGCGTGCAAGATGTTATACCCGAGGGCTGAAAGTAATAGCTGCTGGTGTGAAAGTATTCACCGATATCAATTGCAGATGAGTGCTTTCAGAGCCATCTGAAAGCCGAGTTAATAATATTTTAGCTTAATATTTGAGCTTGTACCCTGTCCGGTACAATAAATGATGGGTGACAATTTTATTCAAACTTTATTAGCAGTGTGATTAAAGGACTCAAATCCTTATCTGACACCTTTGCTGTGTTATGATTTGCTTATTTGCCATTTTACATGTGATCTAGAATTCCACTTTTCCTCTTGTACATTAACTGAAATACATCTTTCTGTTGAATATTTTAAATTTTAAATAGTAATTGAAGAGTCTCAGTTAAAATCATTAGCTGTCTTTTTAGGTAGTAGACATATCCTGCTAAGTACATCCCACATTGCTTACAATTGTTCTGTGGTTACATGATTAAGCTGGCTGTAATGTGAATTAGTGTCTATGTCACAGAAATTCCCAGTGCAATTATCACCCCTTGGATTTGCTGCAGTGCCAGGTTTAGGCCTGATAGCAAGAACTGGTCCTCCCATGCCTCCTTTAATTATGCTTTTTTGTTTACACTCTCATTGGAAATACCACTGACCCACAGGAAAATGCAGAGCTTGAAGTCTCCTGCATCCCTTCCTCATCAGATTGGTAAAGTTTTGCTGGTTTTTATGAATACTTGATGGGAGTGCTCAATACTGAATTGAATAATTCACTTTTGAATTATATCTTTAACAAAACAATCCTTGAAAAGGACTGCTAGGTTTTGGATTGGTATACAAGAAGAAAAGGGTAAGAAAGAAATTCCTTCTCCAGTGCACGGCTGGGGAAGAGACGGTACTTGTAGCGCTTTCCACAGTTGCTGCTTCTGCTCCTTTAGCAGAGTGGGAAAGGACAGACTTGTATAGAGTCATCCTCTGTTACTGTCCTACCCCAAGCCACCCTTCAAGCAGTAGTGCAAGAGGAGGTCAGTGTCGTGGGTCTCTATACCTTGGCCATCTGTGCACTGACGCTTCTGTGCAATGTAATGAGACTATCTGATGCCTCCAAAACTGGAATCAAGAGTTTGGGCCCCTCAGTGCGTATCAGCAGCCAATTCACTCTTCATTTCCTTGTCATCAGAGCTAAGTTATGTCAGTTCACATTCTCTAGAGCACTTTGAATTCAGTGTAGCTGGTGATTAAATTACTTTGTTCACGTGAATAGGATGCTGGTAGGAATGTTTATTCAAAGGGTTAACTTAACCTTTCTCAAAGTTGTAGTGGACACTGGGAGATCAAAAGCTTCTCCAAACTCTCAGAGAAGAAAAAAAAAAATTAAAAAAATAAAAAATTGCTTGCTTTTACAGTATTCAGTCAATGTCTTCCCTCTGAAAAGAAAGCCTGTGTTGAACATACTTTAACTCACAGTACAAGCGATTCATTTTGTCTCTAATCGTAAACACAATTTGTCTGGTGTTTCAGTTCTTTAGATTTATGCAGTAGCCATGTTTGTCAAAGTATTTGCCACCGGTGACATCACCTTTGTTGAAATGCTGGACAGTGTGATGAGTCCCAGATGTTAACATACACTGAAAGTTGAGAAAGAATAGAATAAAAAGGTCAACTGCAACAGACATGGAGATAATAAAAAGTGATTCTGTTTTCTCCTGGTATTCAAAGATAATTATTTGTATTTGTTTGAGGTCTATTTTGCTGAATACTTTGCATGTACAATATAAGGAGAGACTGAGATGTGGATTTGGATGAACACTGACTAAAGTACGATTCGACTTCATGATTGCTCTGTTTCCTTTGTGTCTTCTCCAATCTTTTGCACTTTGCATGTGTAGATTACAATATATGCAGAATATGCATACTGAGCACCAAATGTGCCTCTTTCTGAACTGCCAGGATTTAACATGTCATTTGGGTAACGGTCGTGCATGGCTATGTCAGCACATCATGTTTTCTGATGTACTGTAACATGACATGCCAACGGAGCCAAGAGTTATCTCTATTTCCTAATGATATGTCATGTCTGTGAAATGTAAAAAGGATGTGGTTTGCTGAGAATCAGGCTTTAAAATGTGATTTTTTAATTTTAAAATAAAATCGTTCTCTGAGCAGTTTGGCCATTTCCAAAAAGTGATTTTGATAAAAGTATGGTTTAGGTGCTTTAAGAGAAAAAAATCATAAAGGTACTGAGGTATAGTTTCATATTAACTACCTATCTACCCAAGTGTTTCATGTTGTCTATGTATGGTAAACAAAGCATTAACAAAAAATATATCCATCCCTCTAGAGCGTCCTCAGCACTATGTAAGGCTGACCTGACTAATATTTTCATGGAAAATCAAGCAGAGGTACTCCCTTACTCTCATACTAACAAGAAATGCTAACGCTTTTATTAAATCATTCCGTTGCCGATATGGTGTTCGTTGTGATGAAGAATTCCTATATCCATAGTTTAAAAATTAACTTGGAAAATGTGTACCTAGTTGTCAGATTTGTTTCCTTAATTTACTACAGTAGTTCTCAAGGATTTTTAGGCATAAGATAAACTGTGTTAAAGCCATGGGGAGAAAAAGGAGAATTAGACTTTTCATATTGGAGTATTGTATCCTAAAAAGATGAGTAATCAGTTGAATGTGTAATGCATATGTCACTGTCTTCTCTTAAAAGACTTCATATCAGAAAAAAAGATATAGAAATGCATCAAAATATAACTTTGTTTCAGTGCTTCTTAGTAGATTATTCTTCACCTGTTAATTTGAAGTGAAAGTTTTGAAAATGCTTGGCATTAATCTCAATACATGTTTTCTAAAGTAGAGGAAGTAGTCATGTGGTCTGTAGTGTTGGTTGGTGTTCCATTTTTCACTGGGCTGTTTAGTTTTGAGCTGGCCAGATGGCATTGGTATTACTGAGTACATGGGAGTTATTTTGAAATTCTGTGGATTTCTCTTACCTTTCCTTTCAGATTGAACGGTAATTTGGAAATAAACATGAAAAAAATAGATCAACTGATATTGTCCTTTCTGTTTATAGGACTGTACTCAATTTACATGTTGATGTTTACCCGTGAAGAATATGGTGTTTTGTCAAGAGCTCCCAAAGCTGTTAAAACTTACAGGTACGTCTTTCAGATACCCTTACTAAAAGCAACATGTCTACGGGATTTTGCTAGATCTCGTTTTCAAAAGCACTTATGTTATTTAGGGGTCTAATTCACAGTTCTGAAAGCAGCTTGGATGCTTAGTATATTAGATCTCACTGACCTTCAAAGGGACATCTAAGCATTTATGGTCAGATACTAAATGTAAGAGGAGCCTAGCAGGATTTTTTTCATAGCATTTCATCACCTCAAACCCTTTGAAATCACTTTAAATATTTTCCTTCAATTTAAAAAATGGGGCATGGATTTCAAAATCATATGTGTACTTATGAAAATATTACCTGTAATTTATTTAAACCTTGTGAATACCCCAGGAAAAGAGGGTGTGTTGTGAATGTAGTACTTTAGTAGAAAATGAATTCTATGAATTTTGGGACAAATCCTGGGTTTTGTTACTAATGTGTCATTTCAGTCATTACTTGCTGAGCTGTATCGTTAGAAATCTGGGTCACATAGGCCATGCTTAAATTACATATCAGATGACCGAAATGTTTAAGGCAAGCTGGTATAATTCAGCATCACTTTAAGCAATTTATGCCACTGAAGATCAGCCCCCTCAAAGTCCTGCATCTTCCTGAGTGGAATTACTTCACCTTCTCAAGTCTTTTCTTACATCTTCTCATATTAGTCAGGACCCCCTACCTTCCCATCTGTGGCTTTTCTGACTGGATTGTGGTATTGATGCAATTACTGTCTCCATATACACTCTATTATTAGTCTTAAACCCATAAGAATTTCACCTGAAACACAAACATACCTGTTACAGATATTATGTGGAAATACCGAAGGAGAAAATCTCGGGGAGAGAATAAAAAATAGGAAAGAACGTTGCTGAGAGGTGAGCAAAACGTACCTGTTTGTTGCATACAGCTATGATAATACAGTATCCTATCATGTAATAAAATATCACACAACATATCTTTTGTATGCTTTAGTGTCAGTTATATTTGCTGAACAATTAACATGTGCAAACAGAATAGTTAGCTTTGTCATTTTTTCTTTTCTATTTTTTCTTTCTTTTTTTTTTTCTTTTTTTTTTAATTCTTCCATCTATTCTCTATCCTTTTGTATTCTTACGGTTGAAAGACTGTGCTACTGCACTCTGACAAATGTGTACTAAGTTGATTAAAAGTCATGTTCAGAGCTGTTGATTACATACCCAGTGACTACTTGCAGAGCCGTTATATTTGTGCCAAACTCTGTTATCAGACTTTCCGCTAGCATAGCTCTAGTGCAATGGCTTCTCATTGGTTCAGTTTAAAGTACATGGGAAAACATTTGCCATGAGCCCTGCATGTGATGTTAGGCACAGACTTTGCAGCTGTCTCTGTAATTCTTAGAAAGGTGAAAAAGCAATGACTTCATGCTTTAAACTATCCAAGTCTGATATTTTTTGTCTAAGGTCACCTTATATTTGTAGATCTTGGAAAATTATCATGAATATTTATGATGGCATCAAAAAATCAAGCAGCTGCAAATTGTTTACAACATTTTTAAGAATATGAAACCAACTTCTACTATAAATCAAAAATATCTGTTAGAGCTGGATGAAAATTGAAAGCTCTTTCATTCCATCCTATCCTCTTATCTATCTGAAAGTTTAAAAATTGTCAGTAGCATAATTTTAAGAAAGTAACGTGGAATGTATAGATAAAAGCTAAAAACCTGATGAAAAGCATCATATTATTCTAAAAATTGCATGAGAAAGTACTTTAATGAAATATTAATTTGAGATTGATACCGTAAAAATTTGTGGAAACTTCCAAAATGTAGAATCAGAGTCTACCTAAAATTTTATTTGCTTACACTTTTTACCTGCTTATAGAAAAATAAATTCTTCCATTACACATCAGGTCAGATGTGCATATTTGAAGAAGGGAACATTAAAATATGGTCAGTATGGGCTTCAAATATTTGTTCGACTTTTCTTCTACAGAACCATGATTTACAATCTGCCACTAATTTGATAGCTAACTGAATTGCAGAAATACATCAAGAGAAATAGCACTATCTTTGTTTAGGCAGAATTAATCAATTCTAAACCTTGGCACTGCTGGTGAACTGATATTTAGATTACATTTACTGTATGAAAACATCAAAACATTTGGTTTTGTTCAAAGTGGAGGAATAACGTGTCTACTTTAGTTGAGACACACTGCTTGCCTCAATATTAATATCTTGCATGAAAGGGATAACAGTTCATCTCTTAGGACTATTATTTTCAAACTTTTTCTTGTCAAGTACTGTCAGCAGCAGCACTGGTGACAGGAGCCTCAGCCTGGAGCTCTACATGGGTTCACATGTCATCATCCAGACACTTTCATACTACTTGTGGTATGTGGATTGCAACTTGGGAGTGCCTGCACTGGAGCTCTTAATCCATTTAAATACAACTGTGCTAATAAATTAAAGGATCTGATTTAGAGAACACAGTTTCATTTTACCTCTTTTTAGGAGGTTTCAGATTTTCTGTATTTGGTTTCTCTAGTTCCTCCTACCAGCGAAATACAACTTGTGCTGTCCCTCAGTTTTTTGCTGAAATACTTTTGGTTCAGGAAGCGTGTGGGATTTCAGGGTCTCCCCATTTCATGTTTTAAAGATAATTCAAAGGCCTATATGGTCAGAGGTACTCCTCCACTTGGCAAGAGGATCTTTGTCAACAGCCATATAGTTCAATCCATTCCATAAGCTGAACAGTAAATTCCATTTCTTTTTTTACTGCCTAGTGTTACAAACTGTCACAGTCCCTGAGCAGCATAGCATTACAATGCAAAAAAGACCATCAGAAGACAAAACACTAGCCTGAGAGGATGATAATCATGAGACATTCTTTTAATAAGAACCATTTTTAAATGTTAAGAATGACTTGTTTTAATTGAAGGAGATGAAAGGAACTCCTACCAAGAGTCAAAGAGATCCCCCAGAGTTCTCCAACGTCTTCAAATTGTCTTTTATAGAAACGCCTGAGAATCAGAAATGAACAAAGATTATGAAAAATGTCCAACCATCTTACTGTAAATTTCATCTGATGAGGTTATTCTCTTCTGCAGTTAAGTTTGGCTAATTTCAAATAAGATACCTGACCATCTTATTTACTGAAGGCAAATTGTGAGACTCGTTTTATAGACCCAACTTTTGCTGGGTTTGAGTAAGCAGGGATGCAGAACAATTACCATTCAAACCCTTCTTTTCAATCTCCTATACAATATCCACCTGTTCTGTCAGACAGCAGGAATGTGTGCCGCAAATACAGACCACTGCCGTGACAGCAGCAGGTGTATGGCAGCAACAACTAATCACATCAGCTGAATTGGAGGTGTGAATCACACTGCACTTCTGTGCAGTGAAAACGAGTAGAAAGGAGAGAGCTAAATGGTTTTGAATTTTTGTTTTATTTTATTTTTAAGAACTTGCTTTAAAAAAAAAAAAAGGCAGTACAACTGGGAAGTACAAGGAAAAATTATGAGGAATTGAAAGGAAAATGACATTTCATCCTTGCTGCAAAGGACAGGCAGAGATAGGTACAGGAGACACCCATTGTAAGCACAGAGGAAAGGCAAAGTATGGATTTTGATTTTCCTAAAGAAGCAAATGCAAAAAAACCTCATGTGTACCATATGACTCACGATGCTTCTTTACTAGGCTTAAAGTGAATTGAACTTGAGTAATAGCACCATTAGAGCTCTTTACCAGTAGCTAGTTCCTGTGGTTTCACTGGATCCAGCTGCTGATGACTCACAGAGGAAGTGGAAGAGATTAGGTGCACAGGGAAAAAATCAGAACAGCTCAGAAATAAAGCAAATCAACCAAGCATTACCTTTTGTGCACAACTGAACAATGGCTTAACAACTAAGGTTCAAAATGATCCCTCTTATTCCCCTCATTTGTGCTATTCCTGTTGGAAAGACCACCAGGAAACATGTGAACCACTGTGGAATACACACTGTAATCCATGGAACATCTCAATTAATATTCCCTCTTGACTACAGCTAGAACAATACATAGCATCAAGCAGTTTAATCTCCGGCAATAATGCCTTTTGTAAGATCAAGAGGTCTTTCCCTTGAATTAAGGTTTAAGCAAGGATTTTGAAAATCAGTTACGTATTCTGCATAATGTATAGTGGTGGCTACAGGTTCCATAAGTAGGAGCTAGGTAAAGTGCATAGACACAGGCTAGTTGTCATTAGAAAGGTTGGGTTTTGTAATTTTTCCTTTGCAAATTGACATTGGGTTCCCTACAGAAGAGAGTTAATCCTTCAACAGGCTTTGTTACGCGCAAGTATATCCAAGCTTGTATAAAATTTAAACACTGCCTTTAATACTTGATTTTGTACTACAGAGAAAGTATGTCCCCAGCACTAAAAAGTAAAATATCCAACTTAAAAGGGAAGATACAGGGGAAAACATTCCGAATCTTGTTTAAATTACTAATGTACAGTAGTACTGCTGCTCTTGGCTCACATTGCTACAGTCTTGGACACACAGCTCAGGGGATGTTTTCCTCATGGAAACTGCAAACAGTTTAGGCTCTAAACTCTTTGGGGAGGAGTCCTATCTGAGTTGCTTTGGATATATAAAGCATTTTATTGCAAAAACATAGGACTCTTCTGGCTAGACTGTACCACTTTTAAAAATGTTTGAGAAGGTTGATGTTCTAAAAGCGCCCTAGGAAAAAAGTATTGTCAGTTTTTCTAGGTCAATGATTTATCTCTGTTTTTTAAAAATAATTTAGAATGGACAATTTAACCTACCTTCCACTTTCTATTTCCCATAAGAATTTCGGAGGTAAGATCAGTTAGTGATTATACAGAAGGGTGCATTTTATAAACGTGTGCTTTAGTGATTAATGTAAAACAATTCACAACCATCTCTTTAGAATACTAAGCAATGCACTTTACTTCACATGTTTACCATCAGCTGGTGCATCAAACCCCACAAGGTGACTGTGTGACACTGGTACAGGGTCTCTGCAACACAGATTGAGTTTTGAAAAGGCCAGCACTGCCCTCAGCTTCAGTTGTGCTGCAGCTTAAGCAATAAGCATTTCAAAAAATATTGCTGATAAGAAAGGTGCTTCTGCTGGTGTTTTCCTATATGGAAAATCAAACATTAATTCCGTTCATAGCCTCTGTGCTCCCCAAATGCCACAGCTGCATTATCTGCAGCAAGCAATAAAGGCTGCATTTAAGGTACTAAAGACTCTGTGGTGTGTTTATGACAGCCAGCAAGGGACTCAGGTGCAGTTCAACAGCCTGCAGCCCTGTGGGTGGCCGAGGGTGAGCATAGGGTGCTGTCCTGGCTGTCCTGGGCGGTGACGTGGAGCACCATGAGCTCTGGGGGAGCTGTACCACCTGTCTTGAAAGGCATGAAATTCCTTTTTCCTGCATGCAACCACATGGCGTTCATGCCCTCAGAAGCACAAGGATGGAGCAGGTCAGCTCGTTTACTTTCTTAAAAGTCATTTGTTTTATGCTTAAATATTTTCATTCATCTCATCCACATTGACTCTGATACGTGTGTGAAGATGAAAGAGATGAAAGTTTTTTCCTAACAATGCCATAAATATGGATTCTAGTGAAAAAGAAGGGTGAAATTGAGTTAATACTTATCAGAAATTGTTTATTTGATACTGTTATACTATCTCTTTAAGATATGCTAATACGAACTAGCTGTCAATACAACATCACTTAGTTGGTTTTCATCTGGACCTTAGAGCACAACAAAATTATTAGTACATAAATCTCTACTAATTTACTCTAGATTATGATTCTTTCATCAACATGCACATATAAATTATACCATTAATCATAATGATTTCTTTCCGTATTCTTGTGGATATAATATGTAATTTCTTGGGAATCCCACTGTAATTTAGCATGAATTAATGTCCACTTATTGGAAAGCACTACCTACATTGATATTTCTAGGGGAAAAAAACAACAACTGCGATACATCTTCAACTACAGCCTAAATGACCAGGGTGCTGGTAAACAACCACCAAAGGAGCATCACTGCAGGTAAAGGAAAGTTATCTTAAAGGCAGTTTGTTTCAAAGCTCATTAGGCCAGATGGCAGCCTGTCTTCTAGGAGCACGTAGTGCACGTGTGAGGGAACGGGGGGACTTCTCTCTCCTTCACCCTGCCTTGAGGGAAAACGGTGTGAATACCTGGAGTTAGGGGAGAGCTGCAGCCGAGGGGCATTGTTAGATGCTGAAGAAGGCAGTGCAAAGCCATCTGCTCCGCGTTTTTGACAGAGCAGAAGCAGTAATAGCTACCTTGATCTTAACAGATAACACCTTCTAATTGGCCTCAACAATAAATTTCACAGAGAGAAGCAGCAGTTTCATGCATTTTTCTGCAGACTGTATTTCAGCCATAGATTACACACTTGGAGGTGCCTGGCCCACGGATCGAGCAGGTTGACAACCCATGGCTGGGCTGCCTTGGCCTCAGTTTCCCCCTAAGAAATGCAGCTGCCTCCTTGAGAAGTGCTTTGCCCTTTCTGGAGGTGAAGTAGGATATTAGTTAATCTAGCTATCAATATATAAATGAAACATACATTTATACATATGCATGTTTCATAAGTGAGACAGTGAGGGGGGAAAAAAAGGAACTTCTGACTATAACGAAAGATTCATTAGGAAAAATGAACTAATCAGTGCTCTCCAAGGAGAAATTCATTCTGTTTAGGAGGCCGTACCCTCTGCTGCTGCACATACTTAATATAATTTATATTATTATTTAAATCACTGCGTAAATTTTAGATACTTTTAAAAATCAAGTTAATGGACCATACTTTACTGCTTAGCATCATTTATATCAAGAATTAGTGGCTGTGGAGATAATATATGTGAGTACAGAGGAGAAAACACAAACAAGCAAATATCATAAAACTCATCTGTAGCACAGGCTTTAAAATACAACTGCAGAAATGAGCCCTTGGAAGACTTGTGTATTGTATAGTACAGGCTTTCCTTTAAGCTGTGTGCACCCCCACGTTTAAATACAAGGTATTCTTGAAATCACTTACACCACACAGGGGGACCATCCTTGCACCTGTCATTTATTCCACTGGGAAATGTTTCCCTCTTCTTGCTTTGGATACAAAAGTACGACTTTCCCATAGCTGTAGAAGGAATGGGAGACGTAAATTAAGGAATTCTTGGGGACAACACAGGCACCTATAAAGATTGCTTAGGAGCTGAAGAAAGGGGATGAGACCCTTTAAACAGACACAGGCCTAGAAACAAAGAGGAAAGGAAACAGAGGAAGGTAATAAGAACCTGAAAGAGTGAGAGGATCCTGGCAGCTGAGATAAATCCAGGGCCTTCTGCTGTGGCCTCATTAAAAGATAGACTATATTCCCTAAAACTGTCTTACCTGTAGCAGGCAATAAAACAGCTGTGCATCATTGCTTCCTTCAGGTTCGCTGCACTGTATTTCATTCCTCTGCATGTTCACAGCAGAGAAATTTTGACAAGAGATTCGGTTTCTGAAGCTTTCGCACAAAGTTTTTCCACAGCCTCAGATTCCTTTCAATGTCACACTGAAACTCATGTCACCAAAGTGATTGTGCTGCCACCAGAGAGTGGTACAGAGACAGGATGGCCCAGAGAGCAGCAGCTACAGGGGAGGAGAGACAGATCCTGGGAGATGAGTAGCACATGTGGCAGGAAGCATGCATGGGATGCAGATAGTGCTAAAGGACAGTGTTAGCACTCCTTATTTCACTGCATTTGTCTCGCTTATATTACAGTTCTCAAGTAAAGCAGAAATTTAGGTAAAGAGAGTGATATAGCCCTTGGAGTGGAAAAAAATGACCCATAGCTGAGTCCAGGAGGCATGAGAGGGGTACTCTGGAAGAGAAAGGACAAAGCAGGGACGATACCTCCTGTCTTGCTGAAGAAAGTGTCACTTACTTAGCCCATCGCTGAGAATCAATTTCTGTTGGGTGTGTAGAAAATTTCTTCAGATTTAAGCATTGCTTTCTGATCAATTCATTTTCTACAATTTCATTAAACATGGTCTTGCAATAGAAAAACAGTTTGGAGCTGAGAACGCTTTCTTTTGCATCTCATGACTCAGGCCACATTTCCTACAGCTTCATTTGCAGTCTGTTTTCTTTCTACCTGACTCGTAGGATTTCTACTCAGTAAAAATTGTGAGATTTTTTCCATCTAGCAAATGAAGCTCCAGGCATAGATCCTTTGCTGCTGCCACAGTATAAAGACAGATAAAAAAGTAGCCTTTTATTAACAGAGACAAACTTGGGCCTCTGGCATCCTATTGCGAGCCCTGACAAAGTAGCTGTAGTCAAAGTCTAATTTTAAATACAGAGAGTAATATTCACAGACCACACATCACCACTTCCTTCTTACACTGACTAAATTTATGTTCTGCCAAGGGGAGAGTGAGAAAAGCTGGTTTGCTTGTGTCCTGATTCACTCCTTGTTAAGGTTTGTTTCTGTGGGAAATGCAAATCATGTTTTATAAAGCTGTGTTTCACCTTGAAGTTTGGAATCCATAAAGCCACTTAATTTCTCAATGTGATGTTGGATAAAATTGTTTTTCTTTCAAAAAAGCCTAAAACTGCTGTTTTGGTTGGCTCATTTCAGCTAACAGTAATTGTCTAAACGATTACTGTACCTAAATTATTAGTTGCTGGCCAAATGACTGCCTGCATTGCTGGGTCACCTGGCAGATTTGTATAAGCATTTTTATTGCCTATACATAAATAATTTTCTTTCCTGATGAATTCACAATCTGCTGCCTCAGACTCTCCCTATGTGTTGTCTGTGTATTACTCAAGGTCTGAAACTAAGTGGGTAGATTGCTTACAGCAACGTATTTGGTCCATGTCCTTTGGTTTCGGATGCAACGTGCTCTTCCAGCTGTCCAGGAGCACCTCCATTACCCAGCCTTGTGGTAGGGCAAATAGCATCCTGGCCTCAGTCTTCAAGCAGTAGATTAGTGACAGCAGTAGGCAGACAACTTTTGTCCCCAGGGAATATTGGAAATCTAGAGCTAGAAATAGATGGATTAACTGAAATGCAACCCAACCTCTCATCTACATTATTGCCTCAGTTCTTTATCTCACAAGGGAAGCAGAGATAAAGAGTGATAGACACTGATAATGATGGAAGTCCGCGATAATACACCGAAGTGATAAACTTCTTTGTGGCCCTCATTGTGCCCAGTTGTCTTCAGCTGGTTACGAGCTCTAGCCTCAAGCTATTTACACCATGATCAGGCTAGTAATTAGCAAAATGTTTAATATAATATAGAAGCAATTAGGAGGTGATAACATGCAATTAAGATGTGTTTTCAGATTAAAGATTTTATAGTGCTCTCTTTCTTGAAAAGATAAAGTGCCTATCTCAAAATGTCAAACTGCAGTGATTTAATCTGAGTTATTTTCAATTAATATGCATGTATTCTTGCGATGTGTTCACCGTTGTTATTGACATTGATAAATTAAGCTCATCCCAGCAGAATTTATCCTTGAGTCGCTCTATATTTCCTGAATGTCAGTTCTTTATTTGTATTTTTTTTATGCCTACAAGCTGTGCACGATCTAACTCTAAGTCCCTTGATTCATCCCTGGGATTACAGTAATATGTCAGTCTGAGTGGAACAATAATCTGAAAGGGCATTGTTATAAATAGTGTGTTAGAATATAATTGTTTGTCATGTCGTTTCTCCCCTTTAAATCCCTCTGAGTCCTGTTTAAGTAATTTAGACAGCTAGAATGACAAGAGTCTTGAGACTTCACTTATAGAGTTGTCCAACCAGTCTTCAGCCTACCCTGTCTTTTGAGACTGTCTCATGGGCAAAGTAGGAAGTGCAAACAACAGATGAGTTCTGACTACACTGCAAATTTCTTATGAGATTTTGCTCAGGCCATTTATAGAACAATGTAAATGCTACTGATACTAATTTTGCCCTGGCTAGTCAGTAGAAGTGCTTAGACAATAGACATTAGGGTGGTTCCTATCATCATTTAAGAAGTTAGAATCCTAAAGCACTGCAGTACTGCAGTTCAATGTCTGAAGGCAAAACTTTTTGTTAATACTTTTTGACAGATTTTATAATAATAACAATAAAAAGACCTGAGACAGGAAAGACAGACAAGGATTGAGGTTTGTTTTTTTATTTGTTTGGGTTTTTTTGTTTTGAGAGGATTTGCATACAGCACATACAAGAAAGGTTTTCCTGAATTCAACAATTATTTCCTTTCCCGTTTCTGCTAAGTATTTTTCCCCCAGCTAGTGCTAACAATTGTCAAATATTTACATCTAGTTCTCTTGCTCTTTCTTCTACCTCCTTAGGATCTACTTTATGATATTTTGCTCATATATGGTTGCAAAAAGGCAAGTTAGCTGAGAGAATTGATAAGCAAGGCAATTCGTATTTGGCTTTATGTCATCCAACTGTGATTAAACTCTTTTGAAATCACGGATTTAGTAAAGTAAGATGATATAACTCATCACAGCTTATGCTGACTGGCTAGTTGCTGTTATAATTCAGTCAGCTAACCCAGTTTTTCACAGGACTGCTTGAACACATTAGAACGTTGCCATTTGACAGTCCCTGAGTCACTGTTGGTGAAGCCATGTGTATCTGCTTCTCATCTACAAATAAACATTTATAATATTTTTCAGTAATTGTGCAGGCCAACTTTCAGCCTCTTAGTATCTCTCAGGCAAGTCACTGAGGATGTAGAACAAAGTGCATCTTCTGAATGTTATCTGTAAATACCTCCATGACCTGCCCTTCCACTTGGCTTCAGAGAGCATATAAAAGACAGGCAAAGAATAAACACAATTAAAGGAAGCTGACAAAAGCTGTAGGAGTGTCAGCTGGCACTACTACTCATTATATGGATGAAGTTTTTGACTTTTACATGTATAAATAATCTGAGAAAAGCTATGTGAAGTCTTGAAAAGAAGGCTTTATTTTGGCAAAGGGAAAAACGGGGGGAAAGAGTGTTAAGAACCTCAGTTTATTGTTGATCAGGTAAACATCTCATTGGCCCTGAGCCAAAAAGAAATCTAACTCTAGGAGTGAGATTAGATTTATCCAGCTGATTCAACCCATCGGTATCGAGGTCAGATGGAAAGCAGTGACAATGTAACTGGCAAGACCTAATAGCCTGCTGTGTCTTGGATCAGTACCAGAAGTATGATCCATTATGTTCTGTCTATGCAGAACGTCTTGAACCTAAAAGACTTGTGGTATTTCCTTTTCCTGGTCAATGAGGTAATTCTGGTGAGAGTGGCTTTGCTCAGTGGGTCGTGGCTGGGTATAGAACTTGCACCATCCAGAAGGGATGGCAGCAGTGGGTGTGAAGTGAGGCTTGCGACATCGGAAGCCAGCAGGGATGATTATCCCAGCCTGACGCAGCCTGGGTGCTTCAGCCAGCCTCATGATGGAGTGGGTCATCTGAACTCCAGCATGTGAGATTCGGTGGGGATCCCTTGTTGGTAAAGCGGTCCGTGAAAGTCAGTGAAACGGTTAATGTCACTTTTGCACAGATTACCCCATCATTCACCCTGAAGCTCAGGAAAACCTCTGATTGTCTGTATTTCCCTCCCTGAGCAAGTAGTCCAGAGGTATTAATAGAGGGAGGTAGTAGCTAAGGTTGGAAAAATGCAGGATGAGAATGAAAAAATCTTACTGTTGGCAATATAAGACTAATACGTAAACGAATGTAGCAG